>JAVIWB010005631.1:0-77847 GCA_031893035.1 Dermolepida albohirtum
GTAAATGCAGGCTCATACGAGAACGATCTATACTGTCTAGTGTGTAGGTAAAGCGCCACATTCTTTGTTGGTGGTTCCTCGTATATAAGATCAGTTGTGTTGTTGCTTTTTCTTATTATTAGATATACTTTTTCTCCTTTGTGGGACAAAACATTCTGGAAAAGATATATAATTTTGTTTATATACAACATGCTGGTATACTGACTGAGTAAGTACTGTAAGTAATTATATTAATAAAAATACAAATTTTAAATAAAAAACATTTTTAGGGTAAAATAGCCCCCCAAAAAAACCGTCCGGTGCACAGTTAAGATTGAAATTATAAAGAAAAATATTACCTTCGATTGATATTTTTCTTAAACAATCATCTGCACCTCTAACTTCATTCAAACTTAACAATTGAAATAAATTTGTCTTCTACAAATAGTCATGTTTCATGTAAAATTGAAGCAGAAGATAAAATTAGAATTGCACATCAAAACCAGGAAATCGAGAAGCATTTTACATGTGATGATAATTATATGGTTGATGTTAAATTAGAAAATATTGTGAATGACATTGACAACTAGTTAACATTAGAAATATAAGAGAACAATCATATGATAATGGAGTGAATATGACAGCTAAATATAAGGGGGTACAAGCCAGGATATTACGTTTAAACAATATGATGAAGTTTGTTCCATGCATGGCTCACAGCCTTAATTTAATAGGTGTTCATGTTGCACAAACATCTGTTCAAATGAAAGCGTTTTGAAACAATTCAAGAAGTGTTTAACTTTTTGTAAACTCTACTAGTAGATGGCATCTTTTAAATAAAACATTAACTGTTTGTTGCAAAGGTTTAAGTGACACGAGGTGGTCTGCGAAAGCTAACGTGGTGAAAGCTTTACAAAATTAAATGCCTTTAATAATAAAACTTCTTAATGAAATGTGTGATAGCCAGAGACAAGTTACAGTAGACTCTGTAACAATTGCTCGAATGTTGCTAATATTATTAACAGAATTTAAATTTGTTGCGCTATTAATATTGTGGGATACAATATTAGGAAAGAGAAATAAAGTAATCTACTTTTACAAGAAAGAAAAACTGCAAGTCAAAAATGATAAATGCTCCAAAAAATGAAATTCAACAGTCCAAAATGACTTTTTCAATTCGCTTTACAATTCACCAGAAAGTTTTGTCAAAACAACAAATATTGAAACTTACATTCCAGAAAAGAGACGGCGCAAAATAAAAAATATGCCTGGTAAGAAAGCTACTGATGATTCGTTTGCCATGAATGAAAGTGAATTACTAAAAAAAGAAATGTATGAAGTTTTAAATATAATATTGATAAAACTCGATAGATTTATTGCTTTGTAAGAGGTTGTAAACGATTTAACTTTTTTAAATGGACATACTTTAAAAATCATGCCGCTAGATGATCTTGCACGATATGCAACAGACCTATTGATATGATCATTGAAATATAACAGTAACTTAGATGCTCCAGAATTTGTATGTGAAATTGTGTTTTAATTATCAAGCCATGGAAGTTTTCGAAAATTTAGGGGATATGGATACTTTTCAAGTCTTGGTAAATTAAAAATTGTAAAATATTGGACAAGAGTGATTAATAAATATGTTTATACCAATTGCTAATTTACCAAAAAGCGAGAGAAATTACTTTATAAAATTTGCAGAACTGTTTCATGTTTTTATTATGTTTTAACATATACATATGTTTTGTATTTTTTTATTTTGTTGTCACTGAATATGAATAAAAATTTTGTTATTTAGGTTATAGATTATTTATTCATACAAATACTTTTAACAAATTTGGTAACCCATTTTGATGAGGTTAATAGTATTTAATATATTGCATTACTAAAATTTATCTTTTTACATTAAAATTTTTATTTTTTTATGTTACGGGGAGGCGAAAGTTAGTCACTGGTCACAGGCGCAAAGTAACTAGAATTCTAACGGATGTAAATATCCACTCGTGTTCGTGATACTTTATTTTATTTTTGTACTATGAGCAATAAGTATTCCGGCGTATTTATTTTTGTTATGTATCAAAATGCGTTTTGAACTGTCAATGAATAAATACAATTTACTTGTTTCATATTGTGTCAAGCCCATTATCGTAGTAAACTTTAAATATCTGACGAAAAAGTAATATTTTTTTTCTTGGGCAAACTAACTCCGTTATTCTGTTTACCTTTCCCGATAATAAATAATTTTTGCACCCGGAACAAGCAATTTTTTTCCTCCAGTTGCGATAGGAAAAATTCAGAAGCTTGTTTAGAAGATTCAAATCTCTTACAAGATCGTCCAGCTTATTCTGAAAAGCATTGAAGTTTTTGGTCTTGTAAACTATAAAAGTAAATATAATTTTCTGATGTTCTTGATTTTAAATCACCTTGTACTAAGGGTTTAGATATATTCTCAGTAATCGAAACCGACGGAATTGGGATATTAACTGAATTTTGCACTAGACACTGCATAAACGTAATACTTAGATAATCCCATTTAGCTTGACTTGTATTATTTATATCTTTTATATCAAAACTACAAAAATAACAATCGTCTAGATGATTTTTTTTCTTCTAGCGAAATAGTTTGGATTTATAAATTTAAAGGCACTTCTTTTGCCGCTTTTCCATAAGTATTCAACACACGATTTACAAGCACAATTAGTAGTCCCGTGTTGGTCATTTTCGTCCAGAAGCATGTCGAAAAAGAAAAACACAAATAGGCACTTTTAGCTAACCAAGAAATATGTTTTCTATAATCTTTGAATACATTCTTCACCTACATATATACCATAAAGGAGTTCAAAAAGGTGTTTAAATGCTTTTTAAACTACTCATGTTCAAAAAAATAAAAAAAAAATATTGAAGTAACCTTATGTGTATAATAAACTTTAATGGTAGAGTTGAAAATAGTGTGTTATAAATCAGTTTTATCAGCTATAAAACTTGCAGCAAGACAGAGAGTAAAATTTTGTTATAATTAGTAATAGTGCTTATATTTTCTAATAATGAAATCCAAATATAGAATGTATAAAATCAATAAGGTATAAAAAATCAATTAAATAAACACTTGATTGTATGCTTTAAAGCAATTTTAGTTGTATTAAATGAATCAATATCATCTAAATATGAAATGCAGTTTTAACTTCTGAACAAAATTGTAGTTTTGGAAAATTTTAGTTATTTGTTTGTTGAGGAGTGTCATTCTGAAACACATTTTACATCCAAAAAAGTGTTTTACTTATATTAACATTATTTGATTTATTTGATAATGCTTCAATATACTTTTTCCCTCATTTTAAAGCATTATTGTTGTATTGTTTAAAGTTTTTTTTTTTAATTAACACACATTCTGCAATAAATCTTTATTTATTATAACCTTCTATCTTGTCCATGTGCATATAATTTCACACACTTCTCCTTTTGAACACCTTAGATTTTCAGTTAAATTTTCTAAACTACCATACAATTCTTAAGTGTCGAAAGTGTAATTATTGAATTCTAAGGCTACTTGACTATGTAGACCTCGAATTAATCTTATAATAACAACAAATTACTAATGGGTTTTGATTTAAGTGATGAGTTAAGAGATATAAAATATTGTATAGTCTATTTTTAAGATAAAATAATTTACACTTATTTCCCACTGCAAAATTATTAAAACACTCATGTCTTCCAGAATTTGATCCCAAATAGATTTTGTAAGTCCACCAGATCTGTCATTTACCTAAAGTTTAATTTTAATTATTTCAATATTTTAAGAACTAATTCATAAATACCTTAACAAATCTTCGCATTCTTTTCAAAAATCGTTTTTTGTAGTGAATAATGCAATCATTCTAAGAATAGCACATGAATTTGTCTGAGAAAAGTTGCCTCACCATATTTTTTTACTGTTAGGTGGCAACTACTCAATTTATGTCCAATATTTAAGTGTAACGAAGATATTTTCATAAGTAACTCTTCAAGAGGTTTTTTTATAACTGATTGACTATAAGGTCGGAATCAAGAAAGTGGTTTGTCATAAGTTCAATCAAGTGTGTCACCTCGGCAAATGTATAGGTTTTCTTATCACACTGAATTAAGGAATCATGGATTTTCTTCAGTAACTTCTAGTGCCACCTATATCATTTATTATATCTATAACATAGGATTTCTTATTCATTACTTATCCTATTTCTTGCAATTTTTTTATTATACCGAATAATAATTTCTCTGATACCTTTTTTTTTTCAAAATCATGGAATTTGGGATTTTATCAGCTTTAATACAACTTGTAGAACCCTGGGCTCCACCTTATTTTTTCATTTGTGAATAGATAATTTGCATCGTAAACAATATTTATTTTTCAGCAGTCAGTGTAGGACTGCGTATACTTAAGGTCCTATAACATGCAAAGAAATAGGCTTCAATGTATTAACAAACTAATTTTTTTTGGATTCTGAATTCTTTTACCTGACCTTTAGTAAATATTTCTTGAATTAACATTTGCATTCTTTTGTAACAATAAAGCATTTTCTTCACATAGCTTATTATTAATATTTAGTAGTTTTATTAGAATCTCAAAAAATAACTTCAGTATTTATAATATAAATGATGTTACATCGTTGATGATAAAAACTTTTAGGCACAATTGTATTATTTACATCTATTTGTTGACTTTAATTCTTTTGCTAAGTTTCTGTAATAAAAAAATTAAATACGGTCAAAAGTAGAAAATAAAATGTTTTTTTACATCTTACATTACATTAACAATTAATTTTTTTCTAGTTTGATTTTCCTTATGTTCTCTGCTACAAATTGCCGTTTTTGAAGATAGTAAATTTAATGTAGGGACAATTTCATCAGTTAATTTTTTTTCATGATATTTGATTATAATTTAAGAATTCATAACTTAAATTTCGTGTAAAATGCTTTACATTTTTGAAGCCATTCTTGGCATAATCGAAGATTCCTTAGGCATCTATGGGGCAGTTTTATACTGAACGCCCTTTTTCACTGTTTTTTAAAATTGTTGCTGCTAGCACATCCAAATACAGCACACATAACCATAATTATAATAACCAAATTTATACTATGAAAAATAAAGTAAATTTACTTTACTAATGACAACCCAAACGTTTTAACATCCCAACTGTTTACTGTTGTGACGTCAAATTTACAAGAGGCAGTAACACATGCGCAATACTATATTAAATTGTATGTAATGTAGTATTTAATATATTATATTGAAGGGACATACAATAAACATCGTTTTTATGGTTAGGAGCATTTACTGGAAAATGTTCTCAAGAAAAAGTGAGGATGCTCGTTCATCATATTTATGGATTGCTCAATCGCTGGGAAAGGTACATAGTTGCATATTATTTGTTAGTTAGTAGTAAGTTAAATCAGCTCTCGTAAGTACATTTTTCCCAAATGAGTCTTATTTCATTTCTGATTTTGAATAATAACTTTTTTGTTTGTTTGTCACATATGTGATTTTTCTTTCTTAATTTTCTGTTTTCGTTTTTCATTATGCGCATATAATGTATTATAGAAAATCTATATATGAGGCCGGATAAACCTGAATGCTCATGATCGGGTTTACTTGGCTTCACATATCGAAAGTAAACATGAAACAAATGAGGTAGGGTACTACATTTTTTTTCCAACATTTTCCACTTTAACTTCATCTCACTTGGACTAGATGTTGAAACATTATTGTCTTCTATTATTGTATCTTAAAAATATTGCTTCGTTGCTGCAATAAGTTCTAGTATTATTCATTATTCCATTAAACTAAAACTCTTAATGTAGATTTTGGCTTTTAAAAATGATTTTTATTCATATTTATATTCATTGAGTGTTTATGATAATAAAGTTAATATCTTTGTGCGTTCTTTCTTTAGCCGGATATTATACTTCAGCCTGTTCGATAAATTATAAATGTCGATTATTTGATTCCAGACATTATTTTTTACTTTTTAATACAGTGGATGATCTACTACTTGATTGAGTAAAACTGAAATTGATGTTGACCTCATGCCTTCTAAGCAGTCTCGACAGAAAATCGATTTTTTTGTTAAATAAAAAACAGCGCACTTCTTAAAGCACAATTCCAAAGACATCTCCACAACTCTGTTTGCAGAACAAAACATACTTCATCAAAATAGGTCCATTAAGTTGATTCTACTTCAAATTATACATGTATTAGTAATACGATAAATAGCATCCATGGAGAACTTAGTTCTCTAAAGAAGTCGTGTAAATAGTATTTTATTTTTTATTTTGCAATTTCTTGTTTCAATTTCCTATTTGTTAAAGTTACATTATGCCAAAAAGAAATTAATCCATTTGTTTTGGTATAAAACTATTTTATGCCACAATTTTTTTTTTACAAAAGTAAAAGCATGTAATATATTGAATCTGATTTATTTAAATATTTTTTTTAGCAAATTATACCAAACACTTATATCTATGTAATGGGCATATAAATAAATAAAAATATATGAATTTAATAAATATTTAACAAATATTACATGAGGTACTCCAAAAATTTTTACAGAAGGACAACATTTAAATGCGCCAAATAAAATTTTAATTGTTTTTCTTAAAATCGTTTGGGCAAACTTCTCCATTCCGTGACTTCATATTTTCCTCCTTGCTTATTGTAAAGAGACTTGCATATTCTGCCTTTCTTTCTAAATATGCGAGCAATTGTTCTAAAAATAATCGAAGTAAGAAAAAATATGAAACGTTATTACATAATTTTCCTACCAAATGTAATGTATTTAGATTCCTTTCCTATATATTGAAATATGTCGAGTGTTTCGCTATATGGCATTGCTAACGTGTGAGATAAAATTTTTCCCAAGTCTTCGACAGATACTTTACCTAAACCCGTGCGGTCATATATCTAAAAAAAATACCAGAATTAATTAGCTTGACTTTTGTGAAAATTGAAATAAATGAAACTAAAATTTGAAATTACAAATGGAGCTATATAAAAGCTTTCCAATAGAGCTCTAATTTATCCAAATGAGACATCAAACCAATTCCTTTAATTTCTTCCAAGAGCAAGGCGCATTCTCATCCCGTGTCTTAAGATCTTCATCGTTGGCAAAATTCCACTCTTTTAGCCCGTTCTTCACAGGAAGGAACACAGTAAAGTCGCATGGTAAGTAGGTAGATGTTCCAGCATCTTCGGCCTGGTTCTTACTAAATAGTCGCTATAGACGTTGAAGTGATGGGTAGGAGAGTCGATGTAGAAAAACCAGCTGCCTGGTTTTGGGCGAAGAAGAGTGCTTCAACAACTCTGAGCAGGCACTTTTCAGTGTACCATTTTGCAGTGATTTATTTTTTCAATCCCACATGTTCCATAACTATTATCGTAATAAAGACGACCATAATTTTATTCTAATGAATGTATTTTTCCATACAAGTACAGGCGTGCCTTTTGTGTTGGCATACTATGTTTCATGTTTTAGTGGGCACGTTATAGTAGTAAACATAGGTTTTGTTATCTATCGAGATGTTATTAAGTAATATAATGAGATGTTTCATTTTTAAATTTCTGAAGTACCTCGCGGTACCATGAAATACATCGTCTCACCTGCTCGCTTGAAGATATTTGTGCGAATGATACGAATTGCTGGTGCATGAATGCCCATTCATTTTCTATCTCGCGATAAGTGCCTTTTGTTCTCCTTACTAACGGACGAGTTGGAGCGTCTTTCTAGCTACTTGTGGACAATCATTTTTCAATACAGAAATCATTTTTTAAATCACTGATCAATATCCTATCCATCGGCAATACTGTAGGTGAAAATTACCAGGTACTCCGTTTTTCACCAAGATAACAGCAAAGTGTTAAGCTGTTTAGACTGCCACACAGAAGTTCTCGCACTGTGTAACTATCGACTGTCATATTGCAAAACTCTTGCAATGTCACAGCATTAGAGAAATTCTAATTAAGTTTGAATGTACTATTGCTTAATAATTTTGAAATATATGACTGTTTATATCCGTTTAAATACAGAATTGACAGACCACCACGAAACGAAGACCGCAATCTTTTAATCTGCGCTACTAAATATAAAAGAGCAACAACAATTATCTTTCCGAAACATTGCAAAAGAAGAATTAATAGCTCAGCTACCACGATTCGTAGTGTTTTAAAGGAACACAAATATTGTTCATATAAATTGAGAAAGTTGAAAACAATTTTTCTCTATGATAAACATCAACGCTTGGTACTATGTTGGGGAAGCATATCATAACGTTAACAATTTTATTAAAAACATTTTATTTACTGACAAAATTTCATTTGATCACGCTCGAATCTAGTATCCACAAAAATTAAATGTCTGGGCCGGTAGGCAAGAACGTAATGTTTTTCATTGAAAAAACTTTAAATGCAGCATATTACCGATATCTGCTACAGAATACAGTAATTCCAGCTCTATCAAATTTAAGAGATACAAGCTTAAATTGGTTCCAGCAAGACGGATGTCCTGCTTATAATGTTACAACTGCCAAAGAATATTCATCTTTAATAATGGATTCTTAACTAGCTGAAATGCTATTAAATGTCCTTCTAGATCGCCCGATTTATTCTCAAATAATTTTTTCCTCTTGGGTTACAGCAAACATACATTTTTGCTGTAACCCAAGAGAAAAAACATTATCTAATGTAAAAAAAAATTGTGAGCAAGGATTATTAATTACATAAAAAACATTCAACAAGCAATTGCAAATGTTCAAAGAAAGCTTTTACGATAGATTAAGGTATTGTTGGTTTGTTTCAGAAAATATTTTTCTCACACTTAGTGAAATAAAAGTTTAGAATTCGGTTTTGGTTTCACACAACAAAGACATTTAGGTTTTAGAAGAGTTTGTTTTGATTTTTATTTTTTCGAAAAAGATTACTTTTGAAAATTTATATTTATTTATATGTAGAATTTTTCTTTTTTAATGGTAGAGTTACTTTCTTTAATTTTATGTATAATTAATACAACCAGAAATGATTTTATTATCCCTATTGACATTAAAAATCTATTATTAATTATCTATTATTAATTTTGAAATTTTAATTTATTCTCTATTTCCTCATCGTCACCAGCATTGTTTTCCATAAAAATGATGCACAATATTACGGAAAGAAAATGTGGAGTATAAACACGTACGAGAACTATCGCAAAAGTTTCAAGCAACTGGGTCAGTAACAAACAGAAAAATGTATGGTAATAAGGTAGTAGATACAATGGCGGAGGTTGAAATAGTTGGAAATCTTGTCAATGATCTAACCTAACCTAACTTTGTGGCTGGTTGAAGATCCACTGAAGCTAGTTACTCATCGGCACTCAAAGTCAGAAATCTAGCTATATAAATTCTATTCATATAAAATTAAGACCTTAGTGAAGTTGATTACAACCGAGTGCACTTTCTACTAAAATGGACATATGAACACATACAATGTACGATATTGGAGCGATAAAAATCCCCACATTATAAGAGAGAGTCTAATATTTGGGCAAGGATACTAGGTAATTCAATAATTGGACTCATATTAATTAACGAAATGCTAAATGGTGACATCTATTTGAATATGTTGCAGAACATCATCGAGGAAATTGAAATCCAGTGTGATGAAGACGGTAATCAATTTCTCAACAAACATCGACTTTTCGTCCAATAGAATGATGCTGCACCGCATTATGCTGCAAATATTTGTAGCTGGTTGATCTGAAGATTTGCAAATCATCGGATTGGTGAACGTGGAACGATCGAATGACATCCTCGATCACTGGACTTGACAACTCGCAATTTGTTTCTTTGGGGCAATTTAAAATCAGTATTTTATAAGTCTCAACCAATAGATTCAAACGATTTGTGTCAATGAATTATCGATGAGTGTAGAAATATTCCACAAGGAATTTTAATACAAACCTTTAATTAAGTTTTCGAAGTCCAAGGCTTTAAAATAATAGGTGATGAATTATTATCTTGGGTATTCCATCATTTCGCAGATGGTTTTTCGAAGTCACGTATCTTTTCAACATTTTCTTCGAACACTGAAACTTTTATCATCATCCATATCCTATTTCCTCTGAATAGTCGATGGCACTCAAATTTGTGTTTATATAAACAATTATGTATATAAACGGTTGTAGACATATGGAGAGTTTACATAGCACTGTTACAGTTTTTAACGCAGAACTTAATGTTGACTCTGTTCTTTTACTCATTTTTTTAATGCAAACTGCTATCACTGAAATGCGTCGTTTTCTGGCTTCTCGTGAACAAAATGTCATGAAATTTTTACAGGTTATTCAGGAACGTTCATACTTCATAAGTCAACTCGCAGATGGCACCACTAAATTTCTTAAAATAGAACTGTTTCGGTTATTTTGGAAACAGATGTATTTTATTTCGGTGATTATTAGAATAATTTGAGTAATTAAAACAAGAAAAGACCTTGTCAGTGTTATACCATTCATATTAATTCTATAAACAGAATTGTAAACATATTTGCCCTGCTTATGCTGTTTACCATACAAAAATAATTATATTATTTTCTAAATTAAATATTGCAACAAATCATTGTGCTTACAACAAAGTAGTATATATAGAAACTTATTAGTTATTAAAAATTAATTTCCCAAATAGAATAGCTGAATGGACATAAGTACCAACCTTAAATCCTATTTTCACAGTTTCTATAATACTACGACTAAGAGGAAGTCCAAGAACTCCTAATAAATACTCTCTAAAATCAATTACTTCTGTACTATTCTGAAAATACAATTATATAATTTTTTTTATATAATTTTAATATTTACTCTTACTTTGTCGTAAAGTTTAAATAATTGCTGTAGAAGCGGTTCATTGCACGGAACGTTTAAATAATTTCCAAACTCTACATATGTTATATGTGAACAATTCTGGCACAATAACTTTGAATTTAATATTTGTTCTTCTATTTCATTTTCATCTAATCTAAAACGTAGTTAGTGGTTAGAAAACATATTAAGAATAAAAGCTTAGTATTACCTGAGCTTATGTCTAATTTTTTGTACTTCAAGCAAGGCATTGGCATTTGGCAAATTCATTTCTTTTGCACGTGTAATTAATTTGCAGTCGTCATAGGTATAATCCAGAACAGGTACACCTAGAGCCCTGAAATTAAATGAATTCCAACGTTATTTCTACGTAAGACATACTTACTTTGCCATGACAGCACGAACATTATAGGCAAATAATTTTGGGTCTTTCTTTTCGTCTTCATTTGGATTATATACTGGAAGAAATTCAATTTCGCACGAGCTATAGACTTGGGTTAGTGTCAACCATAGTAATTTCAGTCTAAAATAGGTAATGAAAAATTTGCCGTTCTAATATACTCTCTTTATATTACTAAAATTAAACAATACATATTCTCATATAATAATTTACACATTATTTATTTGTAATTTTTTAAATTACAAATAGAGATTATTGTTTCGAAATTATACGAACTACTACTATCAGGTTGTTACATATGAAATGTCCGATTTTGTAAGGAATAAAAAAAAGTCTAAATTTAAAAAAATATAAATATTTATTCTGCAAAATAGTCTCCATTTACATCAATAGTTTGTTGCCAACGGCCTGGAAGCTGAAAAATTTCCTTTGAAAAGAAATCTAGGTTTTGACGGCTCACATATTGCTCAAACACTGCTGTTACAGACTCCCGGTCAGGGAAGTCCCTATTTTTTAAGTGATTGTCTAAACTTCGAAAAAAATGAAAATCAGTTGGCGAAAGGTCAGGTGAATAAGGTGGGTGAGGGAGAACTTCATAAACAAATTCCGAAAGTTTTTGGATTGTCTGTCGTGCAACATGAGGTCTTGCATTATCATGAAGAAGTAGGGGTCCATGTCTATTGACTAGTGAGGGCTGCAAGCGGTTCAATTTTCCATGCATAGTTTCCAGTTCGGCACAATAGGACGCTGCCGTGATGGTTTCGCCAGGTTGCGAAAATGAATAGTGAATAATACCCTTACTTGTCTACCATACAGTCACCATAATCTTTCGCGGGTGAAGTGATGCTCGTGCATGCTGTCTTGGTGCTTCATCTCGATCTAACCATTGTCCTGACCGTCTCCGATTGTCATAAAGTATCCACTTTTCGTCACACGTTACCACTCGATGAAGAAACGGTTCAACTTTCTGTTGATTAGCCAAAGAGGTAGCCACCTCTAATCGACGGAGCTTATTGGCTTCCGTTAATTTGTGCGGCACCCATCGATCGAGTTTCTTCACTTTGCCAATCGAAGAAAGGTGACGACTAATTGTGGCAATGGACACTTGAAATGTTTCTGCAAGGCTACGCACTGTTGTCGACGGATTACTTTCAACTTCTACACGCAGCTCGTCGTCATTAACGGTGCTGCGCGCATATCCGCGAGGCTCATTTTCCAAATCAAAATTTCCCTCGCTGAATTTTTTAAACCATCGCCGTAATGTGCGTTCATTACACGTGGTTTCACCGAACGTCTGATTAATTTCTCGCATTGCTGCAGCTGCATTTAATCCCTTTTTAAATTGAAAGAGGTAAATTGCCCGAATATCTCTTGCCGACAGCATTTCCATAGGCGAGACAAGGACAGGTGTATTAATCTTTCCAAGAAATGGAACAGGTACACACTTCAAAATAAATACCCTTTTCTACAAATACAATAATAATTTTCACCAAAAACATACACGTCTTCACACAGGTGCGATTCAGTTCAGACTGAAGAAGAAAACGGACATTACATTTGTAATAACCTGATACTTCCTGATCAAAAATATCAAGAACGTAAAAACCATCATGGTTGTTAGGTAAAACGCTGTCAAACCGGTCATTTTCACTAGCCAACACACCTGCATGAAAGTGATCATCAACAAATTACCGAAAATGAAAAAATCGGGCAAACTCCAGAATCTTCCTTAGAAATTCTAAGAAAGAAGTAATTATGCGCTTTTACGATGAATTAAACTAAACTGGAACATTCTAATTTTAACCGCTTTATACTTCGTATATGTAATGCAGACATTTTTGTTCTATGCGTGGGACTCGAACTCACGATCTCATTCTCTCCAGAAAAGTGCCCTGATCATTACACTGCGGAGACAGTTGATTTGAGTCCTTCTAATGTGCCATAATGCTATTTATGGCACATCACATTTATTTACTACAACTCACTTGGAGAGTGTATATTGATACAAATTATCTTAACCAATAATGGCACTTCAATAGTGGCGCAGCGTGCATTTTATCATTCGCGCATGGATTATAAGATTGGAATTTAGCGAGGAATCGGTCCACGTCTAGGATCTACTTTATCTTGCAGAAAAGAACGGTTAGAACGGAAGTTAGAATTACGAAACCTTACAACAAAAGAATCATTGCGACGCCAGCAAAGATTTAAATATCAAGTCATAATTCCTAGTTATAGAACATCTACATACAATGGCTAGTCTGCATGCTTACTTTCAACCATTTAACATGTTACTTTCACAGCAAAAAAAAACACTTTTGTAAGTCAAAAGGAAACTAAAAGTCTTTGTAAGAGAAAACTCCTTCTGTTCAATAAGAGGGTACATAGAATATATAAAAAAAATTATATTTCAAGAATTAAATTTTAACGTTACATTTGCATACATAACGTACTTGATTTTGATGTTACCCCGTATGTGTTTATACTGAATATTAAAATAAAGTTTATTATTATTATACAAATTCGTAGAAGATATAGAATCTACACTAGATTTGTCATAGTTGGAAAACGTGATATTGAAAGGTAAGTAGCGAAGCTGTCATTTTCTTTCTCAAAAAAGATGAGAAGTAATACAAACTGATTCCTTCGTTTATTATAGGGGTTATCAGGGCTATAAAAAAAAGAAGAAAATTTTGTTAGCGAAAAAATGGAATTAACTCGCGAACATTTTCGTGCAATTATTTTTCATAATTTTCGGGGTGGATTATCTCAATAAGAATGCATCGACGAGCTGAATTCTTTACATGGTGATGAAGCACCATCGAAAGCTACAGTATATCGTTGGTATAGTGAATTCAAACTTGGACGGCGTTCTTTGGATGATGAATTTCGTGAAGGTCGTCCCATAAATGTTGTTGTGTCGGAAAATATTAATGCAGTGTCTGAATTGATAATGCAAGACCGTCATGTGACATACCGTGAGATCGAGGCATCTCTAGGTATCAGTAACACCAGCGTGCATAAGGTCCTGCATGAACATTTAGGTGTTAAGAAGCTAAGTTCACGTTGGGTATCACATAATTTGACATCCGCTCAAGAAAGGAATCGCGTCGATTGGTGCCAAGAAATGCAGAAAAAATACAATGGCGGTGCTTTAAAGAACATTTATAAAGTCGTCACAGGTGATGAATCTTGGATCTATATGTATGAGCCCGATAGTAAACAGCAGTCGAGTGTGTGGGTATTCCAAGATGAGCCAAAATCAACAAAAGTTGTTCGCGCTCGAAGCACATGAAAACATTGAATTGATGAGCCATCCACCGTACAGCCCTGAACTAGCACCCTGTGATTTCTTTTCATTCCCACACGTGAAGAATAAACTTCGTGATCAATGGTTTTCTACGCCAGAAGAGGCAGTTGAGGCATTCAAAACTCATATTTTGGAGATACCGCCTTCACAGTAATGCTTTTCGGATTGGTTTAAACGAATACAAAAGTGCATTGATTTTCAAGGAGAATATTTTGAAAAGCAAAAAAACTATTTTCGATAATAAAATTTTGTTTTTGTTTGCTATTCCCGAAATATAAATGGCTACCCTAGTATAAAGACTTTACCACGTGTGTATTTCTTTAACTTCCTGTTTATAGACTACAAAAGATATGCATTTCATTAAGTTGACACATATAAAATTTCGGACTGTTCAGTTTGTAGAAAACAAATTATTATTAACCAAATAACTTCCATCTGGTTGAACACACTTCTAGCTATTTTTAATTTATCATGCATTTGTTAAATATATTATCACTACCTATTCTATACTGTTTTAATTATTAGGTAATAATATCAAATTTTATGAATTGTGTTTAATTGGTGTAGAAGCTGTTCGACTATTTTTTATCATACGAAGAACACATATTTGATATGGAATGTGTAGCTTATTTCTCTGAGAAAATACATGGAGTAACCACTTGTTAATCTTTCTGGTTTTGCACTACAAGATGTATATACAATTTTTTCATTTATTTTAATAATTAACTCAAATAAAACCGAAATTTTACATTTAATTAATTAAATTTTTTATAACTTATCTTAAAATTCAAATACCTACTAGAAGTTGTTTATAGTCTGTATATGTAATATATATATATATATATATATATATATATATATATATATATATATATATATATATATTGTATATATTACATATATCAGTAGAATATATGTATATGCTTTTGTTTGTTACTTACGCACTTGGTCCCTCCCAGGTCCACGTCACTGTGTCTAATTTGTTAGGATATCTAATACAGACGGGCTGCACTGGAACGCCAGGATAGAAGGCGCCTGGTTTGAACGTGATTAAACAAGATCGGTTGGTACAAGTACCTTCTGGAAAAATTAGTACTTGAGGCCAATCTAAGTCTGATTTGGCTCTGTTTATAATCTCTTTGATGGTGTTCTGTCTCGAGTCGGGGTCGTCTCTCCAAACGTATACAGGTTGTGTAAAATTAATTAATTCTATAAAAAAATAATAGAAAGCAATGATGTTAGTAGAACCGTATCTGTGAGTTCTGAGAGAAGTGATCAAAACATTTGCAAAAGATAAATGAGCAAAAAGAAATAAAATGTAACGTACTTCCGATATAGGGATTCGTGCCGCTCTCCCTCCTAACAATTATAGAAGGAAAGCCTGTGAAGTAGACGATTCCTCCATCTAAAAACGTTGAATGAGGAGCAATGACTAGGATGGGTGCCTCTTGGCGGGTAGCTTGTTTTCCTTTGATTATAATTTGCATACCGCCGGCACGATAAGTTGTTTGTCCCAAGAAACACAACAAATGGGTAAGCTTCCTGTATATGTAAAAATTAAAAATTTTAATTTTATGCTTTCTTTAATGATATTATAAGTACTCGTGTGAAAATTAAAATACTGAGAAAAAGGCTGTATTGTATTAATTACAAAATATATTGGTTAAATAAAGTCAAAAATAGGTTTAATAGAATACTTTAAATGTTTTGATCACTATGAACAATAAATTTTAATTATTGGATTATACTATATGTACAGTGCATACATTTTAAGGATATAACAAAGAGATTTGAAGCAAAAAAAATTGAAGTAGATATTATCTACTATTGAAAAAATCATGCATTGTACACTGTGTCTGTATATTAAAGGAATACTAGTAGTAATAGTATAGATATTAATTCAAATTATTTCTAATTATAGATAGATGTTGAAAGAAAAATGATCCATGTAGAAGCTTTCCACTTTAGTTTAAGTTGCTTGAATCTTTGAATAGTTCAATTAACAATGTATATTACGAAGCATCAATAGATGGATAATTTTATTAATTTTATTATTTTTCTTGCATTGAAACAGATTTCAAGTAAAATTTATTTAATCATGAGTTGTTTTTAAAGAAATTAATTCTAGGAAGAGGAATAATTTTCAATTTGTTATTAACTTCTTTATGATCTTTTTGAAATTGAAAAATCATTTCGGGGAATGCTAACAGTATTTTCGCTCCTGAACTTATGTATCAAAAAGCATAGTTCGTTGGCGAACACTTGTAATGAAATTTATGTATATTACTTTCGCGGTAAGTTTTTAGTGAAATTGACAATTTACAACAAATGTAAAAACTCCAATTTGGAAAGCCCAGTAAAAATAACGTACAGTGATAATAATAGGTAAGTAATATATACTCGTTCGCATTCAATACAAGATACTGAAGCATCAAGTGCATTAATTAGGATGCTTAATTTTACAATTACTATGTAGAATATTCACAAATTCTTTTCCTGAATGAAACTAGCACGAGAAGAAGATTTATCCAGTCTAAAAATGGTCGAGGTGTCCAAAATTTTATGGTCTATCATTCTACACAAAAGAGATGCATTATTAAGCCTATTTTGAATTATAATTGCAAAATCAAGACACGGCAACTATTAACGGAAGAAATTGAATAATATGTTGAAAGTGCAAATACAGCTGTGGCCATATGATATAAACACACCTGATAATTACGTGTATTGAAATACTCATTAAAATTCTAAGGAAGAGGGTATGACATAATTTTTACAATTGGCTTTTCGTTTGATTTAAAGTGCAGTGTTTGAAAAAATTATGGATAATAAGTGAAGTAGTGATAAATAAGTATTTTTGTATATCAGTTTCTTTTTAAACAGACATCTGAAAACAATGTTGTGTAAGATTAGTACAGTGTGAATTTTACAGCACCATCGTAAATTGTTTGTAAATAAAACAATGCCAAAAATAGCCAAATAAGCACATCGCGGACAAATTATTTTATTACATATCTAGGACACGAGCCAAGTAAAAAATATAGCGAAACAAATAAAATGTTCGAAGTGTGCGGTACAAAATACGATAAAACGTTACTTAGAAACAGTATAGCATACGAATAGACGGAAAACTGGTAGAAAAAAAAATCAACAGCCGAGAGAGAAGATAGACTAATAGAAATGAATATGATGCAGTTTGAATCTCCGTATTCATTGGTAATTTATTTATGGAGAATATCGAACATAAAGTGCTAAATTGTTGTGAAAAGTTTAAGTTCCAGTTCGAGATGGAAATGGAAAGCAACGTTGCTCGATCCTTTAATGAAAATACTTGCCCATTATTATTATTATGAAAGGGTTTTTTTTTATTATTCAGCAGAGCTATTTAATAAATTGAAAATCTGTCAATAAGAGTTGTTAAACATCTATTTACAACTTTGTTCTTGACATAGTATGAGTTCTGAGCATAAACATTGAACAAAAACTCAAACCGATCACACAGGTTTGTCACTCTTAGTGCAATCCGTGAACAAATATAACCACCTATACGGTCGCAGTGCAGTCTAATACAAATACGCTTCAGAGAAAAGGAGGGTAGATTTTATCTAAACATTGAATAATTGAAAGTTTTGAAAAGAAAAAGTCATTTTAAAGATATTTTATCCCATGATTATATTAAAATATTTTATCTTGATTTATAGCGTCCATCCGTATTTTTAATATTTGTTTTCTCCCAAAATCTACTTAAACTTACGAATAATTGATTAATACATCATCTTTAAAAACTGTTATATATAGCTTTTAATATTTTTGCCTGATCCTAGAGGTAATTAATGTAAATGGTATTTCTTCACAGAATACTTTTAGATCATTTATGCTTTTTGTGTGTACCATTGTATGTCTAACGTTAATTCCTTTACTATGATAAAATAACGAATTTCATTTCGATAAGAAAGCCATTTTGATGTACTTGTCAGGATAGCCATTGTCGATAAAGTATTTATCATTTAAGCGTTCATAACATGAAAAGAATTAGGATGCGTCAGCTAGCTTGATATATAGTTTTTCCATAAACTCAAAGAGGTTAACTGGACGGCAAATATAAATATCTGCGACATGCTTTTAAAGAGTGAGGAAATCAATTGTTCGTTGAAGCGACTGATAACTGACGATGGAGAGTGGATTATTTACAACAATATTGTTCGAAAATAGTCTTGTTCCCCACCAAAAACTTCGCCCCAAACAAAATCGAAAGTAAACATTCATCAGAGGAAGGATAAGCTTAGTGTGGTGGGACTTAATCAAGGAACGAAACAATTATTTCAAGTTTTATTGACGAGAATTTTGAATCTGAATTCATACAAAAGTTTAATCGCTCGCCAAAAGTTATTGAATCTTGTGTCACGACCTGTTTCGTTCTCTTAAAAACTTCTTGCACGGTGTAACGTTCGACTCAGATGAGACTGACAATCAGTAAAGTTTTTCGTCAATGAAGATAAATCTCACGTATGTACAAGGAATTACGAAACTCACCGAAAGATGGCAAAAGATTATCAAAGAAAATCAAATAATTATGTGTTGCCCCACTTTCTTTATATTAACTTTTCTTATATTAATAAATAACATATGAAAAACAAAAATAACGTTCTTTTCCGAGAACTCAATACATCAGATTCTCTGAAATTAATTCAGTGTTAGGCTGACCAATAAGATAATTACGAGAATAATTTTATAGCCAAAATTGAAATAATATAATTAACTCTCAGACTTTTCTTAGTAGAAATTGTTGATTTACCATTATACAATGAATAGTGGGATTAATAACAACCTGGCTAACGTGTTCACCTTCCCAAATTGTTCTTACTAGCTTAATATAGTGAAGTATTTTGTGTTTTCCATTTACTCCAGGTCTAAGTATAATATATATATTTTTTAATGTAGAGTGCAATTTGGACTCTAAACCATTATTATGGTAATAATTTCCTCTTTTCATATTTAGTCACAGAATTCTATTATAGTAAAAATAATTAATATTAAAAACGTTACGTGATGGAGGTGGGATCTAATTATCAAGGCGTTTTTTAGTTAATAGAAAGTATTGATTTAAAAATAAAATATTTGCATAAGTGCTGAAAGTGAACAATTTTTATTAGCAGATTGCATGAATTTGCAATTAAGAATATATTCTTTAAGAAATTGTATAAGTTACAAATAAGAACAATATCTAACTATTACCACTATTTAAAGTAACAAAAAATAAGATCTGTTAAATTAGTTTCAGAAATTCTTTTAGAACAAGAGAAATTAAAGAAAGTATCAAATATACATATATGTATATCAAATATTGGTTTTTATAAGCTTTGATACGTATGTAAAAGAAAGTTGCGGAAGTATAAATTTAAACTGTATTTAAATTGTCACCAAGATATTTTATTGTTTGAAACGTGCGTATATAATTTTGATGGAAAAGAAACACCAAAGTTGTGACAAAACATTTAAGTGATTTTTTGGATACTAGTTTTGTTTAAATATTGAATAAATAAATGTGACATGTAGATAATAATAATTCCTTTATGATTCCTGATTTACATTGGCTTTGGAGGTGTTACTCCATCCATTTGGTATCGATTTCTTCTAATGCTTAGATGTTAATTATTCCACTATTAGAAAAAAATATTTAGTAGGCAAATTAATAAGTTCCAAAACCGACTTTTTTGAACATAATATTTGAAAATCGATCTCATTTAAAATTTTTGGATCTTTGGCGGTTGGTGGTGACACAAAAATGTTATTTGATGGAAATAAGTTAATATATTTCTTTTCTTATTTCTATTTATGATCACATGTTTTACAATATCTTAACGCATCTTGATTTTTTGAAGTGCATATCCGATTACATCATACTGTGATGCTTAACAGATAATTTGTATGTTATAATTTTCCGCCACTGAATTGGTATAATTGTCGTAACAAAGTATTGCGTATTTTGATTCACTTACGAATACAAATTTCCGAAGGCGGATAGAATTAAAATAATTCTTAATGCCGCTGTTCAAAATTTGCAGCGTTACAATTCTCTTGATTTTAAATGCAATATTTTTTATAGATGATTTTAAATGTACACAATATTGTAAAAGAGGTACTACTAAACTTTTACAATATAGTGCAAACAACTGTTGTACACTGTGATAAGTTCAGCGTAGGTCGAAACCTTAACCCTACATTATAGCTGACGATTCTGTCTCCCTCTCTGTCTGTTAATTGTTCTCGAACTTTGACAGTGTAAGCAGCTTATCGCAAATTTACCCGCAAATTGAATATTCATCAATGTTTGGAAGAAATGGCTCCTGTGTTAAAAGATGATTGTTCACATCGTGCGATGGTATCAGGTGGTGTAATGAATTTCAGAAACGAAATTTCGGTTTGGAATATGTTTCGAGGCCAGAATGACGCATTTTGTCCATTACCGAGGAAAAAATTAACACCGTTAGAAATAATCTGGAAACTAATAGCTATGTATGTAAGTTACCGCAAGATAGAAGAATATCTTGGTATTCATGCACAAGAAATTCGCGTAATTCTGCACGAATATCTTTGAATGAAGAGTTTGTTCAAATGGGCCGATAGTGTTATGATACTACGAGATGCTTGAGAAATTTTAAAATTAAATATCTTGTTATGTTAATATTTTGATAGGTGACGAAACTTAGCATTACTATTATAACGTAACCACTAAGGTATAGAACGAAGTTTGGTTCTTTGAAAATGAAGACACGTTCTTGTCTATGTAGAAGTCTCGATCCGTTACGAAGAAAATGGTGGTAATTTATTACCATGAAAGGAAGTGTGGAGCACGTGGTGTTGGGAACACAAAAGAAAGTCTCGGCAAAGTGATACATTGAAGAGCATTCGTCTTCGCTTGACACCAGGGATCTTGTTTCTCCACCCCGACAACGCTCCACGTCATTGCTTCAACGTTCGTACCTAGTATTTATCAAGAACTGTGGTGAAAATGTTAGAACATCCACCCTATAGCCCGGATCTCGCTCAATGCGATTTTGTGCTATTTTCGGGTATGAAAAGCAGATTGAAAAGAAGAAGTTTTTCATGACAACATGTGATAAGGAGTGTGCCAGTTTTCAGAAGAAACGTGAAAGAATTGGTTTGACGTCTGATCTATTTTTGCAGTGATAATTAAAACAAACTGATTCATCTTCACTTATAAAGGTTATTAATTTATTTTAAAAAAGTAGTTACTTTTTAGTTTCTTTATTTTTATAGTAAATTTTAGTTTTACCATTACATAAATTTCCTTTGTTAGTACATAATATTAGAACAGCTAAATTTATACTTATTGCAACTCATCCTCGTTCAAAATGAATATGTTAATTATCACGTGTTCGGCAGATATTTGATATTTACACAATATTTGTAAAATATTCTTTTCATGTATTAACTGAAAAAAGCAATATAACCAATACATGTTTAAATGATGTTCGTGTAAAAATTTGTGAGACAAATCCGTAAATGTTATACAGATTTTTGTTTCTATTTATATTATATTTGCTTAAATTTCTCTTGGTTCTTTGGTAATTTTAGGATAAAGAGAAAAAAAGACATACTCCCAAAGAAAGGTATTGTAGCAGTTTCTCCTTTCGCAACAATAGAAGGCCCCGTCATGTATACCATAGCAATACTGTCTATGAATGAGGAATGCGGTGCCAGTGCAATGATGGAAGCTTCGGATCTTTTGGCACGGTTTCCAATGATCTTAAGTCGGAAACCTCCGATATAAAATATCCACAGTATGAGATGCGAGACCACCACCCGTACATAACTGCCCCAAAGATCGTCAGTCAGAAAGGTTTACTCGACAAAGAAGTTCGAGTTATTTATGTACAAGAGTTATTTTTACAATCTTTATCAATGTTTTATATTTTTAGTTAATAGTGACTTATTTTAAATATAGATTTAATACTTGTTAACTACTTACATTATTTATACACAATCTAGGTTTATTGTACATGTCAAGTACGTATAAACTTGTGAATATATTTAATAATTTTAATATTGAATTTCATATTCGTTAGTAGTTTATTAAAGAGTAGTTTAAAGGGTATGAATCGTAAGACTGTTAATTACATTATTAAAGTGTTAAGAATAAAAGAATAGAAAATATATTTTGCGTTTCTGTTAATCAATCCATGGACACATATACAACATGGCGCAAAAGTAGAAAATTATCACTTAACATTTATCAAACTAATTTACGTATGAAATCGGTTAAGTGTAGTATAATATAACTTAAAGAATATTTAATAAACGTTTCTATGCATTTTGCTGTAAAAAACATGTATTAGAAAACTGATTAGCTAATTTTAATTTTCAATTGCATACGCTTATAAATTTTAATCATTTATAGCTATATTTTAAGTCAATATAGCAAAATTTACGTATTAGTACACTGCTGTCCCAGTATTCGCGACTTCTCTATACCCGACTTCGATTATTGGCGTCTCAAATTTTGTTGACTTACATACATTAAATATCCGCCAACAAACGACTCGCTTATTCTGGAAGAGGAAAGAACAAATTGAAGTGAACGACGTTAACAAACGACACCGATGCATTTTGCTTACATAGTTCTTGTAGTGACAAGTCAGTTACTCTCTTTTGCTTTATCTAAATGCGCGTGTATATTGTGTACGTACGCACATATTTTTATGAAAATTACTTTTATCATGTCGCCTATACAAAAACCGTCTTAGAAAGTGTTGGATTTACACTCAAAGAATCTGGTAAATGTGCTTTATCCGCTGATCGCTCATTTGGTAATACTGAATCTACTGTGTTCGAAGTATAAGGACTTAGAAACTAGCATTAAAAAATCTAACCAGGAATACTCCGGCCTCTGAGAAGGTCATCAAAAAAATACGCGATCCAATAATTGAAAATCTACAAAAACTTGTTATGGAATGGATAGAAGACAAGAACCAAAAACGAATTGCATTCTGTAGAAAGATGGTAGAAGGCTGGTAATGTATCCACCAACAGATAATTTTAATGCGAGCAAGGAATGATTTGATAGATTTAGGCAAAAACGTAGATTAGATAACATAACATTCACCGAAGAAGCAGCATGTGCTGATGACAACGCAGCAAAATTATTTGTCAACACATTGAAACAAACTATAACAAAGTTTCACTTATTAGTTCCGAATATTCTCGTGCATTCAAAAACAAATCTGCTTTATTTGTGCATTGGAGGTCTAATAAGAAAGCCTGGATGACAGTTGTACTGTCAAAACACCGCTTCTGTTTAGAGGTGTTTTAATATCTCTGAAAGAAAAAATCTTAAAAAAAGCGATTGAAGCACAGGATGCTAAATTGTCGATAGAAGAATTGTGTTTTCAATATAAAGTAACTTCATTAGGAACACTAGAAGAGTCAGAAAACACCGAGGTCAGTAACGAAGAGAAATTGCCGGGCTAGTTAACTAAAGAGGTTTCTAAAATCGACTATAACTGGGAAAGTTCATCTAACTTCCGAAGAATAATCGCTTGCTTCGTATAAAATTTTACTCGATGATTGACGACAAGAAGTTAAACGATCAAAGATTTCACCCTTTTTCAAAGTAAAAAACATGTAGTTTTAAAACATTAGTTAATTGTTATTGTAATTAACGTCTAAATATAAGTTTGATTTTTAATTTTGTTTTATTTATTGATATTAATGAGAGGCATTGTAGAATCACTTGAAAATATTAGTTGTTTTATAGTGCAGATTATTTAAAATATTACTCCTTATTAATTTAAACCCATACATATTGTAAATCCTAACAGCTGGTTATTATATAATGAGTAGGTAAACTGTAAAAGCACATTAAGAACTTTTTACTTAGATTAAAATATACTTTAAAGAATCATCATAGTGCACATAATTTTATGTCTAGTAGCATGTCATTAGAAAATAATATATATTAATAATATCAGATAGTAAGCAGTACTACAAGCGACAGAGGTAGTACAACTAGATAAATAAATATATAAATTATGAGTTTAAAGCGAATAAGTAAGTTGGATTGAGCCATAAGTAATTTCTTGTATGAGAATTTGGTAATCACACATAATAAGCAAATCAAGTAATATCTGAATATACTAATTCCATTCAATGATTTAATTTATGTTACTTTTTCGTAAATGATATTGGTTGCTATAGCAAATTGTTCTTGAGTATTCCCAATGAAATAAATGAGCTAGGGCATTAGGTTTTTTATGATTGTTCAAAATATTTCCTTTCAACCTCATCACGCTTGGACCAATGATACTGAAGTGCTATTATGCCATTTTTGTAATGATCTTTCTAAAAATACAGCTATGTTATGACAATGAGTTTGTCATCTAATCGAAACTTTACATTATTCTCTTGGAATTCCAAAAAAAATCTCTCTTTGAAGGAGAGATACCATGATGTGTCCAGTGTCGAGATTGCTGTTTGAATTCAGAAACACAATGACGAAGTCAGGTTTCGCAAATCAGCTTGGTTCTTGTTAAACAGTTCAAAATTATAGATTGATTCTCACATTCATTCTTGTTTTAAATAACCCTTTCAGATTCGCGACATTCACCTTACTGACAGTTTGAGCAGGCTCAGTTTTATAAATAAGATTTATGCATCCAGTCGATTTAGTTACGATGGTACGCCTTCATGCCAATTCTTCGGTTCATATTATAAAGTTATAGTTCTATATTTATGTTTGGAAGTGTATATGTGAATTATTTACAAAATCTGTGGCTGAAAGTCAAGACTGTTATGAAATTCAATTTATTTGAGATTTTTCGTGTATGTGCAGCTGATGCATGTCTTTGATGGTTAATCTTTAGTTGGTAGGTAAGAGCCTCGTCCCTTTTCGAATTTGGACCTCAATCAAATAGGTGGGTGAATTTGCCTCACTATATAGTAGATTTTCCATTACATCATCTTTATCATTAAGAAATTGATCGTTATTCATTTTTATAATTTATTATATGTTAATCATCTTACAGATGTTCTATCTTGAAAATCTACAACGCTTTTTCTAATTAAATTATTTTAAGTCTTCGTTTATTATTATTATCAATGGCGAATCAATTAAAACTATTCAATTTTTGATATTTTTATACAAAAATTACCTGATTATCATGTATTTCTTTTTCATTTTATCTGGAAGGATTTTCCATACTAGCCACCTTAGATAACCCAATCCTGAGCAGTGACTAAATCATCTACCTATGAAATTCTACACGATCATAGTTGTATAGAGGTTTAAAATGTTAGATTGGTAAAAAGTTTGCCCAAAGGATTTGTAATGATATTGGTTAGTAACGGTTTTCTAAAGACGTATTAATTTTTAAAATGATTTATTTTTATAAGTTTATTACACAGTGTATATAATATGACCCTTAAATTTTTACTGTGCATTAGAAATTAGTTTACTTCAAACAATTATATACAATTAATAAATAAAAATTACTGAAAATTTTAATAATTTATGTATTTACTTCTAATAGTTATTAAAATGAATTTTTATCAAGTAAATACTGAATAAATTCAATATTTTGTTTAGGAGAAGTGTTTGTCTTTACCTTCATTGAACAAGCCTGTTACATCTATGACAAACCAAATTAAATAAGTTGGGTATTGAAGTTAATAAAAAAATCAGTACACTTTTATATTTTTACATATGCTATTTAGATATTCATCGACTGAAATATTAATAATAGTTTTAAATATAAAGTCATATTAATTCAAAATAATAATAACATGAAATGATTTACATATTTAGAATAAAAATATATACTGTCGTACATATTTTCATAACTTTTACATTACCACTTTACCTTATTTTACTTATTACAGCTGTAGGTGTAATTATAATATCAAATAATAATATTTAAAGACAGTTACACATTTCTAACGGTTGATTTGAAATTCGTATATAAACAAATTGTTAACACAATACGGCCGAAGGCATGTCTTAAATGTGGAACTATTACGTTTTAAAACGTTTTAATATGTATAAAAACAACTTTATGAATATTGTAATTGAAAACTGTAGTTAGTATGTAGGTATATATGCCAGTAATATAGAAATTGCACTACTTAATAAGAGATGGGATTTTTTTGGCAATAATATTTGCAAAACCATACCACCGTGCAGTTGGGTAATGGATATTTTGTGAATCTGTATACTTAATTACGTGGGCTGTTTTTTTAAATTTTGCATATAAAACTGGAATAAAACAGTAGAGAGCTTTTACAGACTTCATTGCTTTTCGAAGTATTCTCCACGAAAATTAATGCACTTTTGCATGCGCTCGAACCAACTCTGAAGCAGTTGTTTCACTCGTTTTTTGGTACAGTCAAAACTGCGTTTTTGAAGGCATCGATTGCTCCTTTTGACGACAGGAATCTTCGACCACGCAGTTCGTTCTTGATTTTCCGAAAGGTAAAGAAATCGTTGGGACTTAGGTGCGGACGGTGCGGAGTATGGTCCAACAATTTGACGATTTGTTGCGTTAAAATTCAATTGCCTTGCGTGCTGAGTGCGAACTTGCATTGTCTTGGTGGACAATGATTCGTCGTTCGGAGTTGCTTTTACGAAGCTCAGCGATGACTTGCGGCAAACAAATGGTTGCATACCAATCGGTAGTAACATTTATTTGATCTTGCAGAGGAATTGTTGCTATATGACTTACTTTCGAGACAAATGTCGCGCTATCTTTTTGGAGACCTTCGAGAACAGATGAGTTTTGTCGGCTTTTCTTCACCTTAGAATACCCAAACAGGTGACTGGAGTTTATTTTCCGGCTCGTATGACTAAATCCAAGATTCATCACCACTGACAATGTTGTACACGTTTTTAGAGTTTCTGCTATTGAAACGATCTAGAGTTTTTTGACACCAATTAACCCTAGCTGCTTTCTGTTCTTCGGTCAATAGATGCGGTATCCAACGGAAAACAAATTTTTTTACATGCAAAATTTTTTGAATTGAGGTCTTTGAAATCTCCAATAATGCTTCAATTTGTCGATATGTCACATGTCGATCTTCATTGATGATCTTGCGCACATCGACGTTTTCGTGAGTGGCTACCGTTTTTGGTGAATCTGCTCTTGTATCGTCGCTAAGACTAATCCGTTCACGGTTGCATTCTCCATACCAATGAGAAATTGTTGACTGATGTGGTACTTCATTGCCGAAAACAGAAACTAACTCGGCGAGGCATTCTTGTTGAGATAATTGTCTTAAAAAATTATAAAAAGTGGTTCCGCGATAATGTTCTCGGTTTAATTCCATTTTTCAACCAACTCGTCAAGTTTGACAGTTCGTTTTAGCTACAAAACTACACGTATCACACTGACACTTTGTATTTAGGTTAACTAAAGATGGAGGTTAATTTTCAGTACTGACATTTGATTAGTGGCTAGTTAGGTTAGAGAATGAATTGTTGAACTTAGTCTTTTTCCTCATTTTCGATTTTTCAATAAGACAATGCGTGCTTCCATGCGTTAAAATTTTTCTGAAACTTTTATCAAGGTCTCCTAAATCTCTTCATAATTTCCTCAGTAGGACGAGTATGAGACATTATCGGTCGAAGAAACTTAATACCTAGTCCTGCCATAAGTATTGATACAAGTGTAAACGCACCTTTTTGCAGATGATAACTTGAA
Source organism: Dermolepida albohirtum (assembly GCA_031893035.1). NCBI lineage: Eukaryota > Metazoa > Arthropoda > Insecta > Coleoptera > Scarabaeidae > Dermolepida > Dermolepida albohirtum. The sequence goes on from JAVIWB010005631.1 coordinate 28,267, forward strand.
AGCACAAAAATTTTATGTTGGCAGTTTTGACATTTGATATATGCTTTACAAAAGTGCCGAACAATTTCACTATAGTGTGAGTCGTCATTATGGAATGGTCGGATAAAGAGAGCCGTATTGCGGTTATTGCACTTCATAAGTGTGGAATAGAAAGAGCCCGTATTTTTGATTTATTGAAACCGTTAAATATTACGCGTGTGTTTGTGTATCGTACTGTTAAGTTATTCATTGATACTGGAAATGTAATCGACCGTAAAAGATCTGGCAGGCCTCGCATAGTTCGTACACCACAGGCCATCAATGCTGTGAGGTCCCGCATCAATCGACATCCTGCCCGCAAACAGAAAATCGTGGCTCGTGAAATGGGTATTGCTCCGAGAACCATGAGCCGTATCATTAAACAAGACCTAGGATTTGGAGCTTTCAAACGACAAACAGGACAGCGCCTTAACGTTGAATTAAAAAAGAATAGGAAGAAAAAATGCAGACACCTGATATCGTTGTACGGCAAAGAGCGTTACAAAAAAATTCTGTTCTCTGATGAAAAAATTTTTACCGTGGAAGAAACTTTTAACAAGCAGAATGATAGGGTGTATGCACAGTCCTCCAAGGAAGCCAGTGAAGTGGTGCCAAGGATTCAGCGAGGTCATTTTCCTGCTTCAGTGATGGTTTGGTGGGGAGTATCCTATGACGGTGTCACTTCCTTGCATTTTTGTGGAAAAGGTGTTAAAACAGCGGCCAAAAAGTATCAACGAGACATTTTAAGCAATGTAGTGGAGCCCCTGAACTACACCATGTTATAAAACCAACCATGGATATTCCAACAAGACTCTGCGCCCGCTCACAAGGCCAAAACAACTCAGCAATGGCTTGAAAATCATGTACCTGAGTTTATTAGTACTGACTATTGGCCGTCAGCAAACCCAGACCTAAATCCGCTCGACTACAAACTGTGGTCAATATTAGAGGGCATGGTCTGTAGAAGACCCCATCGCAACCTGGAATCATTGAAGCAAGCGTTAACAGAAGCAGTCGACAATTTGCCCATGGATATCGTCCGTACAGCGATTGATGAGTGGCCCTGCAGACTTCGGCGTTGTATTAAGGGAAATGGCGGCCATTTCGAGTAATTTGCATTGTATTTTGTAGCTTACTATTGCCAAAATAAACTATCAAAAAATAATTTAAATCCAACTTGCAGTTTTCTTTTTGTACTTAAAAACCTTTATATCAGTATTTATGGCAGGACTAGGTATACCCACCACAGAGTCTGGAAGATCTTTAAAATAAGGTACATACAGTTTGAGATGCCATGCCATAAGATAATATTGGAATCGATACGACAACGCGTCAACAATGAATATGGAAATAACCTAGGAGAGCTAATATATTAAATACAAAATGCGTTCTGTGGGTGCAGGCAATAATGCTAGTGTTGTAGTCCTGTCGTTTGCGCTCTAGATTGCGTATTTTAGAGATGTTTTTAGTTGTTTATTCTTTACTGCAAATCTGTATTCTTTTTTTGACTTCTACTACTCGCCTGTGCTTGCCTGCAATATTTCGCAAATGCCTTGTTTTTCTAAAGCAATTCTGTCTTTTTAATTCCGTCAATATCAAGTTCTTGCCCATAGTAAATACTAGTTCTATGTTAATATTGTTGTAACATCGTACGGATTCCTTAATAGTTTTTTTAATATAAAGTGAAACTATTTTTCGCCTTCGCGCAATTTGTTACTGCTACTTCTTGTTTATTATTGTCCTCAATTGTTTTACCAATTGTCTTTGTTTGGTATCCATTTGACAATAGTGCCTTGGAACTGTTTTCGATTACTTGATCTAGTGACAAGTGTTTTTACTACGAAATTGTCAAAAATTGATTACAACATGTCGCTTTTCAGTAGCTTCACCCGATGGTGAAACAGTAGGTTGAAATTTTATATTTTCTAAATACATGTATATATGTATGTGAAGAAGTGAACAATTCAGGATCATTAATATTGAAATTTATATTTAAGAGAGTAATATGACATCACCATTAACACTGCTACTGATCGAACAAATATTTTAGACCTTTGAACGAAAGTTCGCACACATTTTGATAGCAGAGTCTCAATTTAATAATTCTGTTGAGCAAAGTCAGTTATCTCGATAAGATTTCGTGGCTACCATTCGAGGTACACCGACAAAAATGCAATGGTAATATCAGATTCTCTAGAGGTGATTCTCTCTTGTACTCGGCTTTTCTCAGAGACCTGTATAGAAATTCCGTTCTTTCCAATAGTAATATTTTTGTACTCAGCAACATTCTTTCAGCGTTTTATAATTATGTATTATTAACTAAACTCAGTTTTATGTTTAAAATTAGTTATACTATATTATTTTCCTCGGCGAATGGAATCAACTATTTTAACAGAAATTTTTATTTTGTAGAAAATATCACCGATAAAGGTTAAATAAAATAATGAAGGGTTAAATAAATTTAAAGTTTCTGCACACCAAGAATTCGAAATGTTGCAAATCCTCTCCGAATTTTACCTCCACAATTGTTTTGCGTGAAAAGTTTCCTGACCGTGTGGTTTCTTGAAGAGGTGATCACAATTGGCCACAGAGATCTTGTGATTTAACACCTTTAGACTTTTTTCTTTGGGGTTACGTGAAAGATAAGGTCTATGCCAATGGCCCACAATCGATTCAAGACCTCAAAGATGGAATTCGTGAAGTTATCGAGGACATACGTGGGCAAGGTAAAAAGTTCTCTGCCTGACACAGAGATGGCGTTACAATTAACAGAAATTTATGTTTCCAGCGTGGATGCATGTGTCTGAAGTTCATATGAAAACTTTCAACTTGTTCTCTCAAGTAGTTTGTTTGCAAGAATTTTTGCAGTAGACGTCGTGCGTGTTATTTTTTTAAATGGATAAACTTGAATATCGTGCTGTTATAAGATTCTTTGTTTTGGATAGTTTAACCCCTATGGAAATTCATCCGAAGTTGACAAAAGTGTACGGGGACTCTGCTTCTTCGATGTCAACCGTTAAAAAGTAGGCAGCAGAATTTAAACGTGGTCGTACGTCCCTCGAAGATGACCCACGTGAAGGACGGCCAAAAACCGCAACCACACCAGAAATCATCGAAAAAGTACATGATATTGTGTTGGACGATAGGTGAGTGAAAGTGAGTGAGATAGCTGAGGCTGTGGGGATATCGGAAGAAAGGGTGCGAAACATTTTGCACAAAGAATTAGAGATGAGAAAGCGCTGCGCAAGATGGCTGCCGCATTTGCTGAATGTCGATCAAAAGCAAATGCGCAAACGATTTTCGGAGCATTCCTTGGACCGATTTAACAAGAATCCGACCGATTTTGTGTGGCGATTTGTCACCATGGATGAGACATGGGTCCACCACTACACGCCAGAAACGAAACAGCAGTCGAAGCAGTGGGTGGAAGCCGGTGGTTCAGCGCCAAAGAAAGCGAAGTCGATCGCATCTGTCGGAAAAGTCATGGCCAGCGTGTTTTGGGATGCAAAAGGAATCTTGTTAATTGATTACCTTGAAAAAGGTAGAACAATTACAGGCGCATATTACTCTAACCTTCTTGACCAGCTTGATGCCAAAATTCGCGAGAAGAGGCCTGGTTTGAAGAAGAAAAGAATCATTTTTCATCAGGACAACGCACCCGCACACAAGGGTGCAATGGCGATGGCAAAATTGCGGGATTTGGTGTACGATTTGCTCGGCCATCTTCCCTATTCTCCTGATTTGGCACCCTCAGACTTCCATCTATTTCCAAATTTGAAAAAATTTGTTTCTCGAAAGCGATTCACATCCAACGAAGAAGTTGAAAGGACCATAGAAGAATATTTTGACAGCCGTCCAGACTCTCACTTCCGGGAAGGAATATTGATGTTAGAAAAACGCTGGACCAAATGTGTTGAACCCAAGGGAGATTATGTAGAAAAATAAAATCATTTTTTAAATTTAAATCGCAGTCTTTCATTGTCAGGCCGAGAACTTTTCACCTTGCCCACATATAACCGCAAATGTGCGAATTGGTCATGGGAAATTTCATGAAAAGAATATTGTCCAGCAAGCGTAGTCGTGGCGGCCATTTGGCTGATATTGTTTTCCTCTTTACAATTAAATAAACATCCGATGATTTCGCTTAAAAATACTCTTTTTTTTTACATATCAAAATGAAACCTCTTATTGGAAGACCCGTTATTTTGTTTATGTATACATATACACTCAGTTTTGATCGTTGTAATAAAGCATAGTTTGTAAGAACAATTTTCTGTTTTATTTATCTAACCGTTGCGTTGACTGGATGCAAGGCCTGGTTGATTTCATAGAACCCCAGCTCAACTCTAGTGACATTTATTAATTTAGATTTTTTTTTTTTAGATTTTTTAGACTATTTCAATAAGTAACATTTTCATTGCTTTTGACATGCATAAGTCTGTCAAATGAAATTAATTATCACTTACAATTATGTTTATATTGCATCCTTTCCATAAATGATTAAAATGTGACGCAAATGGGTCCCTATCCCGTCATTTAGTTTTTTTTTTGTATTAACTTCTTAGTTAAATGGACATTCTATTACGTTGTTAAAAGTAATACTCAATGTATAATAGATTTTTTATACTTTAATTTTCTAATGCCGTTTAATTCCGTCTTGTATGTACTTATATAGATTCTAAAATTTTTTTAGATATGTTTTATTCGCAATAATACTGACTCTAATACATACAAAAATAGTTCAAGTACGAAGCTATAATAGTACGGTAAATGAGTAAAAAATTAGGTCCAATGTGTAGGTTTCCTATAAGAGGTCGACGGAAGAAACAATATACATGGACGATTTAAACTAATTTAAAAAGAACGTTGTAGAAGTATAAGGCAGAATTTGTTCATCGGAATCTGCTTTTAGATACTGATGCGATATTGAAAAACGAATGTATACATGAGTACATCATATATTTTCGCCACGGTATGCATTTTAAATTTCAGAGAAGTTGAACTGTTCCAAATACTACAAAAAAAAAAAAAATAAGAATATAAAGGGTTTTCCAATAAGCGCACGCGAATTTTAAAATAAGTTAATGAAAAGTATCGATAACATTTATAATTTAAAAATAATATTGTATAAATGCTCTCCTCAGCTTTGTTTAGCTGTATGCATTCTGGCACATAATTTTCAATTATATTCACGCATATCGTGTCGTATATTTTAAATTGTGTGTTGAAAATTCCGTTTAAAGTCTGGAATTGTTTTTGGTTTATGTTTGTAAATCATTGATTTTACATAACCTTATAGAAGAAAGTTTAAAAATGTGAGAACAAATTATTTCGACGTCGGGTGACATTATCGTTTCTTTAAATAAGAGGTCCGAGAGACTGCTATTTGCAGTAAATCGATTGCTTACTGAGCTGTGTGGCATGTCTCATTGTCTTGTTGGATGAAAACATTGTTTATGTCCACATTCATCGGTTCCTATTCCGCTTATTATTAACAGTAGCATGTTTTCCTCCATAATCTGCCGTTTGGTTGGTTACCTTGTTACCTTGTCATTGTATTGAATATAGCTGTCAAGGTTTCACATTTGCATTGCAAGCAATGTTGTCATTCTTTTGATTAAAAGATATAACACGCCTATTGATAAACACTTTATATACCAGACAAGGTGATTTCGAAGAGGCGAATTTTACTCGTCATGATACATACAAATACCGAAAAGTTGCTGAATGACTAAGTTCTAATAGGGCAGGTAGGTTATCAGCGGAAAAAAGATTGGTTACTTTAAAAAATTAAATGTGTAAAAAGAATAACATGAGTCGCTTATCACTGTATAGTTCTTCATTAAAACTGATGGCAAACGATTTTTTTAGATAATGCACTAGAAAAGTATTGGGTGTACTAAAATTAATTGACTATGACATAGGCTGTATTTTGGGGAATTTTGGTTTCTTCAATTTGCTGTCCTATATTGTTATTTTTCAGTGTTAAATTTGTTCTATCTAGCAAGGGACCTTCCGTGACTGTTTTATATTTATTTTATAAGCATTATTTGAATTTTATTGTACATTTCCAAGCGATTCCTTTAAAATCACATTTATTATTTTTTCTAAACTTTGTAAGTAATAATTATTATTTTATATATTTCAATTCATAGCAGAGACGATATTCGGCTAAACGATAATGATGGTACTTTAACTTGAACAAGCTGCTTTTCTTTGATGAACACGGTATGCGAATGAAATACAGTTACAATTAAATATTTCCCAATGCGAATGTTGATTACCAACGCAGTTGAGGAATTTAGCAAAATCTTGGGAACAAATATTACATTTACGGAGGAAAATCAATAAATTAGTGTACTTTGTTAGTAGAGGATACTGTTCGTGACATATAAGCTCATGTAATCTTAACGAAACTATGACTCAGGGCAAAATAAGTGCATTTGCCTATTTGTAGGATTACGCCTGATGAGCTATTTAATGATACTTAAATTGAAACTGTATCTTCATGATGCTAAACTTAAAACAACGTAAAGTAATTGATTAAATAATCATTCGCATGACTTTTAAATTTAATTATAGATGTTAGATAACTAATAAACTTCCATAACTTTAACACGGCACTGTGTACAGACAGAATGATAATTTGACAAATGGATAATAGACATTTTTGACATGTTGCCCTATGCCTGTGAGCATACTGTTGTTCATCAAATCAGTCGGCGTTGCCAAATTCTCAATTTTTCAGATTGTCACGGAATGATAACACAACGATAATAACTGTGCTGTTGACTCAGAGCAGTTTTTAAGCTACATAGATTAATTCCCGACATTCTGTCTAATTAGCTCAACGATCGCTTCCATTTAAGATAGTGAAGTTATACTCCTAGGTTATTAGTATTTTACACTGAAAATAATTAACGGTAATAAAATATTCTGGTTGTTATGCCTCATATTATTTCAGAAATAAATAGAAGGCCATTGACCAAATGACCAAATTGAGAAGCCCACTGACTATTAATATTATTTTTGAGTATATGGAACTGAAGTAAAATTAGCCTTAAGAAATTAATAATAATTAAGCATCTAAAATAGTTCTTTACAAACTAAACGTGCTAAGAAAATTTTTTAAGCATGATCGTTTGTTCAAAGCATAAGCGAACTTAGTGGAGCGAGTGCTTTGTTTGCGCATATGCTGGTAAAAGTCTTCGCACTGGTAGTTTGTACAATACTTTTTGTAATGAGCAGAATTTTATTAATAATCCATTTATATTGATACTACTTTTTGCCGAAGTATTGCTAAAGTGGACAAGGGCCATTTGAGGATAAAAAGTAGTTTCCAAATATATAAGTATAGCAGGGCATTCGCTAATAAGAGTTTTGCTTCTTGCGAAATTATACACCAAATTATTTTGCAAAAATACTTCTTAATACTAATACTTTATTAATTTAATAACATATATGCAAAGAATATGGACAGATCGATATAAATTAATTGTACTCATCTAGCCCTCGTTTACTTTAAGCAATACCTTGTCAAAAAGGTAATACCCATATAAATGTATTATTTATCAATAAAATATTGCTCGTTACGAAGAATATTGTGTAGACATTCGTGCATGTAATTTATAATCAACTAATATAAGTTAACGCAATCGGTGTAGTAAAAACTATGTAGTTTGCCACGATAACGATGAAACTATCAACTCTAATAATAAAAATAATTTAAAAAATTAACTAATTTCTCACCGCATTTAAGAGAAAGCTTCTGTTTCAACCAGACTATCTAAACAGTTGAAAAGGATTTACCTATATATCATATTGACTTTTAATAACATTTCAATTATTTTTACATGATGTGAATTAAATTAAAAAATATGGAGTTTATAGTGAATATCATGTGCAATATCAATTATACAGCAAAAAATATCGGACATTTGACAGCTATAACAGATCGAAGACCATTTTATATGTAAAAAAATAGCGAATCACTTTTTATAGGCCGTAACTTGCAGCCTTCGTTCATTTGAAGTATTTGAAATTGTTCCGTTTAATAGACAAAAGTTGCAACGTCTAAAGCATTAAGGGTAACTTTGTGTAGCAACATATTACGTAAATCGACTTTGGTAATCGATTTGTAAATGTATGATAACCTAAGCATGTACATATGTATGTGTATATAACAGATGTATATATTAATATAGAAGATATAATATTGTCTACAAATAGCATTTCGATTAAATTGTTAATATACCTTCTCCATCCTGTAATTGGTTTTGATTGTAGTTCTTCTTCTGATATACCCCAAAGGCCTATACAAGCCAATACCCAGCCAGTCATTAGTAGGCCACATATTATAGCTACTCTGAGAGGTAAAAGAAGAATCGTCAGTAATGCAGTCTGAAAATGAAAAGATTAAATATTATCATAATATTTCGATAGAGCAATAATTTGTGTAACAAAAAAATATACATACATATGTATGTACATAGAACACTGCGCGATATAGAAAATCCATTTAGCTATTATGAGCGTCGAATTTATTTAATTGTGTGAACGTATGCTTTTTAGAGAAATATATTCAAATTGTTATTAACAGTTTTTTTTAATCTGCTGATTTAATGATGCTATTAAAGTATCGAAAATGGTGCGTTTATAGAGTAAAAATACATACATTGTTTTAGTCTGTTACTATTTAGGGTTTCAAGAGTGGTTAATGTAGTCAGTTAAATATCAAATAATCACAAACGATTTAAGAAAATACTTTGTGCATGTAGTAAATTATATATTTAGAATATTGTCGTTGAAAATGTACAAGTAAAGCATTTTCTGATACAACTTGTTTATTTTCTTTACACTGTTCTTCTAATTTTATAAACTATTTTTCATAATTGATGCGAAATTTAATGGGAAGTAAAAGATTTACAATGAGCAATATGTTCTTGGCTAAGAGAAAAACCAAAATGTTGAAAACTTTGTAGGTTTATTTTTCAATATAATTTCCATTAATTTTAATGTATTTATTGTCTTTTTTAAATATGAAAATAAATAATAGTTACTAGAATCCATACCAGGACTAATAAAGGTGGATGTTCAAATTTCTTGGAAGCTACATTTGCAAAGCGCAGCCTGAGAAATTACAGCAGTATGAATGGGAGAATTGTCTCGCAGTAATTCAACGCCTTTTGATAATTTTGTTCCACGTTTTTCACGAATATTGTCTCGCAATTTATACAACAAATATCGATAATATGTGTTGTAGACAGTTATGTTGCGATCTCATAAGTCAATTAGTAAATACTCATTCAATTCCAGAATATTGTGGCCATAATCTTATTCGTTAATTGATGACTTTTGCTTTTATGGGAAGTGGTTCATTTGATCGCTGCAATTTCAGCGAATTCTTTTTGGATAGAGAAACATATATAGAAATATTGTTTTATCTCCTGTTATAATAGACTCCAAAATCGGTTTTCGTCTCTATTCATGTTTAAAAACGAGCCTCGTTCACTTTCAATACGATGTTGGTGTTGAGGAGCAGAAAGAAGTCGCGCTACGCATTTTGCACTAACCTTATTCATCCATAATTAGTCATGCAGAAATGTTACAAGCGGCAATCTTTTAATATCAATTCAAAATAAATAAAATCTTTTGCGGCGTTATCCCTTTAATTGCCCAGCCAAGAAACTCATATATTTATCCCATATGGAAATATTTTACCTACTTTTTTTATAGTAGAATATGAAGGAGATAAATCACTATAAACGGCATCTAAACGTTATTTAATCTGATTAGATGTATTCTCCTCTTTTGTTGAAAATTTAATGACCGCGTAGTATTCAATTTTTGTAAGTGAAACATTCTCATGCACTAATAACGTCATTAGTATATGATTGCAGGTTGATAAGTACTGCTTGAACAACTTTACTATTTATAGCGTAGGCTTAGCGCATGTGCAATTATGACACAGCGCACTTTGAACAAGTATAAGCCTGTCAATTCGAGATCACATGGTGCTTCTCTTGTATGTATACCTGGAGTTTATTACGTTTTTCTAAATAGACCAACAATAACACAATTAACGTTACACAATTTCATTAAAATTAGAGAAAGACATTTATGAACTTTTGCTTGTTAAATTAATAATTTCGTAAAAATAATACAAAATATATACAGTAAGTAATTGCTACAATGAGAAAAGCAAAGAAAAATATATGCTGATTAGTTTTCTTGAAAAAGGAACAGAGTCGATCTAAAATTCTAATTTATTGTAATTCTTAAAAACGTTCCAACATCTTAAATATATGAGCATATTAGACGGGCGATGAGACTAGAAATGAAATAAACAAGTTAGGTGACCATAATATTCAGCGAACCATAGATCGACATCTTAATCCCAAAATCTCACAACTTAATACACAGCTTACATCATCTCTCCCCCTCTCTAAAGCCCACCTACCCTATATACAAGGTGTTACTGACCGCATCAGTAGGGTTCTTCTCAAAAACAACATCAAAACCATCTTCAAACCTCATTCCAAATTATCTGACCCTTTTTCCGTAAAAGAACATATTTCTTTAGAATCACCTGGTGTGTACAGGATTCCTTGTTCATGCGGCAGGGCATATATTGGTGAAACAAAGCGGTCTATCGGCACTCGTGTTTCTGAACATGAGCGTTGTACCAGGTTGCTGCGCATAGCCGGTTCTGCACTTGCCGAGCATAGGCTGGAAACCGGGCACCATATTCAGTTTAATTCGACCAAGATCCTATGCCGCACTAACCATTTCTATGGTCGCAAAATCCGTGAAACTATAGAGATCTTTAAGCACCTCAATAACCTTAACCGCTATGATGGCTACCCCTTACATAACGCTTGGCAATCCTGCATCTCTAATCTACCCAACCGCAACCATAACGCTCCATTGACCCATGACCAATTATCCATATATAAACGCGTCCCCCATCGACTTACACCAGTTTCAGTGCAGTAGTTCAGCCCTGAAGATGTCCCATACAAATGGGTACGAAACGTCGGCAGATATAACAGTGACGCGGTTCCATCCCGGAAACCCAGAAGCAGATAGCATAGACCACGACCGCGGAAGTCTACGTACCAAACTAACATATTAATGATTTATAAATTGATATAATTCAAATTTTATCTGGTTTATGTATTACAATCTAGTTTTTTATTGTAATTTATTAAGCCGCATAATTTAAATAGATCGATCTTATGGTGTTCCAAACTACTTGTCTTTATTAGAGCAGTCTATGAATATCGCAACTTAGTTACGACGCTGTGTTAAATGATAAAGCATATTATTATAACTGTCAATACAGTTTATACCAATAACTGCAATTTGTAATATCCTAAAATGTTTAATTACGGAATAAAGAATTTCTAACCTAAAAGTTATTTTAAAAAACGCTAAAAACAAGAAAACAGGATGTGAGAATAATTTATTAGTTTTCTCATTATTAAAGCATTCAAAATAATGCAGTTTTAACAAAGCACTGTAAAGAAACATAACTTTAAATTATTATTTGTCAGCCTGTGATAAACATTAGTAACATTATATATCAAGTAGTGTTATAAACTTAAGGCATCATACAAGGACTACACCAATTATAAATTAAATTGATCTCATAGTATTTCCTTAATATTTTTATGGCAATCCGATTGGCTTCTTGAGATTAGAAGTACATAATGTGGAAATGGAATGTTTACATTTAAAGGAATGTTTTCAGGCTTACCCTTTTTTGAATTAATGTATATGAAGTTTGCATATTTTCTTCAAATGACTTTTTATGAAAAGGTACAGCCTGGATTAGTGAATTCAAAAATAATTGTTATAGTATGATTTTTAACTCTTTCAATCGATTTTTTGTTATGTATTGCAATTTCTCTATTTGCAACTACTAATTCTAGTAGTAAAATATTTCTCCAATTTATACTTTGTTTATTGTAAAAATAACCATAAGTGCATTCTGTAAATGTAGCAGTTTATTTCCAGTGAGTCTATTTTTAATCATATGAAGTACACTCTAATCGTTTCTAACCGCAAATTTAACATATAATTTGTGTATTAATTAGTAATCAAAAAATTTTTTCTATGTTTCTTTTACATGGCTTGTGTTTAATTTTTAATTCACTATTTCATATTCCTTTGCCTATTGTAAATCAAGCATCAATGCCTATAAACATAATAAAAATATAATTATGTTTGAGATAAATGTATAATCCTTCATTATTTATTACAGTTATAAATAAATTTGTAGACATGTGTGGTTCATTGTATATTCTTAAGTTCTTTAAAGGAATTATTCAAAATTCGTTTAAAAATTTATTTACTTACTTATTTTGCATGATAATTACATTATATTGTTTCTTCATATTACCGTAATAAGAGATTTACATATATATTTAGGAGAGCGTTTTAAAAATAGGATATCACAGTTTTTGACATACTAACACTCATACCAACTTAAATATAATCTTATAATTAAAGGTACAGTGTTAATAACTGTTTAAAATGTGTGTATATATTCTAAGTAGTGAAATTTCAGAACGACGTTTAATTTTTTTAAGTTGACCCGAAAATTTATTAATTGTGCTAATGCTACTAATAAGTAGTGTACTTCAGACATGCAAACATTTTGCCAAAAAGTACTGGTAACATTTTAACCATGACATATGCCTAGATCGTTAACATTGTAGCACAATTAATAAGTATTTTAAAGCAGTGTGTTTCAGAGAGATACCAAATAATTCGTTGTTAAATTAAATATCAATATTGATTACAAATCGTTATATATGTAAAAGCGATTTTTCAGATGATATTTCACTACCAAAGTTCAAACCAATACAGACAGATACAGACACTACGAGTATAGAGTGAAAATGTTTCCGGCCTGATTAAGATATTAAGGTCTATATTAGGTCTATACAAAAGTCCTGATACATGCAATTTCTGTCTATACTTTTAAGCAAAAAATCGATTTCGAAGATGATTTTAAAGAAGTTCTTAAAGAATGGCTTTGAACAATGGTATTACCGGTGGGATAAGATTATTATACTACAGGATGTGTATATAGAACGTGATACAAGTATCGTTAAATATAAATAAATAAAATTATGGTAGTATTAGTTCTTTACTTTATTAAAAATACCTCGTAAATTAAATGCAAACGCCAACTTTATACATTGAAGTTATAATTATTTATTAATTAATTTAAAATTTGCGGCAAATGTGGAAACATTTTTTTATAATAAAAATTACCAAAAGGTTAATACACTCAAATATTAGAGTATTAAACTTTATTGAGGTAGAGATAATGCATTTGTTTTATTCTTGCTTTATTTGTTTTGAAGTTATGTTTTGTATCTTAATATGGTAAGTCCATCAAATGTAAATTTCAATTTTTTAAATGAATTGTTAATATACTAGAGTTATTATAACGTAATGTACTATTTTTGTCTAATTAAAATTAAGAACAAATAGATATTTAATTTTTCGCACTCATAAACAGTATTTTTTTATAATTATGCGTTATTGTTATTAACTGATAATAAATTGTGCGAATGAAAATTTGTTATTTTTAATTACCAAATTACTTTTATAATTTATAAATTATTATAGTCTGAATATTTATGCAATCATATTTTTACATATTTGGTGGAATTCGTTTCCAGAAATAAAATAAAATGGCAAAATAACAGAAATAACTGGTTTAGTAATTTATTATTCACCAGTAATTACATAAAATTCAATTAATAATTTCAGAACGTACTACTACTTATATCAGCAATATCGATCTTTACAGTCAATAATAATAATAATAATAATAATAATAATAATAATAATAATAATAACCTTTATTGTCCAATAATGATTACATAAGCTTATCGAAACTGAAGTTTGCTTTTTCTGAAATGGATACATTCTTTAAGTTTCTCTCAAGTTTCATTGTACGTTGCGCCTATGGTGATCTCCAAAGTTCGTAACAATCTATTTTCCAATGAATATATCTAAATGCCTATTAAATTATCGGCTGTCCTGAATTTAATACAAAATTTACGCAACACTTCCTCATCTGTTAAATTTATTGCTCTGAAGATGTCAGGAATGTATTTTCTTTTTTTTCCACTAACATGAGCAATGTTTATCTATCTAACATAAACATTGCTCATGTTAGTCGTTTCGTGGTTGTGTCCGTATTTGTCTCTGTGATAGGTTCTTACGCATGTTTTACATATACTGATTTTACATTATATTGCCAAGTTTTCACTTTTTCAGATTCTAGTCTTTAGACATAATTCTAAGTGTTTTTCTGGTTTATACTTTTATAACGTTTCTCTTATTGTTTGCCGAAATGTTTCGCAAACATAGACAGAGGACAGTATTTAAAAATACTTTATTTGTGTTTTGAAGGTGAGTGTTATACATTTATAAATTGATAGCGCTTCATAGAACCATTTTTAATAAAATATCAAATTAGACTTTGTTGTAAGCATTTAGTTAGTTTTGAAAATTCTATATAAATAAGGAAAAAACTTTTTAGTGCTCTTGAGCCTTCTTATCACATAGGCTAGTTTACGAGAAAACTACATTTCGATATTCCATTATTCGTCATTTTATAAATATGTACATATTTTGAAAATTCTCAATAATACGCATGTTGTCATATTTAGTTCAGGACACTATATATGTATGTTCTTGGTGCTTCTTTGAACAAATGATTATGAGGAAATTTAAACAAAATTGGTAATCAAATTTCTATAGTACTTCAAATCATTTACTGTGCTATGGACTTTCGGCTTTAGATAAATTTTTGGGCTGACACCTAGATATGAACCCCCGTTTGTACGATCACATAATAAAAAGAAATATAGCGTCTTCCAACTTTCCTAGTCTCTCTCTAAATATTTTCAACGAAGTCATATTTCACTGTTAGTTTCTCTTTCACTTATTCATTGCATTCATTGCATAAGTCAGCAAAGTTTTTCTTTTTCCTTGGATCAACAATTAACATGGTTTTCTTCTTGCATTACAGACGTAGAAATGTGTTAAAGCAGAGACAAAAACTAACCACTAATAATGAAATTCAAAAATATCCCCTGGTCACATAACGAAAAACACTCAAAATGTCCCAATTCCACCCGATAATTTAAAGAAATACAAATGAGTCCCTTATCATGCGATTAAGCAAATTCAATTTACAAGTTAATTTTCAATCAAAAGTAATATATAGTACTCAACAAATCATCGTAATTTTAAAACAATACTAAAACATGTGTGAAGAGAATCTAAATAAAATAAATACCTGTGATTTGTAAATAAAAATGTGAATAAAAATTGTGAATTTTTGGGAGGCTGTACAGTTTTGGGGCCTTGGAGTCGCTGGGTAATAAGGTTTTGTGAGAATCGGTAAGGATAGAAGAGGTTTTGATAGATGATACGATGGTACGTTTTATTCGTGAGGTGGGATCTCGCTTGAGAAGTTTATACGAACCGTCCTGGAGAAGAGTTTGTATTTTAAGCTCGTACTGATCACTGTCCAGGACAACAGTGGCGTTACCTTTATCAGCTCTGAGTACAACGATGGTGGGGTCAGATTTCAGGACTTTATGGGCTAGAATCTCGGATCTTCGAAGATTAGATTTCGGTGGTTTGGCCTGCGTGAGGACTTTTGAAGATTCGAAACGGATAGGATCGGCGATAGCCGGAGGAATTTTGACAAGAGCCGATTCTATGCCAGTGATGATGTCTTCCGTAGCGATGCATTTAGGAGTAGGTATTATATTCACCAAAAATAATTTCAGTAAATTTTACCAAATTTATTTTCGTGGAAAATCGGATTCACTCACACGCATGATCCCCGATCCTGTCAGGCAGAAGCGACTATCCAACTCTATTAATCACATAAGTATCGTAAAAAAAGACACTGGGTCCTTCATTAAAGAAAAGTAATAAATGGATACTAAATGTACAAGTTACGGTTAAGAATCTTCATTTGAACAAATTCATTCAATGAATCGAAAATGATTCCGATTAAATAACTAAAGATTCTAATGGTGATGACAAACGAAAATGCCAAAAATTCTAGTTTTATAATTTCAAAAACGTTACCTCTACTGCAAGACTATGATATAACGATATGTGATTTGCACACATTGTGTTCAAATAAATCGTAACACAAATATTTTTTCAAAAAAATACTAAATGATTTTAAAAAGCATCAAATAAATTTAAATTGATACTCTTTCACATTTCTTCAGAAACACTCGAAAGCCAGATTTATTTGAACACAAAGTGTGATAAGTACATAATTAATTAATTACACAAGACATTCACTTATTTAATAACAATATTGAATTAAGATTGAAGATTATTCACGAAGGTGGTTTATAAGAATAAGTGAAGTCATGTAGGAACATTTCTCTGGGGTAAAAGGTATTAACAAAAAATCAAAAAAAATAGATATATTAAGTACGGTATGAATTCTTATCGAAACAAAGAAAATTTAATCAAATCAAACGCAACCGGAAAAAGCATCACTCTAAACAGCCTCTACTCAAGGGCACATATGATTAATTGGTGCTCTCAGTAACGCTTTGATACTAGCTCTTGGCAGCTAAAATATCATCGAAGTTGACTACATCAATTTATTAATTTTGGGAGCATAAAGTACTATACGGTATTAGTTAATATTAGTCTTTACTTGTTTTTAAACCAATCAGTGTAGTAATTCGGTATCACTTTGCAAAATTCACAACGAAATTAAGAGCACTATGTATAATTCCTGAGAATTGAATTGGGTTATATTCTCTCGTCGTCAGTATAAAAATATTCATAACCAACAACAACTGTTTGCTCTTCAATAATTATACAAGAAACCTTTTTTCTAGCTACTGCCACTACTCTACATCGTGTGTCTATGTCAAATTTCTAGAAAAAACAATTTTATCGATAGTCCATTTTAATAGAATTTAATTCAGGATGCTATGTAGGCAACATTAGTATGCAATATCCATAAGATACTTAACAGTCGCGCTGAAACAATTTCAGGGCGACTATTAAGCCCTGAAGATGTCCCATACAAGTGGTGACCAAATGACGGTGCCAAACGCCGGTGCCAGTATTAACGAAGAGGCAGTTCCAGCCCGGAAGCCAAGAAGAAGAAAGTATAGACAACGACTGCGGAAATCTACGAACCAGATTGGTGTCTAATATCTTTGACATTTTCTGTTAAAATTAATGATAGCCTAGTAGATTTGCTCTTGGGAATATATTTATTGACAGATTATAAAAAAAATGAGTTATATTTATATTTTGATATGATTTGATAATAAAAATTATGGAGATAGTTCAAACTGTCATTTAAAATCACATTGTATACCTCACATTGATAGTTTCAAAAGGTTCTACATCATGATTATTCGCTGAGATGTGTACTTATAATAGAATTAAGATATCTTGCGAAAGTCAGTGTATGTGAAAACCTATCAATCAGTGTTAAAATTTCTATAATAAACCTATTAATTATTCATTTATTTAATCATTTTGGTCTAACTGTTTTTATAATTATCATGTTAACTGGAAACAAACATGTACCTTTGACGAGGTTTACTTGAATTACAAGTGACAATTACATAAGTATTACTAAATAAAACTTAACTAAAACAGTTTGTAAGACATTTTTAACTTCATCATAAATATATAAAACGCACATTTATCTAGTTGCTACCACATTTAATTAGTTTTGATGTAGAAAGTGGGCTAAAATAACCGAAAATTGCCGTGTCGAAAACAGAAATAAATATTTATTTTACTGGAATAATTATACGTGTAGTTCTACTGACCGATTTAGAAACATATGAGATATAGAGTTATGCGACAACTCGTAACATATGTTTATGGTGAAACGGTACATGCTTTAAAAAAGAAAGTTTATAACGTCAACTTACTATCTTTTAGGATAAAAATACCAAACTATTGAATATTATTTCTGTTAAAAAAGAGTTCTAAATAATTATAATAAATTATTTTCTGAATAATATTGTAGTAAACGTTACATATGACGCGAAAATACTATTACGATTGAGGTATTAAATTTGCAAGTACATACATATATAATGGAACATAATATGGAAATGAGTGTTTTACAAATGGCGTTTGAATGATGTTTAGATTTAGACGATTATCTACGTCGTTTAAGTTTATTTATTTAAAGAAATTTTCTATCGTGGTCCAAAAGAACGTTTTAAATTGTAAATTTTTTATTGCTTTATATCATTTCTCGAAAACAAGTATGTAATAGATACAATGGTTGACACTTTAGCGGAATTCGTTTGCTTATTATTTTTCTGGTAATTTCATATCTTATCTATAAGTATTTAGAAATCACGGAACAACAATATTTTTATTGTGAAAACAGAACGGTCTTAAGTTTTGATGCAATTTATTTAAAAAGCTGCAAATATAAAAATACCAAAACTTACACTTATTGGTACTGTGGAGTAGATAAAACATTTTGAATGTCCTCTGCATAATATTTTCATTAAATAATTTTAAAGTAGAATTCTACAGTAATATTATAAAATGTAACTGTATATATATAAATTAATATGTATACATTTTCTCATATTAGTAGTTATTAGAACTTGCTTTGATACATTATGATTATTACTGATTGTTGTAGCACACATGTACGAAAGGTGTATTACGATATAAGATACTTTAAATGATTTGAAGTCTTTAAAATCATAACTAAATATTAATAAAAGGCAAATGATGCCAATAACTATGGATGGACTAATCGTGTATGCATTACCCTAGATCATGCGGCTAAACAGTTTCTAGAAAATTTAAAAAATGCCAAGTTCATGCAGTGTAAGGGTATTAGGAAAGTTTTGCAATACAGCTTTGTTTATTTAATTTTTTCAAAGTAATTTCCTCTACACTCAATACACCTCTTCATTCGCCAAAACCAATCTTTAAACCAGTTCTGCCAAGTTTCACTAGGGAGTAAAGCACACTCGTTGTCCCAAGCTCGCAGAAGATCCTCATCACTGGAAAACCGCCTCCTTTTTAGCTTCATTTTCACATGCGAGAACAGTGCAAAGTCGCAGGGAGCAAGGTCTGTACTGTAAGGAGGGTGCTCGAGAAGTTTCAATCCTGTCGTGGTCAAATATTCGGTGCAGGCATTGGCGCGGCGAGCTGGGGCATTATCGTGATGGACGAACTAGGTGTCCATTCTTGATTAAGGCCGCATGTTCTTCGTAGATCCAATGTCTTTAGGCAGGCACTGCTCAGTACACCACTTAGCTGTGATTGTCTTCTGTGTGTTCAAAATGATGCGTTCCACAGTTCCACTCGATTTGAAAAATACAGTCATTTTCTTCTTTGTAGATCGGGATTTTCTGACAACTACGGGTGTGTCCTCATCATCAAAGACCCAAACTTTGTTTTGAGCTTTGGTCGGCACATCGTATTAGTACTGCCAAGTCTCGTCACCTGTCACGATGTTGTTCACATACCGAGATCGTCCTTTATTAAACTTTTTTAGCATCTACCGGCACCAAGTCACACGTCGTGTCATCTGCTCTTCAGTCAGTCGATGCGGCACCTAGAGAGAACAAAGTTTCTTCACGTGCAAATGATCATGCAGAATCGGACGAATTGCTGGTGCATTTAGGCCTGAAGTACCCTCTATCTGTTGGTAGGTCACTCGCCTGTCCGCGCCAAGCATTTTCCTCATAGTAGTAGCGGTTTCCTCCGTAACCGTTCGTGGCCTTTCCAGCCTCTCAGCATCCCCCACAGTTAAATTCCCCCTTTGGAATTCTTTATACCACCTGAATATCATTGTGCGATGTGGACAAACATCACCTAGTGCAAGAGTCCTTTCTTCTTCGAAGCACTGGTGTTTATGTTTAAACCACGCACGAAATTATAACGTAAAACTGCCCTTATCTGATTTCGTGACCACGATGCCATCGCGAGCACTTTACACTCTCACTGCCAATGAATAACTGAGACCATCGACATGGCGTGGCGGCTAGTATGCACGTATGAACATATCTCAACGTGCAGCAACAAGCAGCTTCCTACGATTGATTGTTGCGTCATATTGCAAAACTTTCCTAATACCGTTTGTACAGTCAAGCGCACGAAAATACCAGTGGTCTTAAATTTGCTGAAATATCAATTTATACATTAAATAAAAGAAATTCAAGTTTATTGAACTCTTTATTCCAACATGTTACATAACTACAACAATAAATAGGACAAACAAAATAATTGTGCATTAAAGTAGCAGTCATGCCAAAATTCTAACAAAATGTGAGTTTTACTTAGTTAATTGGATTGAAACACTTAATATTTTGTTGTTTGGCCGTTATTGTTTATCATCTCTTGACACCTGTGGAGCAACCAGTTCACTACTTGCCTACAGGTCTCTGCTGAAATTGGCATATTCTTCACAGATCTTCAATATTTTGCGGCATCGTAGCAGATACAGTCGTTTTCAACTCCATCTATAAATTTTCAATGGGGTTTAAGTCTGGCGATTGTACTGGCCATCCCAAAACGAGAACGTTATTATCTCAAAACTATTTATGTTTTCGCTTTACGAGGGACATGCTATGGATTGTTATCCTGCACATACAACGACCTTAGTGGCATTTCTTCCTCTGCATATGGTAGAAACACAGTTTGTAACATGTTCACATAGACAACATTATTCATTATGCCTTCTATCTTGTGTAAAGAGTTTACGCTATACCACGAAAAATACCCCCACAGCACGATGCTTGAGCCTCCAAATTTGACCGTCTTTTTAGTATATTGAGGTAGAAATGCTGTCAATGGTGGATTTCGTTGGTATGCACCGGAATTAAATAAAACTATTTTCGATTCTTCGGACCACAGTACAGTACACCACTTTTTTTCGTGTACGTGTTCATGTTAGTTTTCGATTTTCTTTTACTTTTCTACAGTTTTTAGTGTTTGCAACCATTTTCGCAGAACATGAGAGCATATTTTGTATAAACTTGTAGCTTTTGTCTCTATTAAGAAGATCGAGTATAATTCCTCTTTTTTTCCGACAAATAAGGTTTTGCTCGGCCTATATTACAACAGAAACGGATGATTAAAAAATTGTTGAATTATTCTGCAAGTGCCGCTAGTTGTGATACTGCCATTTTAATGCATAGGCAAGTAACAGCGCATGACTAAAAAACTCAGTAATTGCCCCTCATGTTCGGTACTTTACCGGAAACCATATATAAGGATTTTAAATAATTTCAATGTAGCTGCATCAGAATTGTCCGTTGTAAATGTTATTTATAAGTATAAATTTAGGACTACTACTTTCATGCACATGCCTGTGTATGTACACAGTCTGTCTTAGAGAAAACGAAACTTTTAAACTGAAACTGCGAATTTCAGGTTACTACGAAACACCTCCTGAAGAAGATGATTGAGATGTCATCGAAATGTCGAGACACAGATTCTTTCGAGAATTTCGGCGGAGAGCCCGAGAATCTAATATTACCCATATACATATATATTATTTTATTACATGTATGTATAGTAATATTTATATTGACACTACACACGCTGAATGAGTGTTTCAGTGACAGAACATGTTTATGAGATCTTTATATTATTACATGAGGGTAATATTAAATTAATTCGTCCTGTTAAAAATAAAGGCATTAATAAAAGTTTAGTGTTACAGAAGGAAACGATCACACGAAAACAGACAAAAATCAAAGTCTGTTTCTTGTTATTCTATTTTCTCAAATAGCAAGAAATCCATCTAAAGAAAAGCAATTATATCGATAAATCTCTACATACCATTTGAAGAAACACCAAATAATTACTGACTAAGGAGAATAATGGCTACTTTAAAGTTAGAGTTAATAAACGTAAATTAGGAAAGTTATTCTAGGCAATAATAAA
Source organism: Dermolepida albohirtum (assembly GCA_031893035.1). Classification (NCBI taxonomy): domain Eukaryota; kingdom Metazoa; phylum Arthropoda; class Insecta; order Coleoptera; family Scarabaeidae; genus Dermolepida; species Dermolepida albohirtum. Next base: position 50,254 of record JAVIWB010005631.1, read on the forward strand.
AATACAGCACCAAAGGTATCACCAAATTTAGTTATCTTTATGTATACAGAGTGAATTCGACAATTACGGCAAATGATTTTATTAATTATGTGAAATCTATAAGTTTTAGTGTTGTCAAATGTGAGAAATTAAATAACAAGTTTCCGTAAATTTGTTGTTTAAAGTATCTGTTCCTTCAAAATAATAATCTCCTAAGCTTAAGTTGTGACTGGACAGTCTCTGTTAATCGTTTGTAACACATCTTGCAAAAAGACTAGTAGCACCTAAGTTTTCACATTTTCCATCAAAATATTCAGTGTCTAAACAATATGACAGAGTTTCTCAAAAGTAATTTTAAATAATGTAAATATTGTTAAAATGATGACTAACTAAGAGAAATCTCATTTAGCAGTATCGATATGGTTTCTTATTTTTGTAGAGAACATTATGTATACAAATATATTAAATTTATGTTGAGAGAAGATATACATAGATGCTTCTGTCTGTTAGGAATGCTATTAAAATTTGTGCTCTAGAAGTAAGAGAGAGTTAAATTAAATCTTGTTGCTTTGTAGAGATCGTTCAATTCTAATTAACATATATTTTTAAAGACATTTTTCTTGATACTTGAAATACTTTATAATGAAAACACACAGGTTATACTTATTGATGACGTTAATATTCATTTTACTGAAGCAGATCTGTTATAACGTTAATTTAGGGCTTTGATTAATATATAACTTATTGATATTTAAAACGAATTTGTTCTAGTATAAATTAAAATACCTTTTGTCAAGCTTTGTTTATTAATCTAACTAAAATTAGACAGTATTAACTATGTTATCATCAGTTTGAATTATTAGATATCTCTTAATAGTAAATTTAAGTGAGATTTACACCTTGATACAGTTTTTAACGATTCCTCAAGAATATGCTATGCCCTTTACAACCTAAGGCATTCATGCACTACTGATATTTTAATAGTTTTGTCTTTTTGGTTTGTAAATGATTTATGGCATGGTATTACGTTCTGGGGATCTTGTATCGTATAATTTTTAATTTAGATAAATTTGATCCTTCTAGAAATCTAGTCTAATATATGTAAAACTACCTAAGTCAATCCATACAAGAGCCAACATATCTTGTTATGCACATTCCTAAAGCTAATAACAGTCCATTATTCACTGTAAATCAGTATCTAACATAGAAGTACTTAATGTAAATTCGCAAAAGCGAATACCATCCTAAATAAGCAAAAACATGCTTTACTCCTAACTGCACCATCTCTAGTTCATTAGAAGAGAAGATAAGCGTTTACTAAACTGTTCTACTGATTTCAACAAAACATGCACATTCAATACACTAAAAACTAATAGCTGACTAGCATAAGCTAAGTTTCAAATATTTTTCCAGTTATAAACTGTTTCTTGATTAATAACTTTGTCAAATCGGCAAATAATGAATCTAATTTTACTTTCATCGTAATTTTCATTAGTTTTTTAAAGGGAACTTAAAAATGAGCTTTGCTGACAAGAATTATTTATCGAATTTTTGGAAACTATCGCAAGCCAGTGAATGAAGACTGTAAATCACTTTCAAATTCTCTTTCAGACAAGTCCAAATACATTTCATTCCGTCAAATAGTATGGATAGAATACACGTCAATTTAAAATATGTATACCAATCCATTTTAAAAGACGTTTTTAGTAAAATTTTCAAATCACATAAGTTCCTTGCTTGTGAACAAGTTCGAAACTCGATATTTATTAGTTCTAAGGTGATTATAAATAGTCATAAGTCATGTTTGTATTCTTTTATTTTTTATTATATTTAATTGCATTACATGATTATTAATAATGATTACTAAAATCTTTATATATATATATATATATATATATATATATATATATATATATAAAATTAGCTAAAAGTGTTTTGGTCGACCGTTATAAGATAATCCAAATCAATGAAATTCGTCGGGTATTCGGTCAACTGTTAAGAAAATTAAAAAATTAAAAAACAATCATTTGTTTTATCCTCTATATTTCGCTATAAATTTATAGCTTCCTCAGGAGTTAAAAACTAGATTAATTTAAAAAATTCTTTAAAAACATTAAAATGTGGTTTGTCATACTAAATACTAATAAATAAAGTTATAAACTATTGTACTAGCGTCAGTGGTAAGTAAAGGTCAGAGCATGTTACACAAATAATTTACATTTTGCATTATATATAAAATAGAACATAAACTAGAAATCGTATTCTTAAAAGATTTATAATATTTTTATATGAATATGTACATATACAAATAAAATACATATCGCTTTATATTTTTATTCATTGATGCAGGGAACAACAACCACGACAGGAATGAACATTGCCCGTTATTGAAATTTTGTAAACACACTAAAGACCTGCATAATACGAAATTTATGGGGGATAAATAATTTAAACAAATGTTTGAATATTGACATTGATTCTGATGGCGTGAATCAGATAATTCTTTTTACAAACTGAATGTTGCCCGTCGTTGATGTAGCTGATCCTAATCCTTGAAGAAATTTACTTTTATTTTTTGTGTTATTTGAATATTTAGTTACTTGAGGTTGGTTGCTTATATTAATTTATGTGTGTCATGGCTTGGCCAACTCTACTGTTTCTGTTGGTAGTACAAAGGGTACTAGGAAAGTTTTGCAATATGACGCAACAATGCATCGTAGGAAGCTGCTTGTTGCTGCATGCTGAGACATGTTCATACGTGCATAGTAGCCGCCACGCCATGTCGATGGGCTCAGTTATTAATTAGCAGTGAGAGGGTAAAGTGCTCGCGATGGCATCGTGGTCACGAAATCAGATAAGGACAGTTTTACGATATAATTTCGTGCGTGGTTTAAACATAAACTAGTGCTTCGAAGAAATGACTTTTGCACTAGGTGATGTTTGTCCACATCGCACAACGATATTCAGGTGGTATAAAGAATTCCAAAGAGGGAATTTAACTGTGGGGGATGCTGAGAGGCTGGAAAGGCCACGAACGGTTACGGAGGAAACTGCTACTACTGTGAGGAAAATGCTTGGCGCGGACAGGCGAGTGACCTACCAACAGATAGAGGATACTTCAGGCCTAAATGCACCAGTAATTCGCCCGATTCTGCATGATCATTTGCACGCGAAGACACTTTGTTCTCTCTGGGTGCTGCATCGACTGACTGAAGAGCAGATGACACGACGTGTGACTTGGTGCCGAGAGATGCTAAAAATGTTAATCTCGGTATGTGAACAACATCGTGGCAGGTGACGAGAATGACGAAATGATAGCTGTATTTTTCAAATCGAGTGGAATTGTGGAACGCGTCGTTTTGGATACACAGGAGACAGTCTAGTGGTATACTGAACAGTTCCTGCCCAAAGTCATTGGATCTATGAAGAAAGTCAAGAATGGACACCTAGTTTCGTCACGATGATGCTCCAGCTCACCGCGCCAAAGCCTGTACCGAATATTTGACCACGACAGGATTGAAACTTCTCGAGCACCCTCCCTACAGTCCAGATCTTGCTCCCTGCGACATTGCATTGTTCCCGCATGTGAAAATGAAGCTAAAAGGGAGACGGTTTACCAGTGACCTTTCCAGGACTTTCTGCGGGCTTGGGACAACGAGTGTGCTTTACTCTCAAATGTAACTTGGCAGAGCTGATTTAAAGATTGGTTTTAGAGGATGGAGAGGTGTATTGCAAAGCTTTCCTAGTACCCTTTGTATAGCTAGTTCTATAACGACCTAATGCTAAATAAATAAATTCTTTCTTGCTCTTTTATCTGTTCACTACCATTTTAGAGTTATGATATACTCTATACCGTTAATGTATTTACATAGTTTTAATTTCTTAAGATATAAAAAATAAAAATAAAGTTTTCAGACTATCGTTATGTGGTATCAAAATATATACATAAATATGTACATATAAAGCAAGCCTTGAGATCGTGTATCGTTTTCTTTTAATGTTGTCGCAGTTCTTTTCGATAAATCGCGGTATTAATTATTTCTTAATATTGACATGTCTTTGCTGTACTACTATTAGGCAATTTCTGGACAACAACGGAAATGATCCTTCATTTCATTGAATTCCTTTAAGTTAAAAACTTTTAAAAATAGCGAGAGCTTTTGCTACTACACCGTACAGAAAAGATCAACCATATCTTGCAACAATGTGATGCATTAAATTATAAGAGACGAGCCATCTATGGGCAACCTGATCTAGACTGGATAACATACAGCTAGTATGTTAGTATAAAAGACAGGAATACTGGATTTAGTGTAGTAGAGAATATTGGAGGAATGCACAATAAGCCAAGTAAGACTTTGTGAATTGTCACGGTCTAATGACAAAGGAAAAAAAGTACTCTTTCAACTTCTTTATAACCTTTGTATTCATTTTGTCCGTTATATACATATTTTTTTAATACATTAATTTTTTATCTATTCAAAGCTTTAACTTTTTATTTGATTTATGTAAAATTATAAGGGCGATCATGTTTTTCTTTCACTGTTATTTTCTTTCAACTTTTTATGTTTCTGTTATTTATTGTCAAGCTATAACTAGCGCAGAGCCCTATCAAACAATTTCTTTTCACGCTGTGTAACAATTTAGCGTGACAACGTACAGTAATCTTCATTAACACAGTTTCAGCGTATTAATAAATTTCGCAAAACAACGAGGGCTAATTTTTTGCATATAAGTAACTAATAATTTCAAACTATGAAAAAGTAGGCATGAAAATATCGAAGAATAATGAAAAAAAATATTATGAGAATACAATTTTGCTTGACCTAAAATTAAGAATATAGAAAAATTCTATAAACGTTTCGATAATAACTTTATAACTACTGACGATTACACACAAGATAGGGTTTATTTAACTTTTTAGGCAAGGAAGTATATCTAAATATGCATCAATACTGTTTTTAAGAACTCTGTTGGAAAATGCAAACCAATTAGGAATATTGAAGAAGAGCTTAATGGAGAAGTAGGAGGAACGAATCAGGATGAATGATCAGTAGAGAGCATAACAAATAATGTGGTCATACGATGCATGTGAATGTGCAATATTCTTCAAACAAATTCATACTAATCAAACACGTCTATATATCTTGCGTCTCTATTTATTCTGTGCATGGGGTACTAGATAGGACCCGATTAAATAGAAAATATTTCCTTAATCGATTGCAATCTGGCCTCTTTCTTCTGCAAATTAGGTAGATCAGAATCTTCTTATGAAGTGTTGCATTTTCTTAAGAAAATCTATAAAATACTTTGGTATTGAAGTCAGTGTGTGTTCTGTAGAGAAAGATGCGAGTTATGTGCATTGATTTAACAAACGTCAATGTGGTAATTCTTACTGTTTATTACTCACCGTCTAGCATTTTTTGTTGTTTCGTGGTAAATTAGTAGATGTTATTAGTTCGTTATGTGATGTTATCTGTCAGATTCTTATAAACTACATTATTGTTCTTGTAGGCGATATAAATTATTTTCTATGTGACGCTGACACCAGGAAAAGTTTAATAGCAATAGCGTGTAATTTTAATATGTATAATTTAATATCTAACGTTATCAGGCACAAAATGTAAAGGGGCGTGCTTAGGTAACATATTTATTAGAGAAGATCCCCAATACAATAACGTTGAATTGGTTTTCCTATCCAATCAAAAAAAAACTAACTTCTTTCACAGAAAGTAAACAAAATTTTAAACTAATTCATTCACTTTCGAAAGTAAAATAAATTCTTGTTATCGAAGAGAGTATTGAGAACTGGTATGGTGCATATGGTATATAAGTATATGTAGATGGATCTAGGGGTAAAAATAAAATTGCTGATAAGCAGAATCATATATTTATTTAATAGCTCTTTTCCTGTTATCGGAAGGACGGTTGAGCAGCTAAATACTTACTTCATTTAATTACATGTTTTTATAAATAACGGAAAAGAGAATCTACTATCAGCAATTTTTTGGTAAACCTCGAACAAGATTATATTATTACGTGGTAGCTTTTTAGAATTAATTAATTTCTGGAAAATAGGTTATGATCGTAGAGGAGATTAATAACGACAGATTCTCTTATATACAAAGTCTGAGAAAATAAAAAACATTGTTGTACCTACAATTTCGTTTTATTAAATTGAAATTATAATATTTATTATATTGCTTTAATCTTTCTCTTCTCGGTTGATTTGTACTAGGTGTGTTAAAATTACATTTATTTTTCTGGTTATTTAGTATTATATATTTTCTTATTCAGTTCGAAGTTTAGCGACTGGTTTAGTACGTTCTAAGTAACATAAACAAACTAAATATATTTTGGTTCATGTTTTTTATTTTTAGTTTCTCGTTTCCAGAGTTATTCGTACGTGATAACTATTGAAGGCTTACATTGATTCAGCTTAGCTTATACTCGTAATTATACATATTCTATATTTAATAATAATTTTATAATTTGCTTATTCCAAATTAATGGATGTTAATGTATAATAGTAATATTACCATTCGTAAAATATTTAATGAAAAAGAGAGGAGAGAAATTTTAGTTGTAATTATTTCCAGAGCAGTGTTAGCATTTCTGAGTATATATATATAATACTTACATGGAATATCTATTTATATAGAAATAATAGACATGGACTATTCCATGTTGCCAATATTTAATTTCTTACAATTTAAAGCCGATACATATTGTCTACGTAACGACTTCAAATAATACGAATGGATTTAAAAACATTTTCGTCTATAATTAAAGCGAATTTTTTATTTACTTATGATATTAATTTACCACCTACTTACAGGTGGTAAATTGATTGAACGTAAGTGATTGAACGTTATACATGTATTTTGTTGATAATTCTAACTGCATTGTAGATTCAATAATTTTTTATATTTGGTGGGTCATAGTTTGTATAATGGAAACTTTTAGATTAAACTGCTTTGCTTCATTAAATAAAATTCAGGTACTTTAGGCTGTCAATTTTTGTTAGCAATATATAAGAATTTGCTAAAGATCAACCAAAAACTTCGAACGTGGAATATAGAAAGAAGTGTTAGGAACCTTGACAACAATCTTTTTGAATTCTTGCGCTACTTAATAATTGTTGTTAGGACTAAGAACCATCACCACACATTTGAGCGAAGCAACAGTTTAAACAATGGATAGAAGTTTGGTTCGCGATAAACAATTTGAAATTATGATTTGACATTCACATTTTTTAACGTTTTCGATTAAAATTCAGGATTAATGGCATTCCCCTTGCTTATAACTTGGGCTTGGGCATGTCAAATTCTACATTTACTGCATGTCAAATTTGATGTACATCTACAGTCGATATGTTCACAATACTAGCTATATTTTTGATGTCAATTCTTTGGTCTCTCGAAACGATATTGACTTTGTTGATCATTTCCGGAGTTATTGCAGTTTTTGGTGGTTATGGTCATACATTATCTTCTATGCTCATATTGTCAAGTTTATATTGTTCAATTTGGTGACAAATTCTGGTTTTCGAAGGAGCGTCGTCGTCTAAAGCTTATTATATACATACTAGGCATATTTCAAAAGTGTTTAGCCCCTCAAAAAAATAAGATTGCGTTGCGAATTGCAAGTTTATGCATTTTATGCCTTCAAACCAAGTTTCGAAAATTAATCAAATTTCACCAAATCGTATAAGGTATATTACTAAAATAATATAGAAAAATAAGTTGTCGCTAGTTTAACTTTTGAACTACTCTATACCAGTTAACATATCAACGTTTGCTAAAAATTAAATTATTTGAATATTAATCGGTAAACGTTTGAAAAATATTACTTTATTATACGCCCTTTTAAAATGTTCATACGAAAGTTTGCTTTATATCTGTATATATCTTTAGCTGTTAATTATTTTTTAATTTGACACATAAAACTGGGTATATAAATGTAAATAATATAATGCTGACACTGTAAAACCAGTAACTTATGTTGAATAAAATAATTGCAACAAATGGATTTTTATTGCAGTTACTCCACTTTTCTGTAACACGTCTTGTAAATATCTATCTACGTATATTTGTAATAACAAAGAGAGTTCAGCGAATTTTCTGAGCCGAATATAACAAATATTAAGGTAACAAGGGATTTAAATTACTTTCATTGAAATCAATTGTAGGTATACGTATACCTACATATGTTGTACGTATTACGTATATATATAATGAAAATTGTAAACTTTGTATATCGGATTGATTGTAATAAGTTAATATTTGTGAGCTAATTAAATAAGGGCGGGCACTACAATCATAAATTACATAAATACATATGTATATATTGGGTCTGGGAAAAAGTTCGTGGCGTTTTTTCAGTAAAATTCAACTGGTCCCCGCATGGCGCGTGGACGAATCCATTTAAACCGAATATGCTCCATTATTATCGACAATGTTTCGCCATTTTTTTGGTAGATCCATGATCCCATCGGTGAAAAATATCAAGTAGTTTTCACAGGCTTCTTTTGAAACCAATATGCAGAGATACAGATGATAAGGGTGCTATATCCGGACTGTAAGGTGGGTGCATCAAAAAATCAATTTTTGACGGGTCATCAAAGAAGTGTGTTGTCGGGCGTTGTCATGATGGAAGACAACACCTTTCCTATTAATCAATTCGGGCCGTTTTCTTTCAATCGCCTGGCGTAATCTCTCTAGTTGTGCACAGTAGAGTTGAGAATAAATCGTCTGACCAGTTTGAATTAGATCGTAGTGGACGATTCCCCTCCAGTCCCACCAAACACACAGCATCACTTTTTTTTGCGTCAATAGCGAACGCTTGTACGGCTCACCATCCTTTATCCACGATCTTTTACGCTTCCGATTATCGTATATATATTAAACGTTTCAGAAACGGCTCGAATTCCGTTTAGCAGCGCATCGCAGATGTTAATTCGGTCCATCATGTTTTTCACGCTCAATATACGTCAAGCTTTTTTTTGTAACCAGCTTTGTGTAAATGGTTCAAAACAGTTTTGTGGTCAATGCCTAGCTTGGACTTTTTCAAGAATTTCATCAGATTTTTCAGTGATTGGACGACCGCAGCGTGACTCATCTTTCACATTGAAATTTCCAGAACGAAAGCGACGAACCATTTCCGCGCAACAGATTTCGATAAAGTACCTTCACCGTAAGCCTGCGCAGCGTTCTTCCCCTTATCATAATAATATTGCAGAATATAGCGAAATTTCTCATTATTCTTCTCCATTTTCAAGTGCGAATAACTTTCCAACCACTGCACCGATTACAATGTTTCTGCTCAAACTAACGTTCGGAAGGTCATCTAAAAAACGAGCCGTCGGTGGTGTCGCTGTGACTTGTTGTTCTTTAGTTATCGGCAACCAATGCCATCTATCGGGAAAAACGCGAACTTTTTCCCAGACCCAATATAATAAGATTGTTTCCTTAACTATTGGAGATGCATAATTAATTACATATGTAAATATTTCTATTTTATTTGTAATGTTTTGCTTTATACTTTGAGACGGGACTCTGAAATAACAAACAATTACAGAATATGATAATAATAACAATAAAAGTCTTTATTTTCCAACAAATTATATTATATACATTAAATAGATATATTACTATAATTATAACCAAATATTCCCGATTAAATATTTTGTTAGTTTTAACACACATATGTGTAATCGGCACACTCTACACCTTTGTTCTCGTTCCTAGTGTAAATAATGCATCGATTGATTGGGTTAATCGTGACGGGATCAAGAAGTCAATCTTGGCCAACAGTGAAGCAGAATCAACATTATTCGCAATAATTTTCACCAAGCAATGGGAGTTCGAATTTTGTCTCCTCGAGAAAAGTGATACAAAATCATGCTTTCGCAGGAAATCTTCGTAAGAATTTCATCGGTTAGACTAAATTCTGTCTACTTTAAAGAAGACAAATTTCAAAAATCGTTTTTGGACACGTTCAATTGTAGGGTTTGCATATATGTAGTTGGGATATCAAAAAATTGTTTCATACTCCAATTTGTTGTGCACAAATGAATAATACAAACATTTCAAAGCCAATAAGCCGCCTATACCTCTGCATGTGCGCACTAGAACGTTCGGAGATTTAAAATACTATTAATATAAATAGAGAATTTTAAGGCAGACTCAAATTGTACTCCTAAATCATTTACTTTATTTGATCGAGGTATAGAAATATGAACAATGCCACAATTCCTATATTTGGAAGAATCATATTTGTAGAACACTAGTTATTAATAATATTTAAGTTGGCTTGCAGAAAGAAGGCGTCGTTTACGTTATTTACTGTAGTAAAAATCTTCAAATCATATCCACACGCCAAAGTATTGAAATCCAGTGTCGGAAAAAATTATTTATGTAAATATTAAAAAGCAGCAGAACCATATTTGATATTTGCACAAAAACAGACGAAAAAACGTATAAAGTAGCAATAACTATTTTAAGATTCATAGCAATTACGTTCAGATAGATATGATAACAAGAAACTGAGTGAGTCGTCACACAAACTAAAGCATCAAATTTTTGTGTTAAAATGTTATGATTTCGTGTTAAAGCTCTGGAGAAGTCCGTATAAATAACATCAACTTTCTTCGTTTCATCAATTGTCCCGCCTATAAAATGAATTATTTTTAACAAATTTGATATGGTTGATCTGCTTTTTACATGTGGTGTTAAGAAAGTTTAATTTGGGACAAAATGTAATGCTACACTAGATAGTCAAAGACCTTAGCAAAATTCGACAAAATATTGTTGGGTTTATTTATAATTGCTGATACCGGTATGTAACTATTTTTATAGATCGGTAAAGTTCTGTTAATTTTCCAGATAGAAGGAGGGTAATATGTCTAAAAAGTAAGAGCAACATTAAGGATATTCGCACATCTTCTATAAGAAAGAAATTTGTAATACAATATACAATAATAAAGGGGGAGAAAATAATCAAGTAAATATCAAATAATCAATAAATAGTAAATATTGTATTGTCGTCCAATATTTTATAATTGACAGTTTTCAATGTTAACTTAACAACTATATTAAGGTTTACTCATTGAAAATGTGAAAAATTATGATCGAATGCTAGATGTTAATCGTTAATAAATAAAAAAGCAAGAGTTCGTAATTAGATTCTTGAAGTAGTTATCTGGATTATACAGTTCATTTTTAGACAACAACCTATTGTATTCATAGTATCATCCACAGAAACCCATACAAATTTATTAGAAATATCCATTTTATTAGGTCTATGACTTTGGAATTATGTTTAAGTAAGTGATATTTGCTTAAGATGTGAAATATGTCTGGTGATATATTTAGCCCGGAAATTGCGCACAACTACATTTGTTAGTTTCGCTAGAGGAATATTCGCAGCAATGAAAGTTTCATAAAATTCTTCATAGGTGTTTAGGTTATGATTAGATTAACTGTGCCTGTGCGACTTTTTGCTTCAATGTCGTACGTTTATTGTGCCTTTTTCATTTTTAAAATAAATGTTGCGATATCGAATTGATCTTGCATTTACTTGATAAAAATTCATATTGGTAATGAATATTAATTAATACACAGATTGTTAACATTTTTACTTATTTTATGTTTCCAATTATTGCATATAAACAATTGTATTTGAAGTAAACTAAATTGTACGGTACATTATAAAACCTTAAGGTAATACTATTTTATACAATATATATTGAATTTATGACCTAAATGACAATTTGTGGAAAACACGTTCTTCGGAGCTATAAGGCTCTTATTGTTACCTAAACAAATTTAGCAGTGAATCATTTACTTCTGTTATTAAGTTATTTGATTATTTAAGTTAATTAATTTCTAAACATTCTAAGAAATTTAATTTATGGCCTTTACTTTCTATTGATTTTTGAAAGAAACATCCTTTTTTTATTTGCGTATGAGTTATTATATTCTAATATATGTTTGTCAGAAGATCTACCTATTTGTTCAAGATAAACACCTGAGTATGTATCACATATTAATTTATAGATTTCTGATTTTCTTGTAATTTTTTAAAAAAATTTGATCAATTTAGTACCTGCAGGTCCAATGAAAGTAATTATTTTTATTAGTAAAATTCTTTATTGTTCTTGGGTGAACATTTGAAATGGCACTATCAAACAATTTTATTGATTTGATTATAATCCCCAAATAGTAATTGTGTAGCAGGGACATTTCAAATGTTTAATCAAAGACGAAAAAGAATTTCGTCAATAAACACACAGTAACTAAACCAACTTAGACCAAAATTTACAAGTAGCACTCAGAACTAATAATACAAAATATATTAAAAATCCATAATAACAAAAAGTTAGTAGTCTATAAGTTAATATGTGCACATACCAGGTGTCCCATGACATGTTTGCCACAGCTTAAAAATCTGTTACTGAGGCAATTCCAAGTTAAAAATGTCTAATGAATGCATACCTATAACTCTATAGTAACTGAGCTACAAACATTTGTAGTTTCAAACAACCCTACCAATGTAAGTATTATGTACCGCTGCAAAAAAAATCTCAGTGAAAATCATTTAAGAATAAGTCGCTTTATTAATTAGTTGTTTAAAATGTTTATCTAGTTGCTGTACACATTAGTCTACCCCCTCTTAGAATTGAGAAGATAGCGCTACTAACAGTGTCAAGATCAGCACGAATAGTTTCTGCGGCATCCATAATTCTAGCAAGTTGGTCTCTGTTTTCAAGTTGTTCTGCATAAACTAAATTCCCTAGCCTTTCCCATGAAAAGTAATCTAAGCGATTTAAATCAGGTGATTTTGACGGCCAAGCAACTGCTACTGCTCTTCCAATATACTGGTTCATATAATTTTAATTTAAAAAATCTGTTACAGAAGTGCGCCATCGTGCTGTATCCACATTCGTCGTCTTACATTAAGAGGAACGTCATCCAGCAATGTTATAAGGCCATTTTCCAGCAAACGGAAATAACGAACTACCGTGAGACGTTCTTCGACGGATCAATGAGACGGTCGTCAATAATACCACACTAAACATATACTGAAAATCTATTTTGAAAATAAGATTCCATAGTTTGCCGTACATTTTCAGGTGCTCAACAATGGTGAGTTCCTGGTGTTATTGATGCCGTGTCTGGTGAATGAGACTTTATCACTAAACAATATGTTTTAACAAAGATCTCGATTTCTCACTAATCAGCGACTAAATTCAAGTCTGATGTGTGATCACCAGGTTTTAAACCTTGTACAGGTAAGATATAGTATGTATGGCAAGTTCTGCATGCTCTCATGCGGCTTGCATTAAATCTGTTTACTATTCCTCGGACGTTAGTAGAAGGTTGAACGTGAACCATATTAAATATTTCTTTTTCTTGAGCAAGTTTTTGGTTCACAGGATGCTCAGAAGTGGCTGCAGAAATTGTCTGTTTCTCTTAAACATCAATGAACATTGTTAAAAGTAGTTATAAAAGGCATTTTACTAGTGGGAATTCCCCGACAATATTCATCAAGTGCCGCCCATCCATTTCTATTACACAATCCATAAACAATGTGAATATCGGCATATCCTTCATTCGAAAAATTAACATAATTGTAAGAGTATTTTAATGTAACACGAAATAATACGCACTCTAAATTAATGCCAAATTTTGATTATAAAATAGTTCACATACTAAGCAAATGATAAAAATTAAATTTATTAGAATGCTTAGAAATTAATAAAACTAAAAATCTATTAATTTTAATAGATGAACACTTAATAAATAAACACAGAGGTATACAATTCACAAGTACTATATTTGTTTGTATAATAAACAAGCTTAATAGCCTCGAAGAATTCGTTTCTCACATCAATTTAACTTACTGTTATTTGAATCATAAGTTTAGTTCCTATTACACAAAATATGATATCCTTAAAGTTTTAAAATGTACGTTAGAATTTAGCTTACTTCAAACACTCGAAGAAGCTGTGTGTCAAAACAGTTATTACGTGCGATAATTAAAAAATAAAATAAGTGAAAATTATAACAGTCTGTGTATTTATTTATATTATTTATAAACGTTGCAATATAATTTTATATTATTGACAACTGAAAAATAATCTTCTTCAGTAATCCAACTGAACTATTAAATTTGAAAATGAAGACACGAAAGACGATAAAAAATAGCTCAAACAAGGGAAATGTATATTTGACATTCAATAACAAAACTAGAGAAGGAATTTATAGAAAACTGAAAAGATATTCTAACATAAATAATGTACACATACACTACCGTCCATAAGTTTAATCGCACTACAGATAATTTTAACTGAGCAATGACATTAAAGAGACTGTTTATTTTCATGGCAAATTTATTAATAAAATACTAAATTAACATACAATTCAAGCAATTGACATTATTAATCTAAGTAATATTATAATAAGTTAGGTTAAATTCCACTTTTGTCAAAGTAACCACCCCTAGCTGCGATCACGGCTTCATAAACACGTGGCATTCGTTCAACTAGTCGTTTGAGATATTCCTCATCGATAGAGTTCCATGTATTCCGCAACTTACTCCAAAGATCTGTCTTGCTAGTGGGAGGTATTTTACGCACTTCACGATTCAAACAGTCCTATAACAGCTCTATCGGATTGCAGTCCGGACTTTGGGGTGGCCATGTCATTAATGTAAGTATTCCTCTTTCAGTTTGGTCGGCGAAAAACCTTTTTACAATCTTTGCTGTGTGTTTAGGGTCGTTATCTTGTTAATAAACAAACCCTGGACCCATTAGCTCCATCGCTGACGGAAGAGCTTGCTCTTGCAATATACCCAAATAGACTTCTTTTGTCATTCTTTCTGTGGTTTGCACTAATTTTCCGATATGCCCATCCCCAAAGCAACCCCAAACCATCACATTTCCACCACCATGTTTTACTGTCTTAACCATACATTCATCTAACATTCTCTCCCCGACACGACGACGAACAAAAGTGCGGCGTTTATTTCCAAAAATTTCAAATTTAGATTCATCTGTCCATAAGACTTGTTTCCATTCTTCGACGGTCCAGTACCTGTGTATTCTCACCCAGGCCAATCTTTTTCGTTTATGTTGTGCAGATAGACGTGGTTTTTTTACTGCTACTCGTAAGTCCAGCTTCAACTAAACGGCGTTTGGTTGTTGTTACGCTAACCGTGGCTTCGTGGTGTACGTTATATAGTGCAGTTATTTCCGGGGCTGTAAGGCGACGATTGCGCAAGGACATTAATTTCAGAAATCCATCTTCTCTTTTAGTAGTTATTCTCGGCCGTCCACTGCGTTTTCAGTCCCCGGGTTGGCCAGTTTCTGCCATTCTTTTTATAGTTTGACGAATACTCGGAAACTTTTAGTTTTCGGGCCATTGCTTTATTAGAAAGCTTTGTTTCGTGCAAAGCAATAATTCTTGCCTTTTGTTCTTACCTGAATATTATTTCTTGAAATAGAAAATAAGGCGTTCACTCGCTTATACAAAATACTTCGGTTAAAAAAGGTGCAAATATGTAAAATGATTTTAGTTTGGATAAAATTTTAATATATTAACTTAAATATTTTATTTCCTTCTGCAATTAATATTATCTGTAGTGCGATTAAACTTATGGATGGTAGTGTATGTTAAATGCTATAGTAAACTAAAAATATACTTCTATATAACTATTCTACAAATCAGAACAAAGTGAAATTTTAGTATAATATTAAAATAATGGTAATTAAAGGAAAAAACTAAATAAATACAGCAACATATGCTTTGAAGACACTAAAGATATAAATATATCTATGTAGATTGATGTGCTACATACATATGTACATATGTACATATGCGTGAATATACTAGGGTGGATATACGTATGTAGTATATCCACCCTAGTATATTCACGCGCGACACTATATTCTTGGCGATAAAGAAAAATAAAATATATTTTCGCATCACTGCTAATGTGTCTAGTATAAACATTTTGTATATTTTAAAGGCTTGCTTTTCTTATATACTAATATAAGAAACCACATAGTCAGCGTTTTTCTTCTCAAGTAAAACAAGGGTATTATATTTCATAGCGTTCCGTTTTTGTTAAGATATAAAATGAAAACATAGTACTATCTGAAGAAACCGTAGAGCTCTAGACTTATAACATAGTATGTGTATCTAGATAGGAATTTTTCATTACAAATCATTACTTAAAAAGTCATTCGCAAACTAATTCAAAATTGTACAAATGCAACATTAATTTATATTCTATGCCTAAATGTGACTTTAATATTTTCTTTTCTTTTTTTCAAATTTCGGAATGAACATACAAACATTGTATGACCCACCTATAAACTACTCTAAACATTCATGTGCAAAAATTTAGTTGTGATATAGGTTTTTATTAGACACGAATAATTTAGTTCAAAATTACTTTTATTTTATAGACATTAGATATCCCAATTTTTTATTTTTGAAATATGGAAATCCTTTCAATTTTTTAAATGTATTTTCATATAAACAGAAGTTTTACAAACAAAACAAAATACAATATGTTATGAAGATGAACTTAATACACATAATTTAGAATATATAATATAAATTCTATTCCTTTTTATATGTACATATGTATGTATAGTCACTTGTAAAATCGAGTGTGCGTCCGTAAAAATACCAAATAGGAAAGCATTTGGTATTTTTACAGAGTTTAAATTTACGAAATAATTATGTGTCTTTTCATTACAAGGTTTTGATATATTCCTAAAATATTAATATATTGGGTCTGGGAAAAAGTTCGTGGCGTTTTTTCAGTAAAATTCAACTGGTCCCCGCATGGCGCGTGGACGAATTCATTTAAACCGAATATGCTCCATTATTATCGACAATGTTTCGCCATTTTTTTGGTAGATCCATGATCCCATCGGTGAAAAACTTCTGTGGTTTCTGGTCGAAAAACCGAATCAAGTAGTTTTCACAGGCTTCTTTTGAAACCAACTTAATTCCATTGAGAGAGTTCTGCAGAGATCGAAACAGATGATAGTCAGAGGATGCTATATCCGGACTGTAAGGTAGGTGCATCAAAACTTCCCAACCAAACTCTCTCAATTTTTGACGGGTCATCAAAGAAGTGTGTGGTCGGGCGTTGTCATGATGGAAGACGACACCTTTCCTATTAATCAATTCGGGCCGTTTTCTTTCAATCGCCTGGCGTAATCTCTCTAGTTGTGCACAGTAGAGTTGAGAATCAATCGTCTGACCAGTTGGAAGTAGCTCGTAGTGGACGATTCCCCTCCAGTCCCACCATACACACAGCATCACTTTTTTTGGCGTCAATGTTGGCTTAGCGAACGCTTGTGACGGCTCACCATCCTTTATCCACGATCTTTTACGCTTCCGATTATCGTACGTAATCCATTTTTCATCTCCGGTTATTAAACGTTTCAGAAACGGCTCGATTTCATTCCGTTTCAGCAGCGCATCGCAGATGTTAATTCGGTCCATCATGTTTTTCACGCTCAACTCATGAGGAACCCATACGTCAAGCTTTTTTTTGTAACCAGCTTTGTGTAAATGGTTCAAAACAGTTTTGTGGTCAATGCCTAGCTCCATGCCAATATCGACACTGCTGATATGCTTATCTTGTTGGACTTTTTCAAGAATTTCATCAGATTTTTCAGTGATTGGACGACCGGAGCGTGACTCATCTTTCACATTGAAATTTCCAGAACGAAAGCGAGCGAACCATTTCCGCGCAACAGATTTCGATAAAGTACCTTCACCGTACACAGCACAAATTTTATCACAAGCCTGCGCAGCGTTCTTCCCCTTATCATAATAATATTGCAGAATATAGCGAAATTTCTCATTATTCTTCTCCATTTTCAAGTGCGAATAACTTTCCAACCACTGCACCGATTACAATGTTTCTACGCTCAAACTAACGTTCGGAAGGTCATCTAAAAAACGAGCCGTCGGTGGTGTCGCTGTGACTTGTTGTTCTTTAGTTATCGGCAACCAATGCCATTATCGGGAAAAACGCCACGAACTTTTTCCCAGACCCAATAAATATGATTTTAAATAGATTATTGCTGATTAAAAGGTACATTGTTCTTATTATTCATTATTTACGAAGCCAAATAGTTAACAAAAAGAAAACATTCTTGTTATAGCGAAAGTGTTTTATTAACAAAGTTACAATACGATTCATACTCATACATAGTTATACATATGTAAGCACATGCTTTGAAGTTTACTTTCTCTAACAATTTTCTTTTGTGTGAAACATTAATATTATGCTGTCGATTCGATTTGATGAAGTTTTAATTATATGAAATTGAATAACCGTAACGCAAACATAAACAAATATGATAAAGCTACGAATTTTAACATTTAAAATAAATAGAATTTCCTTAATATACTTTATATTCACAGATCCATGAGGAAGTCGAAAGAATTTCTCTGATACTTTCTCCGAGTAAGTAGTGTTATGTTGTTTCTAGAAATAGATCTGAGTACATAGAAAACATTTCGTGTCCACTAACAAGATCGTATGAAAATAAACTTTAACTCATTTGATTTTCGCTCTTCACAAAAAAATATATGACTTTCATTGATAAAAGAAAAGCAGGTGAAGTATTATTTAGAATATGACTTACTTTTATTTTTTCGGACGTACTTTCTAATTCTAAGTGATGAACGAAAGGATTCAACAATTCCGTGCAGATTTCATCAGTTGGTCTTATATCGGCCGCAAATTCTTCGGTCATTTTTGCACTTGCATATATCACTATTAAAATTAATTCATGGCTTAACTTTTAACTAATTTGCGCGCGGTAATAATTACAAATGCTATCCCTACCATATTGCAGCATACACCAATCGAATATTATGCATTCGTGTTACGAATGTATACGATTACGACCGAATTCAAACATCAATACAATATGTTCTCATTTTAGGATAAACGTTTGCCATCTAGCGGTGTATAGTTATGTTATTTGCAGTCAGTATTAAAGAATTTATTAAACATTAATAATAGGTAAAATTGTATAAATAATGGAAGAAACTGAAGGTCAAGTACAAAAATATTTAGTTAGTTTCGTTAAATCTTTGTTATATTTTATTAACGAATGGAAGGAAATTTTACAAAACATTGTGAAACCCATGCAGGGATTAATTAATCAAACTGAACAGATGAGCCACGTGGAGAAGTATGGCGCGATGTTTAAAATGTGTTTTGAAATATATTTTAAAGCATGATTTAGATTATGTTACAGTGAAATGAAAGACGTTGAAGAATTTGAGCAAATGCGACAAAGGCTGTTGTATAAAGTGTATCAAGGAATCGAAGAAGAGCTTTCAATTATTAGAAGTTTAGTGTAAGTATTGATAGTGTATTAGGTTGCATAAGAATAAATGTATTTCCTTGTTTATGTATGAAAAATTCCCGTATACATATTATCTATTCTGATACTTGTCAATAAAATAACGTATAAAGCAACCACAATTAACTAAATTAGGAGTATAGTATTCTAAAGTTTCAAAATGTTTGGTTGTTAGTGAAAAATTTTTTTTCTTTTGGATTTGTACTGTAGCCATTAAAAGGCTGTTTTTATGTTATTTGATAACTTAAACAATTTCAAAGACACAGAAATTGGTTTACCAACAGAAATAAATTCTAAAAAGAAATATAAATTTCTTACTTGATTTCGATTTCTTTCGAAATATTTATTAGAGTAACTTATTTTTATTCTTATATTAATAAATGTATAAAAAAATCACACTTTTTTGCCGTTTTCATCAAATTGTATAATATCTATTCATGTATATAGATAACGGCGTGTCTTTAAATTTGTTCAGAAGGATTCATCAAATTTTTGTTTGAATTTCCGAAGAAATTATTAGGAAATTGTGATTCAGTAAACAGAAATTCGAAAGCATTTTCCAAATTTAACATTGTTACATAACATTGTTAACTCGTCTGTTTAAAACATTATGTTAGTTGCGAGTCACTTTCTATATTTTTTTTCGGAAAAATAACCACACTAATAGAACAGATGTATCTTTTTATAATATGCTTATTTATTCTTTTATTTATAAATAAGTTTTTTAAAAATTTGTTGCCAATTATTTTTGTCAACAGATCTTTACATAAATAATAAAAATACAATTCTTCATTTTGCTTTAGTTTTTACGTAAGAATTTGTAGTAGCTGCGTTTGCTTTGTATTTGACAGCTTTTCAAACTAAATTCCACAATTAACAGGTTAGTGACATTGGCTGTAAGAAGCCTAGAAAATTGATACACGAACCACATGTTTTCAGTAAAATCCTGAAACATCCTGTTTTTGTTTATTATGTATTTTAAGTAATACAGACTTTATAATAGATAAGTAGACATTTCAGAAATAAAATATTAGTGTTTAAGGAAACAAATAGTAAACATATCTTCATATAATGAATGTTTACAACTAAAATTGCGCTCCCTAAAGGAAAGACTAAGTCTGCCAAAACGTTCAATACGTATTATTTTCGCTCACCTGTGGACGCTTGATAGAACCAGCAAGACACACTCTAGAAGCGAGTCGAGTGAACTAATGCACAGTTGCGCAATGTAATTATAAATAAAATCATCCCGCCCAACGTGAGCTTAAATTGTATAGGACACGGTACTGTACGCTAGCAGTTAATTAAATAGAAGAGAAAATTATAAATTCAAGATAGTAGATTGTATAAATTTACTAATGTAAATACCATCATCTGTTAATAGGAAAAATGAAGAATAGCCAGGGACCAAAGAAGTACAAGAATAACTAGAAAGTGGACGAAACAAGCATTTTCGTAAACACGAAAATAGAAAAAGTGTGGAGTAGTCAAAAATATGCAATATTTAACGTTTCAAAACATTAAAAACATCATTCAAAAACATTTGGTTTTGATTATGAATATGAAAATGGGTGACAAAGACGGAAGCAAGATCGGACGAGACCCATGAAAAAGAAAGTTGTGTAGAATACAAGGCCAATATAAAAGAAAAAAACAAACTCAATACAAAAAGTAATGACTTTGTGTGTTTTGCTCCCATTGTCATAATTTCATAACAATTTGGTAGCATTCAGAAAAATTCAAGCTTCAATCTTTTATAGAAAAAGTAGTTTATTATATTTGAAAAAGAAGCCGCGAAAACTCAAAAGTTTTGAAAACATTATCCTGGAGTAAAAGTATTTATTAATTGTTTATTATTCAAGTATATAGACGCTACTTATGGACTTGTGGTTTTGATTTTATGTATCATCAGAAGTTCAACTTATTTATAAAAAATTATGTCAAGTTACGACAAATTTCGTAATAAAACAACACACTACTGTATTTAAACATTTGAAACCAGCACTTCTTCATTTAAAATGCCAAGTTATTCTGTTTACACATTACCTTTAAATGTTTCACAATAAGAAATACATACCATATTAGTTCATACATTCGGCGATACAGATATGGGTTATGGGGGACAAATATCTGCTATTAAATTAGTAGAAATTAGTAATTTTTAAATAATTTAGAATCGAGCACAGCGATTGTGGCCGATAGAGGTTTTAAATATTTGGACAAACAATTGTCAAAAACAGGATGTTTAAAAAAGTTTAAAACTTTGCATTAGTATCACAAAATTATAAACGATTTCTCTGCACGAATTAGGGGTAGCAGACTAATATTGAATGGTAAATCGTATACCGTGGGTGAACTTGGTTCTTACCCAACATAAATAAGATGAACGAGTTTTATGTTAAGCCTATAACAATACCAGATTCCGCTACGAATTCACAAAGAAAATCCAATACCTCTATTTGTTACGGAATTGTGTACTAGAGCGGTTTCGACGACATAATTATTAATTAATCTGTCTTCGATATTTCTTTTTTTTTTTTACAACTTCGTTGATATTTACATTTGTTTTTATTATTAATGCAAATATGATATTAAAGATCGGTCAAGCCATTGTACGTTCCCTTAGAGCACATTTTTACGATAATAAAGAGCCCATGTGCCGCGAAAAATTCGATGTCGATTCGAGGAAGTGAAACTTAGTTAACCCCGAATTTGTTTCTTCACTCTTTCATATAGAAAATTATAAGTTAATCAGAAATGATAGGCTAACTAGAGATGGAGGAGTGGATTTCTATTGTAGGATGAACATTACCATTTTAATTGAAAAGTTATTAATTTATGAATATTTGAAATATCTAGAAACCAAGCTCATGATGAATAGAATTTCTATAATGATCTGTGTGTGCTATAGATCCCTAAAAATAATTTCATGTCGTTTCTAAATTGATTTTGAAAATATCTTATCGGAATTTTCGCTCCCTTCTGGCCGTATGATCTCCTTGGGGAATTACAACGTTGACATGTTAAATCCTTCTAACAAAGAAGTTTCAAAATTACTTGACCTATTTAATATTTATTTCTATCAACTTATAAATCAACCAACGCGCTTTACTAGCGTTGATTTTGAAAATATCTTATCGGAATGTTCGCTCCCTTCTGGCCGTATGATCTCCTTGGGGAATTACAATGTTGATATGTTAAATCCTTCTGACAAAAAAGTTTCAAAATTACTTAACCTATTTAATATTTATTTCTATCAACTTATAAATCAACCAACACGCTTTACTAGTCTACTTGATTTGATGTTTGTATGAAATTTGCTGCAATTTTACAGATCACCTGCCAACCTACTGTATCCTGGAACCAATTTGTAAAAGCGATAACAAACGCACGTTCCAATTTCACCACTTCAACATTAATCTGGATCATTTTCTGTCGGACCGCATTGGTTTAACAATTAGTACAAACTGAGGCCGGTTTTCTATATTTAGAATTATATATAGAACACATTTTCAACTTCTGTATAGATAATTCAGTCGTTCTCATCATGTACAGTCATAATTGTTACTTTTTCTTTCGTAATTGCCAATAAATACCTTATTATTATATATTGTTTAGTGAGGCCTCTAAGTATTGCCAATAAATACCTTATTAATGAAGGAAATTCTTAAATGAAGAAAGTAGGTCTATGCATACGTCTAGTAAGAGGATGGTTAAGCAAATTTGCGTTTTGAAACTTCACGCCAACATGCATAATAAATTAATACATTTATTAAATGAAATTACTAATTATATAATAATAATGAGCATCAAAAATTTTTTAATACTGATTTGCTTTAAATTAATAGCATTACTAAGTTTTACTTTAAAATATCTTGTAATATTATTGTTATTGTATTTAGCTTTTTGTATTTTTTTATATTTTCCAACAAAACAAAAATTTAATATATTTTATTTATTATTACATAAAACAGGAAATATTGCTATTGTGCATAACATTTATTGATAATTTCATCATCATTCACATTATTCTTTTCTGTTTCTTTTTTCGATAAAATAGATATTGAATCTCGATAACATAAACTCGTAATTTCGTCAGGTAATGAAGCCAAAAGCGGATGTTTATTACATATTGTTAGACGACAGTCTTTTATTTTAACCTTCAGTGTCTTTTTAATATTTTTTTTTACCGAAGCTTCCTCTTCATACTTTCTGTATCTTACAATTTTGTAGCACTGATTGTTTCAATCAAACTACCTCAGCCTGTTTTACATTGACAGACTTATTTCATATGCTTTTGATGCTGTAAAGTTTTAATACCTTAGCTCAAACTATAGCGTTTGCTTGTATTGTAACTTTGTTTCATTACTAATTTTATGTTTTATGAATTTTAAGTAAACCCAAATTGTTTTTATACATTAGTATTAACATATTGTAAGATAATCTGAACTGAAAAACATAGAATATTATTTGAGTAAAAGATTTCTGAAACTTCATCGGCATCCGCATTTTAATTTACAACACTTTTTTTTCAATCTTGTATTGATACAGAAAATGTAATGTATTTAAATTTTTTTAAATACTTTTCAAAATTTAAAGTAAAATTTTCAGTAAATTATATATATATTTTAATTTACTGTAATAACATTAATTATATCTTCAAATATTCATTTTTCTGAATTTAACCAATTGCTCAAATTTTCACAAGCAGAAGTGTACATACACAATACAATATACATATATTCCATTCACTAACTCGAATGGTTTAATCTTCAGTTGTCTCACTATCATAGAATTGTCAAGGATCTGAATGGCCTTGATATTTAGAAGATTGAAAAGTCGTAGCTTATATTTGGCAATTGACTGATCAATACCATCTCTTTCTAGACTATACTATACCAAAGCGTTGATGTCTTTCAGTATTTTACTCTGAATTCGCGGAATTATTTGAATATTGCTGTTTGCAGCATCAGCTCAGAGTTGGATGCTCTCTACATAAAGAGGTTTTAGGATATGTTGGCATAACAGTAATTTGTCAGATAGTGTACTGTCTTCCAAAACATATTTTTCTCTTTTTATAAAATGAAGTATTTATCTCAATTTATATTCTTTTGTTTCAGAGATCAGATCAACAAGGCCACCAGCAGTATAAAAAATAAATTAATACTCTTGGAAAATGAAACAATAAAGCTAAATTGGAATGATGACAATTCTATATTAATAAAAGGCAGTGCATCACAGCCAGCATTGGAACTTCTGCTTGATTATGCTTTCGATTTTTGGATCTTTTTTTCATCTGCAATAAAGAATATTAATAGCTCATTGAAATCGATAAATACTAGAGATCCACAATCTATGAATAATATAGAGAATTCTTTCAAAGTCAATTTAGATTGTAAACCAGTATTACGGTTAATTGCTATTACTCAGTATATTGATAGCCAAAAGCCATTATTTAGTTAAAACAAGATTTGTTAGTTTTTATTAGCTATAACTTTGAAGTAGCAATAAAATACTAATGTGTAATATAATTTTTTGAATCATGCTTACAATGATGTTAATAACTTTAAAGTGTTTTAAATAAGTCACAGAAACATTGAATTTTGATCATATACATGTATCTACATATATATATTACATGGACACTGTTATATTACAAAAGAATGCATATATTTCCATTTTCAACATAAGTTTAACATGTATTTGTGGTAGGGATAACGTGAAACTGGGGACTGATGTAAGAACGAGCATTAAGTTGTAAACGATAACCGGAATGGGAGGAAGCGAGAAAAACAGACAAAGACCGAACATAATCCTTGCAGTATTCACCCGTTATTGCATTAAGTCGGATTTAACAGATCTAATTCGAAACTTAAAGTAAATTTTGTTGATCGAAATTGCATATGATGAAGCCAAATTTGGATTGAAAGCAGATCGCTTGGCAAAAGCCATCGCATTTCAAATATAGAGTTTACTGGTAATTGTTAATTATGTAGAACAATATCGATAAATTATGTACTCGACCACTTATTTCGCATTCATATATAATTAAAAACGTTCATCAATTCTGGTCCATTTGATGTATAAGTAATGCATAAGTATAAGAAACAGCTTCGTTCAGCTGGTTGATTTACAGTCACGATTTCGGAATGACGTAACATCGGATCGGAACTGTGAACCTAATTTCTTGCACCGTCATAGCCCACCAGAATATACTGGTCGTTCTAGAAATACTATCACTTTACCATCATCTCGCAAATGTGACATCAAATCACAATCGATCAAATTGGCGGGAATTTGAAATTTCATAACGTAAAGCTATTTACTTGTTTCGTTTTTACAAAAAAATGTATTTGAAAAGATCCTTCCTTAAACTCTTTGAATATGTATACTTATATTCGAAATATTACACAAATATCAGCAGACAAACTAGTAATATTTACTTATGAGTATGTATATTTTTGTCTGGTTGGGAAATTTTGACGATTACAAAACGTAATGGACACTTATTTAAAATCGAAATTAAATCCAGAAGCTCAAGTTTATTTTAACAGGTATATTGTTGCGAAACATGACCCAATTTTTTTCCAGATCCAACTACAAATTCCATTTTATACTTCAATTTATGGGAACATTTTCAATATGTTTCATTTGAAAACTACAAAGTTAAAATATAAATAATTTGTTTCTGGTAAGGCAAAAAATATGATATATTATTACCTTGCATGTAACATGCTGCTCAAGAACATTGTGAAACACATCCTTTTTCTTGTAATTATGAAAAATTTACTTTTAAAATTTCAGTTTTAGCTAAAATTAGTTCAAAAAGTTGAGCTGAAGACAGATATTTTTTCAATTTTCCTTTGATTGTTTTCAAAACGAATCACATGTACTTCGGGTTTCAGAAAATTAACATCATATTTCAATTTAATTATTAATTCTTGTCAACCATATTTTCCTAATAGTAGCTGGTATGGGGAGACAATACTTTAGAAAACAATATTTTGAGAACGACCATAAAAATTATGATAAAAATCAATATCAAATTTGAGGGAAAGTTTCTATGAAAATTACTTAGGAAAGTTTATGTTCAAACAATTGGACTCTATTCCCTTAATGTTATTTAGTTAAAAATAAATTGTTTCCTCATCATATGTACATGCAACCTAAAACAAGTTCACATTTAGTATTTCATATTTATTATGGCAGATACTTTATTATAACTTAATAATGGCAATATTTAAAGGAACTACTATATTAATAGTTATAATATAAACCGTAAAAATGTAAAATATTTAAAACGTAACTATTATTTACAACACAAATTATAAAAATATTGTCTTAATAATAAATAAAAAAACAAAATAGAATGGCATAATAAAATCGAAAAATTACACATAAACACAACCATAACCACAAAATAGTTAACAGTATTTGATTTACAATCGACTAACTTAATAACGCAAATGTGTTTACGCTCCCTTCAATTTTATGTAAAAAGATTCCATTAAACTGTAACACAATATGACTTCCAAAAGATAGCGCTAGTAACCAATTTTCAGACTGTTCGGAACACATGCAACGGATATATTTATCTATATCTTTTCGACACAGAAAAATAATGAGGGAGGCAATGTTAATTCATTATTTTTCTGTATCGAAAAGATACGATAAACTCTACGAAGGAATCGTTTGTTAATAACACAAGTCTATCTTACGATGAATGAATTCTCGGAAACTATGTAGTAGGCAGGGTGTTATTAACATTTGAATGATTCCTTTCAACATTCATTTATTCGGCAAATCGCCGTGGTGGCGCTTGTCTATATACGCTTTGGAAACTTTGTTGCCGACATGCGAGATAGACGCGTTCTCGCTTTGTCGTTCAATACATTTTTGTTTTGAACGAGAGAGGGAGGCAATGTTAATTCATATGAACCGTCTCCTGACCACTATATAAATCGGTAGGACGAAATGATTTATATAGTTGTAATGGGAGGGTTCTTTGGTTTCAAAAGAAAACATGCCTTGATCTTACATACCCATTTAACGAGTATTTATGTTCAATGTATTAATGTGTTCAACCGTAAAAACTAAAACGAGAGCGAGAACGGTATCGCAAATATTGTCTTTCTACGATATACCCAGTAAATCTCTATAAAGTCAACGGTCATAGTGTTCTAAAATGTAGATTTACTGAACAA
>JAVIWB010005632.1:600000-794847 GCA_031893035.1 Dermolepida albohirtum
GATACTCTGCTTTTTCCATTTTAACAAAACGACGTGTTGCTTCTTTTTCAATCAGTTGTCAAAAATAAACTAATAATCCGATTTATCTAAATATCAGAATTTAAACGTATAAATAAGCAACCTAAAATACAGTGCATTTGTTTTACCAATTAGAGCGCCACCTATGTGTCATTCTCACTACTTGTCAAACTATCCTCGCACTAATGTAATATTTAGTGTGACCAACCAAACGTATAGAAGGTGATATTTTCTTATACATATAGTATAGATTGTATCAGTGACGTAAACATTTTTTTGAACACTTATTTATTATAAACTAACTTTGTCTATACAGTACAAGTTAAAAGTAACGAACATACAATAAACTTGTACAGAGCTTAACTTTTTTGTCTACAAAAGTGATCTCCTGTATTTATGGTTTTAGTTAAGGGAATAGCGAACGTATTTTTTTCTGATCTAAATATTATTGTTTCAATATTGGGAGACGGGCCTTCAAGGTAACATTATATAGTCATGTTCTATTACAACTTATTAACAGGGAACCCCCAATCTCCGAATTAATTCTTGAGCTACTTTAGCACTCTGAAGGTCAAGCGGAAGGATCGCTAGATGATAGATTCATGATCATATTGAGCATAGGACGAGGCATACAACTTATATCTAATTCGTTTGAATCACTGATCATGATTAAAACGTTCTACATATTCAATGGCCTTAATTTATTTTCTAATTCATAATCCGTTGTTAATTATAAAATCATTATATACAATTAGTCGATTCAGCAGCAAGCAATTATAAAATCTTTATATCTATTTAATTGATTTAACAGTTACTAATTATAAAAATTTTACACACATACAGCCAAAGATTTACTTAAAAACGGGTTTAGTAGACAAGTTGAAAATTATTTACTTGTGCTCTTTTATATTCCCTTTCTTGACTGCTTATTAAACGGCATTGAGGAAAACGATTATCTATTAGTCTACGACTAATGTGAATCAGTCTATACCTTCAGGTGAAGATTTTATTTTTTTATTCCAATTTATTAACTTAGATATTTCATTAGATACATATCTATTCTGTATAGTTTCTTTTTTATTATTAAATTTTCTACATACATATGATTATAGTGTATGCCAAAAGTCATTAATGGATACAATAAACCTATAGTATTTTTTGTGAATTAAGAATTTTTGTCTACCTACGTGCTAGTTAGTAACTTTTGTTACAAGTTTTTTATTTAACAAGTAGAAAAAAGGAATTCGTGATAACTAAATACCGAGCATATTTTGTGGACCCTCGTTGCTTCAGTATTAGCAAACGGCTTTCAGCTTTACGATAGTGTGTCTCCTATTTTTCTTAAAATCCATACTCACGAGAAACCCGCCCTACTTTTGGAGTGTTTTCAGCTTGTTTTAGCACCTTATGTACATTACAATAAATCAATAAAATAAACATAAGAAAGATGCATATATGAAATTAATAAAATCAAATATATTATAGGTTACGAAAAAATACTTAAAGTTCTTAAAAAGGGAAAAGCAAGCACAAAATATAAAAAATTGTTGAATTAACTCTCAAAACAAATTATCGTTACTCCAATAGTTTGCAAGACGTTGTAATAGTATGAATTTTGTGTAAACGAATAACCAATTAATAAATAAGTAATAAGAATAATTACAGTGAAACGACGAATACGCTATGAAACTATATTAAAATGTAATCCGCACAATACACTTGTCGACTGATATATCCTATCTGTCACATATGCAAATGCAATCCAATTTCACTATCTCACTACGCTCATGGAATATACAAATGATTGAAATCTAGACCCGTACAGTAAACGAGTCTGCATTTTAACTTTATCTGATAGATTTGAAGGAAATATCTGTCTGTTCCCATTAATTCATATTTTTCTAAGAACATTTTTTATTTTGCACAGCTGAACGCTATATAAAGGTCATAAAAGGTCCCAACTAATACCCTTTTATTTTCGAAAAGGATGACCATTCTGTTATAAGCCGGTTGTCGCCATTACTGTTGATTTACCTGACCTATATAAACAAAATAACAACCCGGAAATTAATTGATTAATGGATCTAGTTAGTTTATTTAACATAACATTCTAATTTCTCATCTAATGAATAAAACCTCTCTTTTAAACAAAATCTGTTTTAATGGATCCCAACTGTATAAATAACTGTATAATAATGTATTATAGTAGACGCTCATGAATTAGAAACACTTTGTTACCGGGACAATTCTAATTTTCAAATTGTTCTAATTTCCGAACTTTTTTACAATTAGCCCAAAATAGCTAAAAATAACACCGAAGATAAAAAATAATTAATCGTTCAAAAAGTTATTTATTTATTATTTATTTATCATTACTTGTACACAAATAATCTGTAATGTGAGTTTGTTTTTTTAGTTTTTTAATACTAGAAACAATTATGTCATTACGGAGGAACAAGAGATTGGACATGTGCTTGAAAATTCAACTTCCTATTTTTGCACCATTGTATCAAGTTGTTGACGCTTTTCATGACTATAGAAAAAGGAATTATTTGTATGTCTTCCATAACTCTGTCGCCGCTACATCATCATCGCTATTGAGTTCGTCTCCATGTCCGTTTCTAATAACATCTTCATTCTATTCTTCGATTTCGTCTACACCAATGGAATTATTTGGTGCAATTTCTTCTAAAAGACTTAGGTTCCTTTCGAGAACTTCATTCCATACATGACCTTTTTGAAGTAATTGTGGGAAAATCATCGTCGCTGTCATATTGATTAGAGTCCCAATTTAATAATTTGAACCAAGAATTCTTTGGTACGCTTTGTGGTAACCCATCCCAAGCTTGGTTCAAAAAAATTATTGCATTGCGAATTGAATGGCGTTTCAAAACAGTATTAATTTCACCACTTTCAGCTATT
Source organism: Dermolepida albohirtum (assembly GCA_031893035.1). Taxonomy (NCBI): domain Eukaryota; kingdom Metazoa; phylum Arthropoda; class Insecta; order Coleoptera; family Scarabaeidae; genus Dermolepida; species Dermolepida albohirtum. The sequence continues at coordinate 602,941 of JAVIWB010005632.1, forward strand.
ATGTGAGCAAGAAGTTTACTTCTGTAAGTGAACTTTGTTATCTTTATGGGATTTTGATCCATTGGTTGTACAACTGCTGTCACATTTGGTGGAAAGAAATATGCAATTATGATTCCATCGGCACTATGAAGTTCCTCGATTGAAGAATGAGCAGAGCAATTATTAGTAAGTAAAAGGGGTTTCGGAAGCAAATTATTTTCTTCAGAAAAATGGATGACTTATTGAACGAAAAATATATTAAAAATTCTAAATCTAAGAAACAAGATTTCTTTTCCTCACCTCTTTAATAAATACTTTGTGAAACCATTCATGAAATATCCGCGAAGTCATCCAAGCATTGTTTGAAAAATTGTAATGGAGTGTATTATTAAATCCTTTAAAACACCTTGGCTTTCTTGCATTGCCAATAACTAATGGCTATAATTTATGTGAGCCATCAGAATTTGCCCCTAGTAAAATTGAAATGCGTTTTTTATGTATCTTGTATCCAGGGGCAGATTTTTTATTAGCAGCAACATATGTCTTATTTGGTAGGCAACGAAAAAATAAACCAGTTTCATCGACATTATACAATATATTTGTGTCTGCATAAGCCCCATTTCAGCTACTTTGGCTCGAAGTTTATGAATAAATGGAGTTACCTCCTCAACATCACTAGAAAGTATTTCCCCGGCAATTTTCAAGTAACGAATACCGTGTCGATGCTTAAAATTAGTTAACCATCCATTACTTGCATGGAATGCACTATCATCTTTATCGGGATACACCAAAAATCGTCTTAGCTTTCGTTTTTAATATAGGTCTAGTTATTGTCCACCTTTTTTCGCGTTGATTTAAAAACCACTCATAAAGACGAATTTTCATTTCGGGATATTCAGCGGTATGTAAAGATTTAGCTTTTGAAGCTTGATACGTCTTAGAAACAGCGTTTAATATAGCATCCATTTTCGATTTTATATAGCTAATCGCAGACTTTGTTACATTGAAATCTACGGCTAAACGATTCCCTTGGACACCCTCATGAAGCATTCTTAATATCTTTACTTTAGTTTCCAATGACAAAATGTTTTTCTTACGTTTATTTGGCATGTTGAATTTTACTCACTTGCACTTTTCAATGAAGCGTCAGCAAAATATGTGTGCACGTATTAAATATTCACTTTCGAATGATCAAATATTCTATAAACACGCGAAGGATATCCCCACCTACATGTACTCGTATAATTCGGTGATTTCCCTTCAACATAAAAAGGACCGCTCGAGAATTAGAACTTAAAGTTTTAATTTTAGAATCTTTAATGCATTAAAATCTCAGGTTCTAATTTCCGCAAGATTCGAATTTGTGCGAGTTCTAATTTGTGAACGTCTACTGTATAACAATTATTTCAGATGAAGTTAAAAAAACTACACATTTATTCCAGAACAAATCTAACAGAAAATACAATTATAAGTTTCATTTAGTTAGTATATAGTTTTATGATATATTTCGTAACCGACTTTTTTCTGGTTGAATGTATTGTCATAAATTAAATTTATATTTTATCCTTACAAAGCAAAAATTTCATCCTCGTTATTAATGCCCACAAAACAGCAAATCGCCTAAAAGAAAAAAATGCTTAAAGCAAAAAAGAACATTTAATTAGGCTCCACTTCCTAGCTTTTGTAATCGCTTCCGCAAATATATTTCAAAATTAGGTACAAGAATAATTCATGAGAATTTAAATCACAAATTCGACGAGAAAAAGCAGAGTGGAAATAAAGATTTTACCGGAAACAGTATTAAAATTGTTAAAGAATGAAAGAGTTTATCATATAAATGCTTTTTTTCAAGATACTACTGACAAAAGTCATTGGAGTACATATACGTGTATAATTAACGGAATTCTTTGAGATAAAATCTCTCGAAAAGGAAAGTCTAAAGTATGAGAAAAATGTTAGCAGAGCTATATGGAAAAAAATACGAGAGAACTAGAGCCATCAGAAGCACGCCGATAAAATTGATAGATTAGCGGTAGCTGCGAGAAAAATACATATATCACTCACGGGTTCAGCGGAAAGACTTAATTCATTCAAAGCCGTGCGTTGTGAAATAATTGGTTAAAGGAAAAAACTAAATGGTCGGAAAAGAATTGAAAGTAACCATTCGCTATTATATTAAATACCTTTTAATGGAAGAATATGACCGATTAATACCTTCTACATTTAAACTTTTCTTATAATAGCATCTTTAGTGCGAATATAATACATTTATTACTCTCTTTGTTCATGAAAAATACGAAAATCGTCTGTAAAAATTGAATTTCATTTAAACGTAACTGTTTCTCCAAATTGATATGAATAGTTTTTGAATTTTATTATTACTAAATATCGAAATGTTCATCTCCCTAGTAAACGATTTCTTAAAAAAGGGAATAAATTTATTATTTGTACATACATTCAATTGATCCTTTAACGTGACCAACTCTTCTTCTCCTTCAACCCCCTCTTTTCATAGTAAGATTACTCGAGGCCTTCAAAATAGATACAAATTTTAGATATTACCAGCCTTTTTAAGCTAAATCTCTTTCTAGACAGTCACATTACCAAAAAGTGGCTAAGAAGAACTCAGTAGGGGATAAGTTCAGGGACTAAGATGCATGCGAAAGCAATTCGAAACGTAGATTAAACGTGTTTGCTTATATAATTGTGAAAATGATCTGTCGTGATGAAATATAAATATATCATTTACCAAATATGGTCAATAGCTTTCGATTTAATGTTAATTTTTTCCAACATAACTATGGTTATCTCTATCTCAAGACATTAATGAATATGTTACTATAGTTCGTGCAGCCTAAAAGCTAATATCTTCTACTTTCCCAGCCTAGGAAATTATTTTTGTCTTCTTCAGAATATTTGGCCCAGCTTCTGCTCATTGTTTAGACTACAGTTTTATTTTGAATGTGTAGCGATGGTCCTAGGTTCCGTCAGCAGTTGCAATGCAAAAAATCAGAGGAATTGCAGTCCCAATCTCTGCTTTGAAATGTCAAACTTTTCATGATTTTGATCAATTGTTAGTAGTCATGATATATATCATGATTATGTAGAATATACCCTCCTATTTATCTGAGTTCTTTACTATTCGCCTGTGACCGATATTTAACTTCTAGGATGCTTCTCAACTTGAATTAATGTATAACCAAGTTTAAATTCTACTGACCAATTTTTTTAATGTTTCAATCCTAAGAATTGATTCTATCACAAATTTTATTGTAGTTAGTGTTAAATCTTTCTAAAGAAAGTTTTTAAATACCATTTTTTCCTTTTTTCTATTCTAGCAAAGCTACAAAAGTTGTTTACTTTAAACTCCCATAAAAATTTGTCGAATGTGCATTAATGAATGAGAGCTGGCAGGTCATGACAATCGCATAAGAAAAAAGGATATATTCGATACTCTGACATTTCATTTTTAATTGAAATACCAATTCGAATATTACATCTCAATTTCTTACTGATTTTTTTAGAGGCTTGCAAAGAAGTTAAGTTTTTTATCTATTTTACTTGAATTTCTAGAGTAGCATAATAACAGTAGTTACTTTAAAAGCGCCCCGTAACTTAAACTAATTATCTATTTCAACTTATTCAGAATGTCAAATATGTGCTGAAAACTTTTAAACTATAAAAGGAGATAAGTGTAAAATTCTATATAGTATAAAGGGTACTAGGAAAGTTTTGTAATATGACGCAACAACAAATCGTAAGAAGCTGCTTGTTGCTGCATGCTGAGACATGTACATACGTGCAGAGTAGTCGCCGCGCTATTTCGATGGGCTCAGTCATTCATTAGCAGTGAGAATGTAAAGTGCTTGCGATGGCATCGTGGTCGCTAAATGAGATAAGGGCAGTTTTGCGTTATAATTTCGTGCGTGGTTTAAACATAGACCAGTGCTTCGAAGAAATGACTCTTGCACTAGGTGATGTTTGTCCACATCGCACAACGATGTTAAGGTGGTATAGAGAATTCCAAAGGGGAAATTTAACTGTGGAGGATGCTGAGAGAACGTTACTACTGTGAGAAAAATCCTTGGCGAGGACAGGCGAGTGACCCACCGGTAGATAGAGGGTACTTCAGCCCTAAACGTACCAGCAATTTGTTCGATTCTGAATGATTGTTTGTACATGAAGAAACTTTGTTCTCTCTGGGTATCGCATCGACTGACTGGACTGAAGAGTAGATGACACGACGTGTGACTTGGTGCCGGGAGATGCTAAAAAAGTTTAATAAGGGACAATCTTAGTATGTGAACAATACTGTGGCAGGTAACGAGACCTGGCTGTACTATTGCAATGGCCCAACCAAAGCTCAAATCAAAGTTAGGGTCTTTGATGATGAGCATATACCCGTACTTGTCAGAAAATCGCGATCTGTAAAAAAGAAAATGATAGCTGTATTTTTCAAATCGAATGGAATTGTGGAACAGTCACAGCTAAGTGGTATACTGAACAGTGCCTGCCTAAAGTCATTGGATCTATGAAAAACCTGCGGCCAAAGTCAATAATTGGCACTTGGTTCCTCCATCACGATAATGCTCCAGCTCACTGCGCCAAAGCCTGCACTGAATATTTGATCATGACAGGATTGAAACTTCTTGAGCATCCTCCCTACAACCCAGATCTTGCTCCCTGCGACTTTGCACTGTTCCCGTATGTGAAAATAAAGCTAAAATGGAGTCGGTTTTCCAGTGATGAGGACCTTCTGCGGGCTTGGGACAACGAGTGTGCTTTACTCCCTAGTAAAACTTGGCAGAACTGGTTTAAAGATTGGTTCCGAAGGATGGAGAGGTATATTGAATGTAGAGGAAATTACCTTGAAAAAATTAAATAAACAAAGCTGTATTGCAAAACTTTCCTGGTATCCTTTGCATAACCTGTTTTTTGCTCGGATGTCGACCAGTATATATTTATTTTTACTGTATGACCTGATAATTTCCATGCTAGAAATATTGAGCTCTCAATAAACTTTAAAATCGTTCAACTTGGATTTCCTCTAAGCGTTTTATAGAACTTGAAACATATCGCATTAAACTCTTAAGGAATAGGACAATATTTCACTAAATCCTAAGTCCACTATCGGTCATGTGTAAGAGCTGTTACTTAAACTAAGTAAATGTAAAGGAAATAATGTGCAAGTATATATATATATATATATATATATATATATATATATATATGTATGTATGTATGTATATAGCGGTCACATAGCGAATCAATTTTCTGTACTATACTATAGTTTATATAATAAGAGCGTAATGTCAATCCGTACAAATCAGAAAATCCTGATTGATTTAATAATATCGTTATCAAGACCTGACTATTAATTAAAACTTTAAGGATGGCTCAATATCTCTGGAGAGTTTCAGTGAAATTTTTATATTTAACAAATAATTTCTCTCGGAAAGTACAGAAAAAGTATTAAAAAAATTTTAGTACGAAGATAGATCGGAATGTTTCTAGAACGACATAAAAGGTAGCACACTAGCGGCATTGTTCGTACAACGGCTGTCAATTTTCAAGGAGATCGTGTAAACAATTGGTTCATTTTTAACAGTGAAACGAGTTCCGTGCAATGACTAAGTATTTCTTTTTGAAAGGCTTAATGCTAAACAAATAAAATCGTGTCATTTTTTCCGTGTTCAACGTTTGAAAAATCAGTTTTGCGACATTTTATAAATGCTGATCAAACGCAAATGATGTAGTGTGTTTACGTTTGATCGGCATTTATAAAATACCCCAAAGAAGAAGTCAAAGTAGTGGACAAAATCTAATGAACCATCTTCAACGAAAGGGAGACGATTCCGTCTGCTGAAAATGCAATGGTTATCTTCTTTTGAGATTGCCGATAAATAACTTTTATTGATTACAGGCAACACGAGAAAACAGTAACAGACGAGTATTTTTCGTCCTTATTATATGGATTAAACGAAGAAATTGAAGGCCTCATTTGATAAGTCGTATATCATCACAACTATACCCTATCCTACAAGTAGAAATTGCATTGGCGAACCGCAGTAATTATGATTCCAGTTAACTGGAATACACCGTATTCAACATATTTGGCTCCTCTGTTCAAACCTAAAGAAATGGTTGGCTGGAAGGAAACTCTCATCAAATACTGAAACGATTGAATCTGAAATTCGCTATTTTGAAGGTTTAGATTAGGTATGGGCAACCTTTGACATGTTGTGGGCCAAACTTTAATGTGCAAATACGTTCGCGGGCTGCGTTTAAAAGTAGTGCATTTTAAAGTAGAGTTCATAATTTTTAGCGATAAATATCAGACATGAAATAATACGACAATGTCTCACGGGTCGAATCAAATCTTACAGCTCGTCGGTTGTTGCCCATGTATGGTTTAGATAGTTCGTTTTTTAAAGAGTTGATATAGTTTAAAAAGCGTCGGACTAAATACGTAAAACTGAAAGGAGACTATGTAGAAAAATAAATACGATTTTTTCTTAAAAGTTTTTTTTTCTATCCCATTCAAAATATTTTCTACTCTGTCGTATAATTAATTTCATTTGAATAATTATTTTAACTCTGAAAGGCCGGTAAAAGTAAGGACACCAGAAAATGTAACTACAATACAGGAGTTAAAGAAAATTCACACGAAACTTACTTGTAAATACAGATCATATTGGGCAATAATAAAGAAATTGTGCATTCAATAGTTCTTAACAATACATGCAAGTTGCCTTCAGAGTATACTCTCTATCCTGCCCATTGACGAATGAGCAGTGAACACCAAGTTTAATGAGGCTGTAAAATGATTAAATATGTTTTTATATGAACCCGCTACTTTAAAATTTATTTATAGATGCAAAACTATAGCCTTATTATTATGATGTACTGACAAAATCCAGGAAGAGAAGTTGGATGTTTGAAGAGTGAAGATTACCAAAATGGTAAAACATCTGTTAGAAAAAAAACAATCGTATATTTCGAGTGTTTATAATATAAAAACTGTTAGAACTGAAGACTGAAAATTTCTTGCCACGAATTTTATAATCTTGCGTTCTTATTAACAAATGTATTAAATTTGTTCGTCAAGGTAAAAAAAAATATAACATCTGTACGTAATGCTAATATATACAATGTATTATTTTGTTCAATGAAGTAAATCTTTAATTTAATAAACTATGCCTTGAAGTCGTGGCTGTATATATTTGAACACAGTTATGTCGATAGTGTAATATTACAAAAAAGTATTTAATACATTAATGAATACCAGGAAGAAGTTATTTAAGATATAGTGATATGATAAAATTTTTAACAGTGCAGAAAGTAATAATACAAAATTGAGCTTTGCGAGAAATATTTTTAAGACAACGAATCTCTATAATTAATGCCTCGTACATAAATAACTTCAAGAATTATTTAAATGAAAACGTGAATTTCTAAAAAAAAAACTATTATTTCCTAAATTAAAGTCATACTATCATTATGACTACCATTTCATTCTCTGTTTAATACTGTGAAAATGAAAACTAATGTCTCGACTATTATTGCTGACGAGTAAACAGAATATCTGCTATTGTCTTACATTAAATTTTAATCTTTAGAATACTACGCTATCCATATGCTCCAGGCTTTCATATTTATTATAATTAGTAAATAATGAATGTTTTATAAGAAGACTTCATTTTCTATTGCAATTTAACTCTACTCCTTTTCTTAATTCCAAGCTTCAGTGTTTCTGCAATTATTAAAGAGTTATGTATTACACAGGGCTATTATTTCGCTATATATTACATGTATTTTAATTATATAATATTATATTATATACTATACAAGAAATATGAATAATATTTTAAGAAATAAAATTTATACTGAGACAGAAGTTAATAAAAGTAGAAATACTACGACTCAAACATTTACATAAGCTAAGATATTTGAGTTAAATTCAGATATGTTTTGAAGCTTTTTTAATTTAAAATATTAGTAAAATAACTTATGATGAATATAATAATACCCATAATTAGGTTGCATATATAGATAAAATCATAAATGTGTCCTTAAATGTACACAAAATCTAATTTCTTAATTATCCGGAGAATAATCTAATAATTGTGAACTTAACATATATGGAAACTATTGCGTTATACATGCAGATGCTTTACCTTGCTAAGGTGAGACATTTTCAGTCTTCAGTCGTTACAGTTTTTGTATTTTAAGTTCTCAAAAATACAATTATATTTTTCTAACAGATATCTTACCATTTTGGTAATCTTTGCTCTTCAAACGTCCAAATTCTATTTCTTCTATTTTAAAGTAACAAATCCCTAGAACAACATTTTTTTATCATTCCATAGCCTCATTCAACTCACTATTGACCGCTCATCCGTCAATGTGCACGATACAGAGTAAACTTTGAGAACCTTTGCAACAAGTATCAAGAACAATCGAATGTAAAATTGCTTTATTAGTGTCCAATATTACCTACAGCTAACGGCTGTCATCAAGTACATTGCAGTAATAAATTATATACACTAATGGACTAAATGTAATATTGCGACATACTTCGCGTTAACGTTATCAGATTTGCTTGGTTTTTTGACCAATCCTTGTATTGTTAAATAATGTATTATAATCATAATAAATGACTATGTAATAAAGTTTAATTTATTTAAAAAATACTATTTAGAATTTAAGTTTCTTGTAATATCAAATATCTTTATATCTTGTTTATAATGTAATTTTATATATTTAATCTTAAAGAGATTTTTCATATAGTTCTCTCTGAAAATTAAAGAAAAGGGTTAATAATTTATTATATAATACATATAAGTATAGTTCGAACAAGCTAAAGGAGTTATAGTAAATAGAGCTAATATGATAAAATTATTATAAAAGAATAAGATTATATGAACGATTTCTAGACAAATAGTTTATAAAGCTAGAGAATGATGTAAAATCATTATAAAGTAAAAATTATAAGATAACATTCATTAATAATGTAGAATGTGAATAAGAATATTTCCAAAATTAATGTTAAATTTATTAATTACAAAATATTATTACAATTGTTACTCATTTGTGTATTTATAATTCCATCATTTTGATGGGTTTGTTTCAATTTCGTATAAAAAGATTTTCTAAAGCATAATAGGGATAGCTGATAACTGCTGAAAAATATTCATTTGCCGATAAAAATTTGTATTAAACAGTACAATTTAAAGATTACATGACTGAAAATCAACTAATACTTATATAAACAGTGCTGTATTCAAATAAATGGAAAATTAAAATGGATATCAAGTTGTTCCAGTTAAATTATATATAGTAAGATGTAATGATAATAATTATACTTTATATTGTATGTAAACAAACATTAAAGTATAATATGTGGTGAAAATATGTATATACAATGATAAATGTATAGTATTAAAAATTATAATTTTGAATTCTGAGGAAAGAGACATCTACATGTGATAGTGAATAAAGAACAATTATAAATGGAAATATATCTATGAAGAAGCTCTATCTTTATGTGAAGATAAGAGAAGAGAACAGCACGAGTGTATCTAGAATTAATGCATGAACTTTACAACGAAAGTACAGACATATACGAAAATTAACGAAATTGAAATTGTATTTAAATAAGGCATTTTGTAAAGTAATAATAAGTATTTATAATAATTGAAAGCAAAAATAGTAAAATGTAAGTATCTTGTGTTAAATTCAATAGTTGAAGTATTTATAAGGTTCATTTTTATGTACATAATTAATATTTTAGTATAGTTGATGTTAATTTCGAAAATATTGATTTTTATCTCAGTTAAATTGATGTTAAAATTGATTTCATATTGAAAAGCTATATACTTTCTTGTTTATGATTTAGTAATATTTTAAAAGACAATAAAATTATGTTTTATAACATACTGTAGTATTATTATATTTAAACGTCAGTTAAATAATTAGCATTTATTAAACTAAAGATATTTGATATTACAAGAAACTTAAATTTTAAATAGTATTTTTTATATAAATTAAACTTTATTACATAGTCATTTATTATGAGTATAATACATTATTTAACAATACAAGGATTGGTCAAAAAACCAAGCAAATCTGATAACGTTAACGTAAAATATGTCGCAATATATTACACTTAGTCCATTAGTGTATATAATTTATTACTGCAATGTGCTTAATGACAGTCGTTAGCTGTAGGTAATATTGGGTATTAATAAAGCAATTTTGCATTCGATTGTTCTTGATGCGTGTTGCGAAGGCCCACATAGTTTACTCTGAGACGTACACGTTGACGGATGAGCGGTCAATAGTGACTTGAATGAGGCTATGGAATGATAAAAGAAATGTTGTTCTAGGGACTTCTTACTTTAAAATAGAAGAAATAGAATTTGGATGTTTGAAGAGCAAAGATTACCAAAATGGTAAAATATCTGCTAGAAAAATATAATCGTATTTTTGAGAACTTAAAATACAAAAACTGTAACGACTGAAGACTGAAAATGTCTCACCTTAGCAACATAAAGCATCTGCATGTATAAGGCTATAGTTTCCATAGATGTTAAGTTCACAATTATTAGATTATTCTCCGTATAATTAAGATATTAGATTTTGTGTTTCTCTTGAACGATTTTTTAGAAAAATATAGTTAAATAAAATTGTTTTATTCCATAAAACAAATTTTTAATTTAATAAATCTTGTATCGAAGTTGTAATATATATATAATATATATAATATATATAATATATATATAATAGCTTTATATGTATGCACCACACATAGTGAGCTAAAAATTCCTGGTATGTGATATTTCTAGAATGTGAGTAATACCTGAATGAGTACTAGGTACCAGTTATTCAACTTAAAGTTCGTATGTAATTTATTATTGTAATATACTTGGTACTGTTAGTCGTTAGCTAGCCTGCTTAACTTTTTTAACTAGTCCGTGTATCTTTAAGTAATGTATTATACTCGTTACTTTTTTACATATTTTCAACATTGCTTTTTTGTTTACTATACGTTGTGTATATTTTAAATTTTAATATTGTGTTGACGCAGTTTAGGATAGTTTATTAGTTTTAAAATAAGTTTACATTATTTTTTAAAATGACGTAAAAGCGGTGAATTATACAACTCTAGTTTTGTGTTTGTTATTTACTTTAATACGTTGATCTATTATTTAATTTATCATTAATCTTTTAGCATCTCCTGAGGATATAATAAAAAATTGCGAAATATTGAGATTAAACAAAGGAGTCTTTTTTAATTATTAATTGGAAGACATCATACCCAAAATTAATTAATTTTCAAACTTAGTACAATCGATAATTCTCTCTTTCTCTCTCCATCTTTCTCTCTCTCTCTCTCTCTCTTCATATATATAAATATTTTTATTATATTTCCCACGATGAAAAGGAAATGTAGTGTGAATGAAAAGCATGTCTAACATAACTTAATTGTAACCTAATAAATTCCACCATACCTATGTATATGTATACACTAAGAGAAATTAAATGCATTTATAAATGTAAGTTATATTGTATAATCACTTATCTGGAAGGTAATACCGACCATCCAATATTTTCTTGTCCAACATCTATATTAAGTACACGTATATCTCATAGTTTTTAGTTTCTATGAATAGGAATAACGGTAATATTATTACACACAACTAAAAGTGGTGGTCAAAAAATACCGAGGAGCATTAGATGATATACGCAATTTTCCTTTTATTTTGTGAATTAAATAATGGCGGTTACAGTAAATTAGTTTTAAGGCACTATAGGTATTTTTATATATTTCAAAACCTGGCTTTTGAATAAAGATTCAAACAATAACCAAGTCCAATACCTTTCAGTATAAGAACGTCATTAATGAAAAAAGTAATCGATTCAGGATCTTTATAACAGTTAGTGTTAGTGACAAAAATTTGAAGATTTATTTGATATAGAAGGATTTAGAATTAGCTTGCGTCGAGTATTAAAAGTAACTAGAAATACTTTTCTTAAGTAACATACTGATATACGACACCTTCTCTTTATCGACAATATTAGACATATGATTGAGTTGTATACAAACTTCCGGCCATCTATGGAGCAATATTGTGTAAAAGTAAAAAACAGAGGATCTACTATAGACCCCTGAGAAACACCGAGCTATGTGAACAAAGAATCAGAGATGCACGATTCTAACATACATTTTATCAAATAATTATTAATAAATGCTACAATAGCCGTAAACAAACTTGTTTGGCGTAAAAGGTCGACCTTTTTTAGCCGAACAATATGAGTCAGATCTCGACAAAGTTTTCTGAGGAGTAGTGTCCTTTTAAGGACTGCCAAAACTGAACAGAGACCTCGATTAAACTCGACAATTTTAATGAACGTATATACTTATATATAATATAACATGAATAATAAAGTAAGTAATGAATAAAATAACGTAAACAATTTCTGAAATTTAGAAATTTGATTGTAATAAACACATAAAGTTTTCCCTTATTTAAATTTTTTCAGTTATTTCAATTGTTTTACAACAAAATGACTTCCCCTACAACTTATTTTCGTCAAATAAAGGTCGAATCAATGCAATATTCTTCATACATTTAAAGTTTAATTCAATACAAACATTATTATCTAATTGCAAATAAAAGGTAATTCGGCTTAGTTCGGTTTGGATCTATTTTAGTTAATGTACGTCCTTGTATGCAAACAAAAACAATTAATAAATGTGAGGATCTTTATTCGTCAGATGAAATTTCATTTTATAATAATATTAAAGGCAAGTAAAAGCATAAAATTACGTACGAAAATAAAAGTGATAGTAAAAGGGTTAATAAAAAGAAATATATCAATTTTTTAAAATAAAGCGCTTGTATTCGTCTTCTACCAAAATATCTGTTGATAGTAAACCTATTGCTACAAAACACAACTTACTTTATTTCTAAAAAAAATTGGAGTAGATTTTTCATTACAAATTATTAACCCTATATAAGCCATATTATATAATATATAGTAGCATAAATTGTTTTCATGTCTATTAGATATAGACAGACAAATCTCTTTTAATCATTACTTTTTTAAATTCTACTATTTTAATATTGATAAATATATTTATCAATTATTGAAAATTTATAAAATGCGTAAGATATATCGTACACATATGTATATAATGTACTATTCTAAAGTAAGTATCATATATATGTTCGATTTGTACAAAATAATTCAACAATTTTTAAAAATGTATTTTTCTATTTTAGTAATTATTCACATTAATAAGACACAAAAACTTGTCTAAATAGTAACTAAATTAAAGAGAATGTGAAAGTATGCTAAGAAAGTTTATAAATTGTATATACCTGATTTTTCTTGTTTTGACAAGTATGAAATAACGAGTAATAATATAGAAGCCCGCTTCCAAAACACTTTATTATGGGAAAGAGTGAAAAAGTAACTTACAGGTTCTGTTGGTCGTTTGGTTGTCGCTCCTGTCGCCACTTATTCAATTTTTTAGAACAGGGTCATCATCCTTTAATGTTTTTACTTCAAGGGTATAGGAATTGCGGTCGGCTAACATTTTTTCAAGCAACTTTTAATGTGATGCATTAAAGAAAAATAATATTCGAAATTAAGAATCAGAAAATTATTTCATTTACACTTCCTAGATTGAAAGGGTAAAATAATTAATATAAAACTACTATCACTAACTTATTTAAAAGTACTAAAGGATGTTATAAATGCACAAAAAATATTTCACGGACATCAATTAATGCCAACATAGTAGAAAAGAGGTGAATGAACAGTTAAAAAATGACGAGATCGCGCGTCGCGTTCGATCTTCAGGGGAAAAAATTGAGAGTATAGTGTTAAAGATCAGATCACCGTGATAATAGCGTTGCGACTGGCGTGCTCTAACATCAGGCGTCCATGCCGTCGCGACGTTTTTCCCACACGAAGTGAAAAGCATGCGCTTCGCTGTCATTTACCGCAACGCTCCACTTCTTCTCCATCGAGAGGGTGGACTTTTACCGTGGAAAGCGCTGATAAGTACCCGAGTTCTTCAAGTTAAATTTCCATTAAAGTAAATAACTTGTAATAAAATTACTTCGTAGGTGGAGCCGAAGAAGGGGAAGATATTCTTCCTGTGCAGCTATTTTTCTTTGCCGACATTTCAGTGTCATGTTTCTTTTTATGACGTGATGCGCTCCGTTTAATGTTATTCTAACAAATAATCGATAAAAAACTGTAAGTAACGTAATCAATTCTCGATGTATATTATTTTTAATCAATCTAAAAGTCAAAAGTTAAATTGCAAGAATCCTTGTTAATATATTAATTTTCTATTACTATTAAATTTTATAGTAGCAAAAATTTTATTTTAGAATTTATGAAGAATAGGTATTGGGCGAAGTTTTTTAAAAAAGAACAAGAGCTCTTGAAATATTAGCAAAAATGTGTTAAGGAAAAATATATCTGAAGCAAACAAAACCTGTACATATGAAACAATAATACAACCAATAGTTTTAAACGTATTTGAACCATAAGCAATAGCAAAACAAGATGAAAAAATGGATATCTGGGAAGGAAAATTTTAAAGTTTCAGGTTACAAAATAACATATGGCGAAGACGTACAAATAGAGGATCAATGGATATATACTGAAAACTAAAAATTATACAAATAATACTATCACAGAAAGCTAGCTGTTTAGGACACATCATTCAGATACCAGAACAGAAACCTGTAAAAAAGTACTGCATCAAAAAGAATGCGGAAAAAGGAGAAAAGGACATCCAAAGCAAAATCACTTTCAGAAGTGATAAAAGATGTAGAGAAAGATGGAGGGATTGAAGAGAAAAAGCTAAAAACCGGTTAAAGTGGAGAAGAGTAGTTAACAAGCTAAAACCAATGTTCCCCTAAAACCGGTAGGGTTGACAGTAGTACGTCTCGTTTGAAGGATTTATGAAAGTATCTTAGCACTTCAAAAACTGTTAATTATAAAATTCTTCCTTTTCTATTGTTAGTTTGAATTTCGTTTTATAAAATAAAAAATTACTTGAAACAGATGAAAATAAATTAATTGAATATCATTCATCAACTTTTGATTATACCGTTATACTGAAAACGAAAGTATATTGACAATAATTACGTAGTTAAAATGTATTTTCAGGCGACTTGTGCTTTATAGTACGCATTGGAAACAGTAACTTCGTATACACTAATTCTTGCTGTATTGATTAATATCAATAATAAATAGAACTGCTATTCCTTTTTTAATGTTTAACAAGTACCAAAGCAATTAATTACGTAAGAAATTTATATAAAAACTAATTATTTTGTAGATTAATTAGTTTACAAAGAAACTGAAAATATAATCTGAGGAAGTTGATATGCATATGAGCAATCATAAAGATAATAGCCCTGCAACATATTGACCCTTGCAACTCGTAAGAAATAGTTAAATCTTGCATTAACCATTGGAACTAAAAGAAAATTCTTGAAACTACGTAGATGTGATACAAAATGACAACCAAAGAATACATCTTAACAAAACGAAAGCGATTTTTAAAACTAGTGGAAATATTCATAATGAAGGCAAAGTTTTGAGTGTGTATTGGTAATATACATATATTGTTACGCCCCTTTCTACAGTAGACCCTAGTGTAGATCGTAACACCATAAGCCCGTATTCCTTACCTTATTTTAAGAAGAACAATCCTTCGTTAATCCTAAGGAGTACAAAAGTTCTTAAGGGGCGCCACAGCATTTAATTCCTAGAAGCATCCCTACCAATGCTGAAGCACATGGATCCGCCAATACGTGTCAATGGCAAATTTAAAAAAAATTGGGTACTACAAAAATAAAACGCTGAAGGCGAAAATACATTTAGGTGTACCAAGACCCCGCAACAGACGAGAGAATAAACATTTCCTAAGTAATCCGAATTAAATCCCCATAAAGAAGCCCGCTATGAACGTGTACACACTACGATACCTCGTTAGGAAGTGCAATTCTCACTTGATGAAAACCTCTAAAAGATAACGATAAAATTACGTATGTCCGGTGTATTGCGTTTTTGTTAAAGACAATTAATATGTGAAATTTAATGGAAGGTATTCCGAGCTCTTGGATAAAGTTCAACGATATTGAAATCTCTAATTAATACATAATTAAATGAAATAGTAAACATGGAGGGAATCATCATTACATTAACCTATTTAGAAACCAGAGTTACGGTATTACTAAAGAGAGGACACTAGTGACATCACAAAATGAAAATGGATTAAGTCGATTTTAATGAGTTAATTACAAAACTAGGGCCACTGACATTAAAGACTCGACAGACAGGACCATAGCAGATTAAATTAAATCTGAAGGAAATTATGCATTTAAGAAATTTCGATGAATCGAAGTCAAAATGAACATGTAACAATATATGTATATGTATGAATTGTTGGCTTTTTGGGTATCGTACCGCGTGTTTTGCCGGTCCTTAAAAGAAATGATCTAGTTAGGCTAAGGACCGGTAAAATACACGGTACAATACCCGTGGAGCATGAAAGGTAGCCATAAAGATGTATACTGAAAAGAAACAGTCTTCAGAAAGCAAAAAAATTATTAAAAAAACCGGATATAACGAAAGAGTAACATAAAGAGGTTTTACTTACGATATTAATAAATAATTATCTATATAAAGCATAGAGGCAGATCACTACTTGTGTGGAAATCTATATTGTCGACTGGTGCAGGTAGTTAAGAATTTATTAACCAAACTATGAATCGATGAGCATATTTAGAACAATGTTTGCATGAAGATGTAAAAAAATTATTGTTAGAAGATGAATAAACCTTCCACCAGAAGCAACATATAGCCAAACTTGTACAAGCATGGTTACTTTCCTATGTACGGTCATCAGCTCACTCGCTGGACTTAAATGAGATCTAACACATGAGGAAATATGTCGAATAACATAGGAACCACTACGTAACTAATATAGAATCATTGAAGAAAGCACTAACGCCAATTGTTCAGAAAGTTTTGTCGAATACATTTCCAAATGACTAGCGGTTATAAGAAAAATAGGCACAGAAAAATATAAAATATTTTGTATTTAGTTTTGTAAATTATTTTTACTATGTGTGCTAAACTATGTGAAATTCGTTGCTGGAATATTTACCAAAGTTTCTTTATAGGAACACATTTGATGATTTTTCAACATTTACTTGATACAACAACAACAATAATAACTCTAGCTAACAGCCACTAGTTAAACCATGAAGATGTCTCATGTATGTGAAGACGAAACGTTGACAGCAGAAGTACTGAGGTCGCTGTACTAACTCGGAAGTCAAGATGAAGTAACTGTGAATAACTACGGAAGTTTACAAGCCAGAGTTTAATGGGGTTTAATAGTTAACTTTTCCATTTTTCTGCTTTTTTATAACTCGGACTAGATAAGTAAACTCTCATAAATTTGATTTATCTAAATTCTACATTTCACAGTATTTGCTTTTGATTTTAAATCTACTTCACAAATGAAGATTTATAGCTTTCTATTTTGGAGAGATACTCTGAATTGGTGTACCCTACCTATCCTAAACAATAATTAAGATTTTTAGTACTAGTAAAGGTAAGTATAGTGGGAGATTCTTAGGGTTTATGATCTTTATTACTCACAATTATCAAATCCATGGTGTCTACTTCTCAACTCATTATAATTAGGGATTCTCTCTTCAGCTTTTCTGTCTTATAAACTTTGAAAAATCAAATACACAATGTGTGTTTTTATGTTCATTCAGAACGTGTAAATTATTTGAAAACCACTTAAAGTTCATTGCATATCAATTGAAATTTTGCTTAGTCACTTGAAAAAGAAAAATTGTCTTTTTAAAATATTCTACACACTTAGTTTAAAATCAAGAGTCAAAAATGTCCGAGATGGCGCTAGTAGTCGAGTCTCACTTCTCGTCAAGGAATCCTCATGCATTACATAAAATAGTGTTTACAAAATATCATTTACAAAAAATTTAATTTCACTTAGCGTCATTTTATCATCATGACAAACATTATCGATTACGTTAATTAATGTAATAACATCGCCTCCCTATATTTCACTTTCTTTTGTATGCAATATTGTTTTGCTACGGTAATCTCTAAACAACTACAATATGTTCCTTTATTCTCAAATACAATGTAAAGTAACATACACATCAGGAAAAATACAAATCTCCTACCCAGAACAAAGCAGCATACGTTAAGGTGGATGTATATTGACTGGCTTTTGTAATTAATGGGCTGTCTCAACATTCCCTTCACAGATTTGTTTTAATTATTTCAGTTTTATTAATATATATTTGAAACAAATGTACATTTCGTAGTCTGTATACATATTTCCACATCCAAGTTGTCATCATCAGTAAATAATTAATCACAGCGTCACACCTGCAATCAAGGCAGAATTCGCACAAAGACAAAGTCCGTTCTAGACTTAAAGCGTCGAAAGACACATTGTATATTCGTTGCACATAATTTAAATTGTATTCTAGTCTTAAACTAAACACTTGGCTTAAGATACCTACTTACATAAACGACAACTTTTTGTCGGTTGTATATTACTTTTCTATAAGGCTAAACAGACACAAGTTATTGATAGAACCCCGTCGGCATTTAACACATGATTTCTGCTTTTTGAAATATATATGCTTTCAGGTTAACTATACACATTCTTGGTCAAATATAAACAATCTGCGACTAAGTTGTGGTTATTTTCTAACACATGCTTTGTTAAACTAGATTTCTCAAGTTGGTTTGATATCTATCGTTTTGTCTGGCCTATGTATTTTGTAGTCCAGACATTTAGTTTCGTAAACACCCGATTTGTTATTGGCCTTATCTTTGCCTTTCGCATTTCTTAATAATAACTCCGAAATCGCGCTCTTTAAGAACTCTATTTAAATTTTTCGTCAAAGGGTGAAATAGCAAATATATAAATGACTTCTCTCGATTGCTTTGAGGTGACAGACATATAGTATCTCGGTTGTCAGCTTTCCTAATTAATTCATTGATTATGTCCAAATCAAAACCATTGTATCTCGCAATGTTCTTAATAAAATTCAACTCTTTTCGTATCTCACCTACAAGAGGTACCAGGAACGTTTTGCAATAAAGCTTTGTTTATTTAATTTTTTTTAAAGTAATTTCCTCTACACTCAATACACCTCTCCAGCCTTCGAAACGAATCTTTAAACCAGTTCTGCCAAGTTTCAGTAGGGAGTAAAGCACACTCGTTCTCCCAAGCCCCCAGGAGGTCCGCATCACTGGAAAACCGCCTTCCCTTTAACTTCATTTTCACATGCGAGAACAGTGCAAAGTCTAAGGGAGCCAGATCTGGACTGTTGGGAGGGTGATCGAGAAATTTCAATCCTGTCGTGGTCAAATATTTGGTGCAGGCTTTGGCGCGGTGAGCTAGAGCATTATTGTGATGGAGGAAACAGGTGTCCATTCTTGACTTTGGCCGCAGGTTCTTCATAGATCTAATGACTTTAGGCAGGCACTGTTCAGTATACCACTTACCTGTGATTGTTTTCTGTGTGTCCAAAACGACGCGTTCCACAATTCCACTCAATTTGAAAAACACAGCTATCATTTTCTTCTACAGATCGGGATTTTCTGAGAATTACGGGCGTGTCCTTATCATCAGACTCAAACTTTCTTTTGGACTTTGGTCGGCACATCGTAATAGTACAGCCAAGTCTCGTCACCTCTCACGATGTTGTTCACATACCGAGATTGTCAGTTATTAAACTTTTTTAGCATCTCCCGGCACCAAGTCACACGTGTCATCTGCTCTTTAGTCAGTCCATGCGGCACCCAGAGAGAGCAAAGTTTCTTCACGTGCAAATGATCATGCAGAATCGAAGGAATTGCTGGTGCATTTAGGCCTGAATTACCCTATATCTGTTGGTTGGTCACTTACCTGTCCTCGCTAAGCATTTTCTTCACAGTAGTAACGTTTTCCTCCGTAACTGATGCTCGTGGCCTTCCCGGCTTCAGCATCCTCCACAGTTAGACTTCCCCTTTGGCATTCTCTATACCACCTGAATATCGTTGTGCGATGTGGACGAACATCACCTAGTGCAAGAGTCATTTCTTCGAAGCACTGGTCTATGTTTAAACCACGCCCTAAATTATAACGCAAAACTGCCCTTATCTCATTTCGTGACCACGGTGCCATCGCAAGCACTTTACACTCTCACTGCTAATGAATAACTGAGCCCATCGACATGGCGCGGCGGCTAGTATGCGCGTATGAACATCTCTCAACATGCAGCAACAAGCAGCTTCCTACGATTCATTGCTGCGTCATATTGCAAAACTTTCCTAGTACCCTTTGTATGTTATTGGGATGTTGAGTAAACGATGGATAGGAAAACTGAAAGAAACCATCCTTTGTTACATGCTGTGATTTGAATACGCCATGATAATTCTATTAACATATATAAAATATCAATTTCTATTTAGTGATTATTTCTAATAAATAGGGTGTCAAAGAAAGGTAAAAAGTTTTGCTTCTTTTTCTACCACAAATTTAATCAGGAATTTTGAATTTAATTGCTTGACGAAATCGCCTAAGTTACAGTCGATAAAATGTCATCTACGTACCTGATCCAAATATTCAACTTCATAGAAAAGTAATATAGTACCAACAAAAGGGTTACATTCAGGTAGGTATCTTAGGATAAGTGTTTAGTTTAAGACTAGAATATAATTTAAATTATGTGAAACGAATTTGCAGTGTTTGTATGTGGTTTTCAACAGTGAAAGTCTATTACGGACATTGCCGGTATGACAATATGATTAACTATCTGCTGATGATGACATCTTAGTTGTCGAATCGCGTATAGTATATACGAAAATTATTATGGAAAGGAGTTATATTAACTGTAATTGATTAATTTTATCAACCACCGTCTCAGTTAAGATTTATCTTTCATTTACAAACACGAATGTGGGGAAGCACATCATCGTTTCAATAGTTTTGACAGATAAATAAGAGAAGAAATAACTGCAATTGGTAAACATACAAAAAAAGCATGCAATGACTGTTATACCATTCACAGTAATTGTAAGCAGCAGATATTTAATACCTTGTTTACATTAAAATTTACAAAGTATACAGACACGATGGCGTCTATTACATTCGGAGATTTATAATAGTATCTAAAGTGAATATACAGTGAATCACAAAAGTTTTCATACTCCATGAATCTTTAAATGGAACAGTTATGATAGAATTTATTTCCATTTAACAACGCTAAAAGACTAATAACTTTATGAAAGCTGTTATTATTTGAACACGTAACGAACATGCTTTAATTTTCTCGGAAATACATCATGTGTAAATGAGAATTTCCCCCAGTAAACTGATTCTATTCATTTTAGTTTTGATTCATATAAAATTTTAACAAAATATAACGTTTCTATTCTTAACAGTATCTGAAATATCCCGAGTAAGTACTATCAACTTATTACTGGTTTTTGAAACGTAGCGTAAGATAGAGGAAAATGCATTTTTTCAAGTCGTTGCAGGTTTGGTTTGGATATTTTATATTTCAATTTATCGTTCTATTTGTTAGTGGTGGGGCTTGGTCATTTACGAGCGAACACAGAATAAATAAGTGAGAATAAAAGTAGTTTCAAACTGAGCAGTAGTGGATTCTGAGTTTTCCTCAAGCGAAACTGACGAAGATTCAAAACATAATTTATTTACTTCGATTCATACATACATAGGCACAACTAAAAATAAATCCCTTAATTCCCAGATTGCATTTTCCCGGATCATCATATTTAAACGTTACTATCAAATATAAAACACTTTATTTTTTGACGATGATGTGAATATTATAAAAGAAACTAATAATTATGCAGGAAAAGCAGTCAAGATTTCGACGAATTATTTCCAGTAGATGTCAACGTTCAATATGGAACTGCAAGTATCTTTTTTACAATTGTTATTCTACAAAATTTGGTAAAGAAACCTGAATAATAGCTATACTAGACTCAAAACCACATACTTAGGACTCCATTTGTAATAAATTCGTGCTACTGAAAAAATATCTCCAATTCTCAAACAACGAGAGTTTTGACCCTGTTATACATCCTGATTCCAAACTAAATGAAATATATGATATCTATAACTTCGTGAATAAAAATTTTAAAGCTGTATACGGTATTGGATAAGATGTTACTACTGACGAACTTTTACTATACAAAAGACGAATTAGCTGGATACAATATATCCCCCCTCAACATAAAAACACTTTTCGTCCATAACCAATTGTGCTGTGTGAGTCAAAATCTGGGCACATTTGGTTGGCTATATTTATACTAGCAATATACGTATAATACAGTTTTTGAACCTGCTTATACACATATACCAATGATTTCTTGTATTGTATGAAGCCTGTACTTGAAAAGGACCCTGTCCAATGATTTTTATACGGTCCCGAATGGGCAAATATGTTATTGTCTTATCACAAACGCACATATGGTATGATGGTGTGTCATTACAAAGGGGAAAAGTGCTTAGACAAGACAAGAGTGAAGGTAGTCTGTTCACGTTGCACATCCATAAATAGTTTCATTATAGCAAAGGGAAAAGAAATTAGAAAACCTTGCCACGAACAAGAACTATAATGGGAGGGATAGATAGAGTGAGCAAACATGTTGATTACCCTACCATATGAAAGCGACATAAAAAAACTTCATCCATTTGCTTAAGCAGGCGTTGTAGAATTCATATACTTTGTATAAGAAAATGATAACACGAAAACTTATTTAGAATATATAATAGCACGAATTGAAAAACTAATTGAAGTTTAACATACTTCATAAGAAAATTCGAAGTGACTACCGTCTAATATGCTAACGCCACTGAAAATGATAGGAAGACGTTTTTCCAAAATAATCTTACATATTGAAGAAAAGAATAATTATGTAAGAGTATGCGGAAAAAGAAGGCTGACAATGGAAAGAAAGTTCGACGAAAATCACATTACTTCTGTACGGTATGTGGTATCGGTCTTTGTATATTTCCATGTTTCAAAGTGTATCGCAATTTCATATTTAAAAAACTTAAATAGCATTTGTTTCAAAATAAAACGAGTTATTTCGGGAAATTTTTTTGACCCCGCTACACAAAAAATATATAGCGAAACTTCAAATGTAGACCTATTTTAACTATACATAAGTATACATTTGAAAAAAGCAAAAAAATAGTACTCTGAAATACATGTGAAACCTAGTAACTTGTTACGATGTTAAAACTACGAGAACATTTAGTAAATATCCTAACATAGAATACAGCAAAAGTTTTCGTACGCTTCTATTAGGCACTTCTCCAATGTAAAATATGAATTTACAACAAATTCGGTAAATCCTCTTCTTAGTATCGTACATCATTATCTTACCTTGCAGCTGTTTCTTCCATGGAAGATGTCAATCGGCATCAAGCGAGTCTAGACCTAACATCAGCTGAGTCTAAGTCTAATTGTCTTTGCTTGAACATAGACAAATGTTTTGCCATGTCATTTATCTTCAAGTTATCTCCTATCTGTTCCTCATACTCCCTAGATGGACACACTTTTATTAAAGTTGACTCCATCAACGATCTCGGTATTATCTTTGATTCCTCACTGAGTTTGAATGTACATATTCTTAATATTTGTCATTCTGCGGTAAAAAAACGCTGACTTTATAATGAGGACAACACAGTATTTTAACGATATTGAATTATTGAAATCACTGAATGTCAATAAATTTATGTACTGGACGAGAGAGGGAGGCAATAATATTATTCATTATTTTGTGTATCGAAATGATCTGATAAACGCTATGAGGAATCGTTCATTAATAACACAAATCTGCCTGAGGATCGGTGAATTCCTTGAAACATATGTAGTAGATAGGGTGTTATTAATAACAGAATGATTCCTTTTAACATTCTTTAATTGGCAAAAAAGCCGTGACGCAAGTGTCTGTCTATTACACACTGGAAACTTAGTTACCGATCTTGTGAGATAGACGCGTTCGCCCTTAGTCGGTCAATACATTTATGTATTGGACGAGAGAGGGAGGCAATAATATTATTCACTGATCAAGTTAACACAAAAAAATTATAATATAATTTATTATTTGTTTGGAAGATGATGTCCTTAGTTTTTACATTAGAAGTAATGATAATGTTAAAAGTTGAATGAGATCCTTAGGCACATGTGGTGATATATCTCCTTTAACCTATAGTATCTGATTCAAATTAAAAAGATCAAGCAAATTCTATTTGCTTAGAATTCTATAGAATTTTAGACTTTTTGTCGTAATATTTATTGCAATTAAAGTTAGTAAGTACCTTTAAAAGTAAGTAAAGTAATTTTAGTTTAATGTAAAGAGGTCCGATCTACTTGAAAATGCTTTATAATTATCATAAGTTATTTATTATCATAAAATCAATAAAAGAGCAAACAAACTGAACATCGATTAACATCGAAAGTCAACACCCTCGCAGTACTACGCCAGATAAGTTCCTACTTGGTTTTCTGATAAAGATTATCCTGATGAAGGGTTTTATCCTTCACGACAGTGACTACTTTGTATGGGCGGATGTTTTTCAAATTATTATAATTACGAACAGCGATTCGTACCTCAGTCCTGGTAACACGAATTACATATGTAGGTCGCGTTTTGTCCGATTTCGACGCATTAAATTTACCCAACCTAGTTGACCGAAAATTGTATGCAAAAGTATCTAAAACTATTATTAAACACTAATGTAGCATTTGATCAATAAGGTTGATATATAACCCCTTTCCACAATTAACTATTTGTAAATTCTGTATACGCATTTCGACAACCAAGTTGTCATCATCAGCAGATAATTTCAAAGTGTCGCACCTGGTAAAACACGGCGAAAAAATTGCACGAAAAAACAAACTCCGTAAGCGATCCTCACCGTTCAAAACCAAGATGTGCACTGTGTCTGTTTCACAAGATTTTTAAAAAATACTTTTACTTAAACTAACATGCACTACATTGAAAAAGGTTATTATGGTCAAGCAAGTGATTTATGTGTGTTTTATGATATTGTTCCTCTTGTCTTTCAGTAGAGAGAAAAGAGGGGTTTGTAAGGGCCCGGCGTCATTAAAGTTCACCACATGGCTTAAATTCTTTAAGATGTGCATGCTTTCATACGTGTCCAGTTCGCGATAATTGTACACGTTCTTTATCAAATGTAAACAATCCATATTAACACTGTGGTTATTTTCTAATACATGTCTCGCTATACCCGATTTTTCCGGTCGGTTGAATTTTATGTGCGAAAGGTGTTTTTTATACCTGGTTTCGATCGATCTTTTAGTTTGGCCGATGTATTGTCTATTGCACTCTAAACATTCAATTCGGTAGATTCCCGATTTTTTATTCTCTTCAATTTTGTCTTTTGCATTTCCTAAAAGCATTTTAAGGGAATTATTAGGGCGGGAACAAACTTTAAACCCGCGATCTTTAAAAATACTATTCAGATTTTTTGTCACACGATGGAAAGGTAAACAAACAAAATGCTTTTCCCGATTGCTCTGTGGTGAAAGACATGTGGTGTCACGGATTGTTTTTCTTATGTTGGCCTTTCTGATTAATCCATTGATTATTTCCGAATCGAAACCGTTGTGTACCGCGATATTCTTAATGAGGTTCAATTCTCTTTCATATCTTACTTTTGTTAGTGGGAAATTGATCAAACGATTAATCAGAAAATTGAATGAAGCCATCTTCTGTTGCATGCTGTGATTTGTGTCAGCCGTAATGAATCTATTCATCACAGCATCAGTGAGGATCGCGTACGGAGTTTGTTTTTTCGTGCAATTTTTTCGCCGTGTTTTACCAGGTGCGACACTTTGAAATTATCTGCTGATGATGACAACTTGGTTGTCGAAATGCGTATACAGAATTTACAAATAGTTAATTGTGGAAAGGGGTTTATATATCAACCTTATTGATCAAGTCAATCAACCACAGGCTCCATCAAATTCAACTACTAATGTAGCATTAGTATAGCATATTTTTTTATATTGTCCTATATTTGTAAATTGAACTCTAATGTGCAGATAAAATATTTGATTTGATTTATGCCGAAGTGACGTGAACTAACTGTAAAACAGCAAAATGTAATAAAATAAAATCATGGGAGGTGAAAGTTCTTAGAAAGATTTATAAAAATATTAAGTATGCAGGTCCTTCATAAGTAAACGATATATATATATATATATATATATATATATATATATATATATATATATATATATTGTTATACAATGAAGATTGCATGCAGATTTGAGGATTTGGAGACAGTTAATCTCTTGAAAGACTTGACATTATAGTGTAAATCTGATAGCTTTTTTATGGTGATATATGAAACTTAGTTAATTTCTGACATTTGAGTTGAGATTACAATAGCGAGAATAAAATGTTAGAAAATCCTAAAATAAAATTAATTATTTACTTTATAGAGAAGTAACCATATCTGAATTATTGCCTGTTATGTAACAAAGTTAGCAGTGGGCCTTAGAAAGTCAAGATTTCTGATGCGATTAAAATTAAAAAATGCAAAAAATGCAACAACTCCGAAAATTACACTGCACAACAGCGTTTCTGATGATTAGATTACGTTACATGATATTAGTCCAACTTTGATGACGATTTTAATTCCGTGATTCAAATTTCTGTATCAGCTCTAGTTAAAAAAATATGACACGGACATTTTTTAATAGCCCTGATAGCGTTCCTCCATGGTACGGAAGTACTGTTTGAATCGCTTCCCTTGTTCTTCACTTAGATGCCCAAGATTGGCTGGAAAATAGTCCAGTTGGTTGTGAAGAAAATGTAACTTGATGCTCATGTTACATCAAAGCCTTTGAAAGTGACTCATCAGTTGTTCGACGTGTTGAGAAATTTCAGAACTTTTCTCATTTCCCAAAAAATTTTTAACAAGCCAAACAAACCCATTCCATGCCGTTTTCTCAATCTCTGTCATAGTGTCCGTAATGAGTTCTTTATTAATGTAATTATTTGTGGCCCATCAAAAATTCCCTTTTTTATCTTTTCTGCACTCAGTTTTGGGAACTCTTTTGATAGGAAAAGGAAACAATGTCCATTTTTGTTAAGACCTTTTACAAATTGTTTTATAAGTCCTAGTTTTATATGTAAGGAATCCCTTGATACTAAAGGTGGGTTTATCGCGTTCTGTTGTCTTGCAACTGGCGCTTCCCGATTAGGCCAATCTTTTTTAATCCAATGTTGATATTTCGCTCTACTGTCCCACAAACAAAGAAAACAAGGATATATTGTATAACCACCTTGTTGGCCTAAAAGAATGTTTACCATTTTTAAATCAACACATATGAGCCAATTGTGTTCCACATATTTAATTTTGTCTAAAACCAGAGCAATAGTTGTATATTATTCTTTTACTTTTGTGGAATGTGCAATAGGCAACGACCCTAATTTATTCCCATTGTGTAAGAGAACACATTTTAGACAACGTTTTGATGAGCCTACGAATAGACGCCACTCACTAGAAACGTAATTTTAAAGTCCCATTGCAGCCATTGAACTAGGTACATATTTACAAAATACGAAACCATTTTCTTCAGCAAAATATTTGAGATGTTGTTCTCTTGTGCGGTAATAAGAAATTTTCGTTTCTTTTGTTACTAAGTTTCTTTCTTTCAGCCTAGAAGCCAAAATTTCTGAAGCAGTCTTTGGCAGTCCCAGATCTCTGACAAGGTCGTTTAAATCAACTTAGTTGAATAGTTTTGCCGCTTTCAGGTCACATTCAAAGTCACTGTCACTACTGTCAGTTTTTGCCTCAAAATGCATAGGCTCCTCCTGTGAAGCATCAGCTTGAGTTTCAAGTGATATTTTAGGACTCAAAACACGTCTATGTGCCGACCGTATGGAAGGATATTGCCATTTGGCTCGATTTTTTCAGTTAATGCCAGTTATGTTCACCAAACAAAAATAACAGTCGTCGTGGTGTTTCAAGGGTTCAGTCCAGATCATAGCGGTTTTGTACCTAAAGCTATTGCTTTTCTTATTTGTCTACAAACGTAGAAACTCATCGCACGTTTTGCATACCTTTTGCGGAATCCAAAGCTTGTCTTTCATTTCCAGTGTGTGATCAAAGTAATTTTTGTAAGCCTCAATCACGAACTCTGTCATATTCAAACGGTATTCTTTAAATATATACTCGCCGCCAATGAAACAAAATGATTTGGGTTATTGACACAAACTGTTCTTGACGATGCCATATAAAATTATAGTAAGAAAACTTAATATTTTCTTAATTACAAGCAAATTAACACATTAACACAGCTATATCTCGTAAACAAGAGCTGTTACAAGAAAAACTGAGGATATATTTGAAATCGGCGACATCAAATTAGTAAACATCACGTGATAAAAGTCAATTATCAGACAAAAGTTGCTATATTGTTGTGCAGTATTATCAATAAAATGAATGACATAATAAAATTTTTTATAGCAACTGAAGGAATAATATCAAAAGGAGAGTGAGTGCCTCTATTGATGATTTTTGTGGCGGCACCAGTCCGTGAGGACACATTCACCACAGCCTCCAATGATAGTGGGATTCAGATACGCTCAAACAGTGCGCTCGCACGCAGAAACGAAACGAGCTACCTGTACGCTTCAGAGTTTTACAGAAACAATCAGCACCCTACAGGTGGAGGGGGAACCTATCTAAATCCCTACTGACTCTGCAGATCAGTACCGTCGAGGGAAAAACAGCTCTAGCCCAAACGGGCTTTCAATCACTGCCTCCGCGAGTCCAACCTCAAATAGTCGAGCCCGGAATCACCGACGGATCCTCGACTCCCGCGGTACCAGTCTTCACCGTCACTGATGGTACGATTCAATATGTAAACATTTCTACCAATTTCGTCGTCTGCCAATAGTGGCGTGGTGAGGCAAGCTCGGATTCGTGGGATTGCTAAACATCTGTGAACTATTTTCTAGGTTAAATGATTAACAACGTTACCTGTATCAGCGATGAAGTTGTGCATTACAGAAGAATTGTTAAGTAAATTAATTAAATTTAACTTTTATATTTACGAATTTACGTTCTAATTGCTAAGCACAATTAATAACAGTCGACGTTCTCTACTTGTACAGTTCGAGTTGACTTTAAACTCGTTAAGGAGTTGATAAAAATTAAAAATATTATAGTTAATATTTAGTTTAAATTGAAATTAGTCCAAGACTAGATTGTTCCGAAGGTGGATTCCAAAAGATTAGTGTGACTTGAATGCTTGTTATTATTATTAATGCAGAAAACCCTTAAGAATAAAAATATTAGAAGACTCTAACCAATGTAGATACACAAAATATATCAATTTTACTGTTGTACACTTTAAATTAGTCATAAGATTAACGAAATCTAGTTATAAGTTAACATACATTACATAATACTTTATATTAAATTAGATATCAAATTGTTTACTGATTATATTATACTACCGAAAGTTGAACTACGTTGAACCCTATAATAAATCGAAGTTTTGTTTATTAACTTAATCCTGGCTCAAAACAACAAGCATTTGTTGATGGGATAAAATCTACTAAAGTAACACATTATATTGAACATAACAGTATACTGCGGGGAACAGTTGCTTTGCTATCTTAAATAATGTACATATTGTCACAACGTGTATATTGTATTCTGACAAAAAGGCTCAATACAAATATCAATAAATTAATACCGGATTTTTAATATGTTATAAATAATTATTTTTAAAATGTATTAAGCTAAAAATTTCATAACACTCTTCTTACATTTTAGTGCTTGTCTGGTGGGAGTCCTTAATTTATTGCATAACCCGTGCGGAGGTAGTGGTTGTATGTATGTAGTACTACAATTTAATAAAAGATAAAAAAATTTTAAATTAAAGTAACTTCTAGCATATGATAATTATAGTTATTATACAGAGTGTTTCAAAAAGAATATACGTATTTCGAATGCATATATTTATTAAACTTTCAAAGATACGAATATGAAGCTTTACACACATATTTACGAACCTCTCAAGTTCAGATTACAGATGTTCAATATGTCCTCCATCACATCGATACTCAAATTCCTCCCATACTCGGGCAAGCATGTCCTTCGTCACTGGTGTTATTGCAGTACGGATCCGGTTCTTCAACTCTTCCAGGTTCTGTGGGAATAGTGGTACATAAATGTTGTCTTTAACGAAACCCCACAGAAAGAAGTCACAGGGTGCCAAATCCGATGACCGTGACTCAGTTAAAGCATGCTAACTCGTCAGCTCCTTGACGACCAATCCAACGGTTCAGTAGAGTATCATTCAGATATTCACGCACTTAGCGACTCCAGTGAGGGGGTACCCTGTCTTGTTGAAAAATGAAATCGTCTTGGTGCAGCCATGGAAACAACCAGTTTTGTAACATAGTGAGATACTGGCGTCCGTTAACAGTGTTTCCATCAAAGAAGAATGGGCCATAAACAGATGATCGGGATATCGCAAAAACACATTAGTTTTAGGCGAATCTCGTACATGTTCAATGGCCGCATGTGGGTTCTGTAGACCCCAAATTCGAACTTTTGTTTATTTACCAGACTACTAACATGGAAATTCGCTTCATCACTGAACACGATACGTTGTGCGAAAGTGTTATCATTGTCAATAGCATCATGAATCTCGTTACAAAATGCCACACGTTTCGGTTTGTCATCAGGACGAAGAGCTTGTAACAACTGTAACTTGTACGAATTCATTAACGACGTCTCAAAACACGCCAAATTGTTGTTGCAGGCAGTTGTAACTCTTGACTGGTACGACGAATTGGTTTTGAAGGATTACGTTGGAAAGTAGTTTGAATTCGTGCAATATTTTCTTCAGAAACACGAGGGCGGCCAGGACTCTTCCCTTTGCATACACATCCTGTATCTACAAACTGTCGATATCATCTGCGAATATTCCACCCATTCAGAGGATCAATTTGGCAGCTCAACCTGAAACGGCTTTACACTGTAATCACGGAATTGCACTTCACAAAACGAGAACACAAAATGTTTTCTGCTGCGGAGTAGCCATTTTAAACATATGATTGTTACCAAGAAAAGCAGAAGACAACTGACATCTAACGGCTATTAAATAAACTAGACTATGTATTCGTTTCTCCAATAGCCGAGTCGAGGCGGAGCTGTCGATAATTTGGACAAAATAATATTTTGTAATACGTATTTTCTTTGTGGAACAACCTGTATAATGTAAAACAATTGTAGCGTATGAGAATGTAGTAAATACATTACAAAACGTTGCGACGAAACAGTGTCTTTAAGAAATAAAGAATACGGAAAAGCCCAAAATCAAGTCTTAGTAAATAAACTGCCAAAAAAGAATAAATTATAAATACATAATATACGTAATACATTTAAAGAAAACTGGTTGCAAAATCTAACTCTTCATTAACAAGAATAACTACAATAAAATATTTATAAATATTTTGACTAAATTTTCTGCTATTTTAATTAAGCCTGCACTAGTACCAATCCATCTGGAACAATTTTTCCCCAAATGCAATTGCTTAAATACCATTATTAAGACCAACAGCCCAGTTTCATAATTAAATTCAAAAATTGCAACAGTAACTAAAAAAAATACATTCTTACTGACATTGTCTTTTGATATTAATACTAAAGTGCTTTTTATTGATCTTTTTATTATTACTATTCTCAAAATAACGGTCAGCTTATTTGCTACTTTAACGTCTCCTTCGTTTCTGAATTTAAGTTCACTTCGTAAAATATTAAATAAATAGTAGCACTACGAAGTATTAATAAAAATATATTTACTTATTACTATTTACTTTAAAAAATAACAAAATAAATCAAAATAATATTAAGCACTCGATAAATTATATGAACACTTTGAAACTATTCTGAACAACCACTACATCAACATAAATTTAATGTTTGATTGTTTGCTAAATCATGTTATTGGTTCTTTTTTCATAGAAATTCACTGAATAGTGCCAAACATCTGTATACATTATTATGTACCCAAATACTGCCTGGAATTCAGAAATGCCATGTATTACTTTCAGATGACGTATTTTGACTGTCTTGTGCATAATGCATTCATTTGAAGTTACCTGAACTGATCCTATTTTTTGGCCACCTCGAACTCCCGATTTATTCCCGTTGTACTTTTTGATTGAACCTATTTAAAATAAAAAATCTACAATCACTGAGAAACACAAGACACCTAATCACAATCAGTTGCAGGTAAAAATTGTTAACGTTTCACCGAGAATTTCATGTTATCTTGACTAATGTTCAGTAACAGTTTTAAGAGTATTTTTAGTGATCATAGTTACAGTTCTTAATAGTTTATCTAATCAATATATTTCACATTTATCACATTTGTTTTAGAAAAAAGAAAGAATGATCTTCCAAGACGCTGGGAAAGCCGTGCTAAAACAACGTGGAAAGATAAAGCTATTATTAGTTTATTTAAGAAAAAAATGCAATTAAGTTAAGAGGAACATAGATATCAGTTTAATTACAATCAGAACACAATTAACGAAAACTATATAGCTTATTAAACACTATTATTAATCCCTTACTGTCTAATAAATATCGGCAGGCGTGTTATTTGAGCAAAGAAAAATTCCAACAGAGAATTCGCGTGACTACACTGCTTTCGTCGTTCCCAAGGGAGAATTAATATCATGGGCTTCAGTTTCACGAACGCTCCTGGAACTCGGCATTGTCTGATGGATTCCGTAATAGGTTCTGAATTTCAACTCTCTGTGTTTTTTTAGTTGGATGATATTGTAGTATTTAGTAAAGATTTTGGGTCATATTTGGAAACGTTACGGATTGTTTTCAATAGCCTTCATCTGACAGGCTTGGTCGCTAATTTTGACAAATGTCAATTTTGTAAGCTGCACCTGAAATATCTAGGTTTCATGGTAGATGAATTAGGTTTAAGGCTTGACCCTGAAAAGGTAGATTCTATTTTGCGAAATCCGCCATTGCGTTCTGTGAAGGAAATTTGCCACTTTGTGGATACCTACAATTGATATCGGAAATAGTGCAAAAATTTTGCTTCTGTCGTATCGTCTCTTATCACTTTATCTATAAAGAGGGTAAGGGGTCAGTTCTTGAATTTAAATCCCATCTAGCACATTTGCGATTGCATTGCTAATGCACGGATTGTGTTTATTTTGTTTATTATGTACTAACTTTATCAATTTTCTTACAGGCCTTAGGATGCGTTCTTCTCTGCAGAGCTCAAATAGTTGTCTAATTAAAAATTGAATAAGTTTCATCTCAGAAATCATCTTTCTATCTTATTCAATGACCAATCATCTCGTCAAACTTAAGGCCACTGGACTTCTTTTTGTAAGATATGGTAAACCTGTAGTCCTGCTATAATCAGCATAATTATTATTAGTCGCTTTAACCAACTCGTAAACTTTTATTAATTATTAGTGCCTTTAATCAAGGTATTTACTTTATTATTCTGTAATTGGTTATCATTTTGTAATAAATATTTATATATCATATACAAAAAAAGCTGAGGGTGTGCCTCCAAAAAAAAATAAACTTAGGATAGTTGATGCTTGCCTAAAAAATGGTTCATTGGGTGAAACTTGGAAAAATATACCCATTAAGGTTCCAGTATGATAAAAAATAGAAGAGAAAAACAAACCATGTGATGATCTATTACGTTTACATTAATTGTTTATTTTATAATATCGCATTGGTTCAGGTAAAAACTCTTTTAAAAGTGAAGCTTCAATAACAAAATTAATTCATTCTATAAGCATACACAATAATGATAATACAATAATGTGTAACATTAATCGTTAACAGTCACTCGTTTTACATTGAAACTTTGTTTGGAATAAATCTTTACGTCCGCTTGTTATCCGTAATTCACTTTTCCGTTTACCAGTCGTAAAGTACTGTCCTTTCAAATGAAGCATGCAGCGGACAATTTAGTGCCTGCAAAATTGTTTGCAGTTAGGTTTAAAGTCCCTTAATTCCATGCAAATTAGAATCTTCGCCAGTAGATTCAACACTATGACGATATTGCTACCTGTTTTAGGCTCACTTCATGATGCAGTGACCTATAACTTGTTGACATTAAACTACCTATAGACAATTATTTGTATACATAAACGCCACGAGTATATTATACATTGTGTACAGTACCTTATTACAAAAATATAGCACTTACATGTGATACATTACATTAAATCGGTGCTTATAACGACCTCAGCAAATACTTTCTGCTCTCACAAGATGTAGATTCTAATTTATTTACTGCTGTGTTTATTAGCCTATCGAAAGTTTTTGATAAAGTTTACCACAGTAATTTATTAGTTAATTAATTATTGAATAAAGACTTTATATTAGAATGGTTTGACATCTACTTGATCATCTTCTAATCGAGAAGGTTGACGTCATAGATAATTATCTTTCAAACTGAGTTTTATCTCTAAAGACATCTTTCTCGAATCTCCTCTGACCCTTACTTAATTTCTAATTTCTGTAAATGATCTACCTTCATTTATTAACAGTAATGTCAAGCTCGTTCTATTTTTTTTTAATTAAAATGTAAGGTAAGTGTTTGGCAATAATAATTCGTTTATAAATTGATATGGATAAAATTTCAGGCATTTTGTTATGAAATAAATTTAGATATAATAATAGAATTACACATAATAGAAACCATGTTAATTTGATGAAGTATGCAAAATTACTAGGGATTATCATTTACAAAAATTTAGTTCTCACTGATACATAGTACATTGAATTCTTTAAAAATTTTCATATTGCGTATAATTTAAAAAAATCTTGTCCTATCTACACTTCTATAATATCTTTCTTTCATTGTCAATAATCAACGTAAATTCTCGAGAATTCCAGGCTACATTTTTTAGGATAACATTAAAATTACTTCTTCATAGTCTAATGTCGACATTCTTGCTGACGTTTTCATCAGTATAGTGGCATCACGTAGTGTCACAATTGATAGCATCGAAGTAGTGGAAAGCATTAAGTAATTAAAAAATTTTCTGATTTGACGATTGTACTTCAATTTTATGTGTCGATCGCTTAATTATATTTTTAGTATCCATCGAAACATCCATCGCTCCTAAAATTTGGAGAATTACAGGAATAGCGCACATTTATATGAAGGGAGATTATTCAAATATTTATAATTACAAACTTATTGTAGCTTTGCTCAAATTCTTGAACATCTTATACGTTAACGAATCTGGACAAACATAAAATCACTCTTAGAAGAAAAACATGGAATCGTTATCGACTAAAAGAATAGTAATTAATAAAGTAGTAGTAAAGTAATACTAAAATTGAAAGCTTTTTCTTATATATATTCAACTATGTTTCCTGTAATGGTTACTGTTCAAAACATATTACTTCATTGATTGGTGCTCCTCAATGACACAATTTGGGTAAACTATTATTTAATATTTATGTTAATGATTTATTCTTGGATCAAAAAAATTGTTTACGCCTACAAATAAATTTAATTGTTTTATTGAGTTTGTAATTTACGAGTCGTAGAGTCTCCGTGTGTTCCAATGCTACCGAGTCACTAAGCTCACTTATATAATCGCAAGTATTTCAGGAATTTTCTACACTCTGAAAACTTTATACAATGCACTCATGGGAAGCAAACCGCAATAAAGTTTTCTTACATGATACTAATTCTATTTATATCAACAGATTGTTGTGGTAGATGATTTTGATTAGCCCCGGCGCTGTGATTGTACTACACTTTCGCTAATGCATAATGTGCAGACCCTAACAGAGTGCACAGAACTGCAAAATGTTACATTTCTACACAAACTGATTGACAGTCATAGGAATTTTCCCGTATTACTACCACAAATTAATTTGGCAGTTTCTTCTAACACTTGCATCGAGCGGCATTTTATGAACGATCTTATTTATATCAAATTGCAATACTGTGCCTAGTGACTTTAAACTTTTATCTATGAAACGCTTCAGATTCTTGTTTAGGAAGAAATTGTTGTCTAAATAGTAATATGTGCTCTTCCAATTCATATCGCTTTAAGCTATTAGTTTCATTTTGTCTAAATGTACTTATGTATTATTATTATTGTAATTTTGTCTCTCTAGTCCAACGCGCACAGAATTTTTATTTAGGTTAAATTAGATAGATTAATTTTCTCCGCTTAGCAAACATCCCGTTTACATATGTACATACATCCACAATTTTCAAAATTTTTATTAACCTTTTGTAATTATAATAAGCACAGAAATTTTCTTCCTTTTTTGGAAATAAACTATTATCATAACGGTAAGCGCACGTAATCAGGGCTCGCTTTCTAGTATTACTGGCATTCCATAATATTTCTGAAAAGTCTGAATTCCGGCAATTTAATTACAAATGACTGCCATGGGTCTGACGAAGAGAAATACAATAACAACAACCAACTGTACATTCTAAAAATAAGAATGTGAAATTACCATGTTAGAGAATAATTTATTATTTCTCCACAATGGGCATAACATTTATACATACTTCGTTAAACATATTTACATGTCAAAAAACAATAACTTATAAAATAATAAGAACTTTTTATTGCTTTTCAATACATTTCCTCCTCCTTCAATGCTCTTGAATCATCGAAGCTGAAGTGCCATTAAGACATTTTTATAATAATGTTTCTAAAAATCTTCCCGTTCATCCAATAGAAACTTCTTTTAGAGAGACAAACTTTGCATTTGCGCATACATAGTGCGAGCGAGTCACAACCTGAAACCTCGGTTGATCCAATTCTTCGCGAACAGGTATTTTCGCGATTTGTTTAGTAGAACGGTATAATGGTTTAGCTCTTTGCAAGATGGCTATGAAATCTTCTTCGAATCAAAAAAGATTGTCGTCATTATTTTGCTCGTCGATAAAATCTCATAGCTTTCTTTGAAGGAGGCCTACAATGATGTTTATTCTCAAACACAAACGCAAAATAACATGCACATCAGCATAAATATAAATCTCCGTTTCCGCTTAAAATAAGAACAAAACAGCATAGACCCCCATGGAAAAAATATTACCGAGGATAACGTCACTGGATTTGTGATTTTTAGGCTGAGTCGACATTCCCTTCATGGTTTTAATTTCATTATTTCATTTTATTAATTTATATAGTTTTATGTATGACTCCGGTATGATTTATATATGTAACAAATATACTTTTTGTACTAACAAGTTTATTCAATTCCTAATACCCTAATATTAATAAACAGTCTACAGTGCCGATTATGTAAATGAAAAGTATATGAATGTGCGAATTTAGTTATTTAGTTAATCACACATTATCATTGCAGTAGTTTTGGCAGATAAATAAGAGAAGAAAAAAACCATGGAATAGCTATGTACCATTTACACTAATTTACACCTTATTTTACATTAAAACATATGAAATGTAGAAACACAACAGCGTCTGTTACATTAGGAGATTTATAATAGTACTTAAGAGAAATGAGAATGTTTGAACTATTTTAAGATTTTAATTCATTATTATATTTGCTTTTACTCGACATTTCGGTCTAATTAAGACTTTTTTGAGCTAGAATTTCACAAGAAAGAAGTAATAGCTATTTTTATATAAAATTTTTAAACAGCATGAAGTGGATAATTAAAATACAAAAAAGTACGTACCCATCAAGAGTACTATAACGCCTCCCTATCCTATCCTTAGTGTAGATAGTAGCACGAAAGCCCGTATTACTTACCTTCAAAAAGAACTAATAATCGATACTACTAGGGAAAGAACTACCCATTTAATTCGGGGAGTAGGTGGAGGATTCTATATAAAAATTCTTAGAGAGCGCCATAGAAGTATACTTGCTAATTCTGAAGCGCATGGATTTTAAAATACGTGTCAATGACAAAATTGAGGGCAACACAGAATAAAACTTTAAAAGCGATCATGACAAAAAATCCAAAATTAATTTTAAACTATCTGTTCATTTATTATCATGTAATTGATGACTAAATAAGAAGCCCTGGTACATAAGTCCTCAGAAGTATTAATCTAATTACTAACAAGTAATCAACAACAAGTAATGTTGGTATATATTATAAATCTTCAGTAACACTAATCTAATGATTGGCATGTAATCAAAAATATTACTCTAATTATTAATCAGTAATCAATGACATAAATGGACATTACTAGTATGTAGATCTATAGTAATATTGATCTAATTGCTGGTGTGTAATCAATAATATTACTCTAATTATTAGTAAATAATCAATGACTTAATGAGTATGGATCTTCAGTAATATTAATCTCATTGTTTAGTATGTAATCAATATTATTGAATGAACAATACTAGTATCTAAATCCTTAGTAATATTAATCTAATTAGTGGCAATAATATTAATTAATAATAATACTTTCGCCTGAAAATCTATTTCTTACGTAAGATTAACACCAACAATCTACTCTCAGTATCAATGATCTTAAATTATAATATTGAGATTTCCCTGTATCGATATTCTTTCGATTAAATTGAAATTCGATTAACGCTATTCATAAATTTCTTTAACTAATCAATAAAGTTATTTCTTGATTATTTCCTAATGATTAAACTAATAGATATGCCACTACCTTACATGGATACTTTACATAGATATTACCCTGCAATATTCTTTGCGGAAAGCCGAATCATGACTTAGCCAGTAGTGCTAATGAGATGATTTAGAGATTAATGTATCTCTCGATTGACGCAGCAGGAGGTTTAATTAATTCGTATTCCAGAAATGCAAAGACGCTAATAAAGCCATATGCTAATTGGTGTGGTACTTAAAATATTTTTATGATAACGCAACTTTTAAAAGAAACCTCAACTGTCGAAAAGACCCTCAATGATCGTGGAGAGTCGCGTGATGAATGATCTTTGCGAAAAGTGTGGCAGAATAAACGTGATAATATCTCCACGTCCTTCGCGAATATCGTCGATAAAATCCCAACAAATCCAAAATAATATACAATAAATTATAACTTAAACGACCCATAATCCAACAATAGTTGATGTATAGACGTTTTCTTTGGGTACGTTTAAATTTTTCCACCATGAAACAAAAGGTACTCACACGATGACAATTCACATAGAAGTAAAATTGGAATGTTCTAGAAACTTCATCGTAGAGTCGAAAATGTCAAATACCTACATATATCCGGTGACGTGGATATAACAAAAACAACCAGTACAGACTCACTCTTCTTTAAAAGATAGTTAATTATAAAGATCAAAAATATATTCAAAACCATTAATCATGAAGCCTACATCATCGAAATCTCTAATTACCGCACAATAAGGAAAATAGTATCGAAGAAACGAACCATTATTCCTTTATCCTATTCCTAACCAGACCTTAGGTATTACTATCGATAAGGCGCTAGTGACATCACAAAGCTTAGTATGGATCAAATCTCTGTGGATCAGGGAGTAATTGCTGAAAAAGATTAAATCCAAAATAAACCGTTGAAGATATGGTTGAGAAACTGTATGCAGAAACCATGGAACCTAATTTGATTACAAGACAAAAATTGCTTACCGAAAAATTTGTAATGAAGTGCGTCTATGTAAATATCCATATCATTGCTAACATTTCAAAACTCAATTTTTGTTGCAGCGTTTAAAGAAAAATCTTCACATCAGATTTGGAGATGAAATCAAAAAAAGATTTCACCTGGATTTTTTTCTATTATACCATCATTTATTCTACTTTTACAGAACAGGCATTTATCAATAATAATAATATATTTATTGCCTAACAGGCAAATCCAATTACAGGACAACACATTGAATACAAATAAAACGAAGTACATACAGTCAAAATAAATATCAAAAGTAATTAATGTAAAAAATAAACAATACCAATCAGCAATAATAATAACTTAAGAGAAAAATCAAAATAATAGAAAACTAAGAATACTAGAAAATTAAGAAGCAATGGAAACGTCAAAAACATCCCTGTGTTGGCGTTCAACGCCAGGTGATACAGGGGAACCTTCCAGAGGAGATTCGTCTTCGGCGTACCGTAAACAAACGTGGCAGTGCTTCTAGAGGAGGAGCGAGAAACTGTGAAGTTTAGTTTGGCCAGGAGGTCTGAACGGTCAATCCAACCATTCATGAGCTTGTAAATAAAAAGAGCACTACGTTCCTCCAGTGATTGGACATTGTAGTCCTCCGACATAACATTGTAATCAACGCCAGGCTCAGCATACATACCTGAAGACTTGAAAGAAAGGAATTTCAAAAATCGACGTTGAGCACGTTCGATTTTTCTGCGAACCGTATAAGGGATACTATACAATCGACCCATATTCCAGCTTGCTGATAACCAATGCGAAGAACAGTATTTTCAATAAGCTAATATCGTTAAAATACTGTGTTGTCCACATTATAAAGCCAGCGCTCTTTACCACAGAACGACAAAAGTTTTTAATATGTAAATTGAAACTCAGTGAGGAATCAAAGAAAATACCGAGATCCTTGATGGAGTCAACTTTCATAAGAGTGTGTCCAACCAGGGAGTATGAGGACGAGATAGAAGATAACTTGCGGGTAAATGACATGACAAAACATGTTTTGTTCAAAGAAAAACAATTAGACTTATACCAAGCTGAAATAAGGTCTAGATTCGCTTGAAGCCGATTGACATCTTCCATGGCAGAAACAGCTGCAAAAATCTTTATGTCGTCGGCATAGCACAAGGCAGGATAAGGCAAGGTCAGTAATAAATTATTTATAAAAAGTAAAAACAATAGTGGGCCAAGGTTTTACCCCTGAGGAACCCCAGATGATGAATTAATTTCGTTGTAGAATACATAAATAAGTCTGTTTTCAAGACAGGATTGTGTTAATTGAAGCAGGCAAGGTGCGAAGTCATAACGAGATAATTTACCCAGTAATATACGATGGTCTATCGTGTTGAAAGCACGAGAAAAGTCAGTGTATATGCAGTCGACATGGCCATGATTGTCTGTAACTTCACAGGCGAACTACATAAAGCAAGTCAGATTAGTCACTGTAGATCTCCCAGGGAAGAAAGCATACTGACGTGGAGAAATATATGAACAGATATTAGACAATATGCAATTGCATAAATATTGTTCAAATATCTTCCAAAAGTTTGAAAGGATTGCCACAGGACGATAATTAGAAAAACTAGATTTGTCACCTTTCTTAAAAACAAGAACAATCCTGGCACGCTTCCATGTGGAAGCAAAGACAGAGGTCGAGATAGCAAGATTTATGATCTTTTTCAATGGAAAAGTGAGCGAACAACGAGCATCTTTAACGAAGAAGCTCGGAAACATATCATCACCCGCAGTAAACTAATTCGCAAGGGAATGCATAATTGAAATCACGGTTACTTCATCAAATGGGTTAATCCAGAAAGAAGGGAGGTCTAAAGAAATATCGATACGATTGTACGTAGAAAATGGGACAGTATATACCTTGGAAAAGCAAAGTCCTACGGATTGTCAAGTTCCCTCAAGTCGTCTCGCATAACTCCAGATATGCGAGAAGTGCCCTGCTTGGAGTAGAGAAAAGATCACAAATTACAAGGATTATTTCTAATAGAGTGCTCAACATTCGATAAGTACACCTTGTAACGATCAGAAGTTAACTGTTTGGTGAATCTTCGAGTTCTTTTAAATTCGTCATAGTAATGAATGCACCGAGTAGAGTTCCATTTATTGTGGTAGTACTGTTTCAATTTTAAATTTGCTATAATTTCTCTAGTGAACCACGAAGGGTAAGATGATGCAGCGGAGGATTTAAATTTAGGAACAGAACTATCGAATTTCTTATAAATAGCATTATAAAAGACTGTTAATGCTAGATTAACATCTTTGAAATCATCAAGGAAAGACCAATCAGTCTGACCAAGATCGTTGTAGAGATTGTTGTGGTTAGCTTTACGGAAATTGTAATAAGTTTCGCAGTACTAGAAACTGAGTAGGTGGGGGTTAGGAGGAATATTGAATATCAATACATAAAGCAGGATGACGAGGGGCCTCTGGAGCAAGCGGCAGTTCATCACGACGTATAGATAAAGTAAAATCAATATTTGAAAACAACAAATCAAGAATGCGGTTATCCAAATTTGAATCAGAATTATATTGCAATAGGTGGAAAGTATTGCATAGAGTATTTAAGAAAGTAGCTTTAGAAGAAAAAGTAATTGCCTGTGAATGAAAGGAAGATATGTTGAAGTCACCAGTCAGAATAACCGACTTATTTAAAAGATAAATTTCCAGTGCCTCAAATAAGGATTCAAATATATACAGTGACGTATCAGGAGGAACGTAAACATTTATTAAGCGAAAATTGAAAGAGTCACATATACAGTCACATATAACCACATCAGTCGACGGGGCAATGGTAGTACGAGTCGAAGATTGATAGGAGATCACATTAAATAAAGCTACTAATATATCACCACCTGTAGACAGATCGACTATAGGAAACTTTCTGTTAGAACGCACAACATTGTAAGAA
This sequence comes from Dermolepida albohirtum, assembly GCA_031893035.1. Lineage (NCBI taxonomy): Eukaryota > Metazoa > Arthropoda > Insecta > Coleoptera > Scarabaeidae > Dermolepida > Dermolepida albohirtum. The sequence continues at coordinate 645,632 of JAVIWB010005632.1, forward strand.
TCAAGAAAATACTCCTCCAACCAGGATTCTGTAATAAGAATGATATGCGATAGATCACAATTAGTATAAAAAATATTAGATTTAGATCTTAAACTGCGAGTGTTTTGGTAGTATACATTTAAAGTAACGGTAACACTGTCGGGCTCAGTCAGTTTGCCGATAAGATAATTCCAGGAACGCCATTCTTATATTTGATCCTCAGGTTAGTGTCGGTCTTGGATAAATGTTCAGCTAGTTCCTGACGAGCCTCCTTATATGGCTTACGCTGCATCACAGTACGGTTTCTAGAGCATGTGAATCCCTTCCAACGATCAATCTTCTTCAAACCACCTGCCTTCCCAAGGAACAACGAAACATGAGAATCCAATGAGGAACCAATCCTAAGAGGTATACAACGGTTTACGTTGGAGGGATCAAATTTACCCAACCGCGTTAGTTTGACTTCGACATCCTTCGCACCAGCATGCAACAGTAGCTCATCAATCATAACCCTATCCATGCTGATTTGCTCAGTGTTATTCTTGCAAGCAGACTCCTTGAAACCGTAAATTATAACATTGTATTTACGCCGCTCACGTTCAACGATCTCCTGTACTATAACTTCGATATCGAATAATGAAGTATTCCAATGTCTTTATTTCATTTTGCAGAGCAATAATAGTGGCTCTCAAACTGTTCATATCACCCCCAACCTGCGAGCAAGAACAACATGACTAAGATAAACTGGATGTCGCAGACTGAATCATGAATCCTGAGTATATAATATATTACGAGAATTGTTAAATCAAGATACCCATAAAACATACATATTCTGTGACTCTGTGATGCGTAAGAAACACAAAATTGCTTTGATCGTGCTTTTATATAATTAAAATCCAAATATACACGTCAATTCATGTTACCTACTTATACCTTTTTGTTTTCAGAAGAAGCGTACGCTATTCTACGTGCCTTCTAATATATTTGTACTAATCAAATAACGCGTGCTACAACTTTAGCGAACCCTACATCCGTATTACATGCACTGGAGTAGAAATGTTAACAAGGTCAGAATATAAACCACATATTCAAAAGATAAAATTTAAGTTAACAAAATTGATCAGAATGAGATACCTTATAAGTTTCATATGACCTATGTCGGTATTGAAGATAATGAAGTAGTACATAGTTCAGCAATGAATAACAATAATTTAGATCAAGCATCTAGATGAGGGATATATAACTTTGAAAGACGTTTTCTGTTTGTTCATTGACAAAGACAAAGAAATTTGGAAAATCAATGGATGTTAGAAATTCTAAACATGCTTCGATAAATTTCGAGTTACCGAACAACATTAGATTTTCTAAGTATGATATACCAAGAAAATATATCACCGTAATTAGTCGACTGAAATTCGGGCATGGGTGCTATCTGACTTATTTGGTTAATTGACAACTCAGCAATAGTAATTGTAATGCATGCAATATTGAAGGTAATCTCAATAGAGGAAACATTTACAAAATATGTATGATACCTTTGTGGAAATCTCCTACATGTCCTTCGTAGTCCAGTATTGTTTATGTCATAAATAATCGCCTTGAAGAACCCCTACGCGTGAAAAGTTTGTATATTTGTCCTTACTTATATCTTATATTATCGTTAGCGCTTGGCTTCATGGATCTCCGCAATGCCTAAAAAAATAAAAAATGTTGCCATGTCATATAACAATACCACAGGAGGAGTAATACAAATATTTTGCAAAGCTTCCAAATCAAAATTAAAGTTATCAGTATCTAAAAGCAAAAAGCAGTCAGTGGTAGCTAAATCAGAGGATCGATTTATTGAAAATTTGATGTCCTTAGAGTTAACGTTAGTATTAATGATAATGTTAAGAGCTATGATGTTCTTAGGCACAACTTTCAACTTGAGGTATGTAATTAAAATCGAGAAGAACAATCAACCTTCTACTTGTATAAAATGCTTTAATTGTGTCGTGCTATTTACTGTAACTACAATATATAATATTTAAGTCCCCTTTAATAAAGTAATTTTCGTTTAATGGAAAATGGTCCAATTCGACTAAAAATGCTTCGTAATTATCATATTCTATATATTAAGAAATACAAATACGTGCAATGTATTTATCTGAAATTGTAATATTGTAGCTGAGTTGACAAAAACATTACGAAAAATCAATAAATCAAAACTGCCTAAAAAAGGAAATCATCATCAACCAGCGTCGAAAATCTTCCGCCAACGTAAATAATTTCCGTCGATAGATCGTATTTCTGCTTTACCTATTGGGCAAGTTTTAGCACCAGTCAAGAAATAATTCCTACCGATGATAGTAGGCAAATCTTCAACATTTTGTTGGCGGATTAATTTGTTGTTTTACTGTTGGTCGAATACAATATAAAGAATTTTTAATTTGTAACAACTTTATGAACGTTATATGTATGTACGTGTATATAATTTGTTTTACTCTCTCGCAGCCCTACGTCAGGTAAGTTTCTGCATGGTTTCCTATAAAGATTATCGTAAGCAAGAATCCTATCCTTCACGATAATGACTACCCACTATATGTTGACGTTTTTCAAATTATTATAATTGCGAACAGCTTTTCGTACCGCAGTCACGGTAATACAAATTGCATAGGTATCCAAAAAAAAAAGTATTCAAAACTATTAAAACATCGCGCAATTCTCAGGAATCTTAAGAAGAATAATATGTATTAGTTTTCCTTTTCTTTCTATCCGCAATTTCTTGTATTATGCGTTTTGTGTCCTTTTATCTTCGGGAATTAAGCGCCATCTATTGCCTGGTTATTGATTTATCGCAATGGTTAGTTCTCGTATTTTTTAAAGTGTTTGTTGAAATTGGAACAATCAAGGCAATAAAAAGTCGTTTTGCGCCTTAGCTTTTCGAACATTGTACTTCCAATCTAGACATACCCACGAATGTAATATAGTATGTAAAACATGAGGACTCAGATCACAGATTCAATTAAAGAATCTTTGCAATGAACTACTGGATCGTATCCTAATTGTAATTTTATTGCCTTTTTAACAATCGGCTTTAAATAATATGCACTTAATTATTTCCTAAATATAGTCGTAAGGAAATTAAACTTAATAGCATAATTTCAAAATAACAATTAACTTCACCCAAAATTTAATATATAAAATGAGAAATTTTGATGTCAAAAGAAAGTATATTACGAAAATAAATAACGATTTACTTTGTTGTATACGTAGAACAATTCAAGAAAAAAATTACTTGTTCTTGCATAACGTGTATAAAGATGCCTACGCTGATAGAACTAACGCACAATTTAACATAATTTTAAGCAGCAGTCATGTGCAGAACAGTAAATTTCCTCCACGCAAAACATAAATTTCAATAAACGGTAGCGGTCTTAATTCCGGTGCCGTTCGACGATCCGGTATCGTACAAAACGGAAACGACGTCCTAGAGGCTCTGTAAGTGTACGCTCCACTAATCACAACATCAATCACAAATCCTGAGGCTTCATCTCATGTACTCATTCGACCCTCCGATGGTAATACACAACGTTCTTGTTTATCTCTAAACGCTTTGTGTCAGAAAAGGCGAAATCCTATGTCCACTTGGTAGAAATGTTTAAGTTTAAAACAAACGGTTTGCATGACAAAACACCATTTCTTGATTAAAAAATATATTTCTTTACACTATTTCTACAGGGATTACTCTTTTTAATTCGAATCTTAGCAAATTAAGATGCATTCTAATTTAAAAAAGTTAAATTACAATTTCTCAAACAAATTTTTGTTCGAGGATTTTGGGTACCAATAAAAATATTTTAAATATATACTGATCATTGGTGAAAGTAGGTACATAGTACATACGTTACTCTTGTTGATAATAGTTATATTGATCGAAATAAAATGTACTTTCCCCAATTTATTTTTAAATCGTGGAAATAAAGAACTAGTTGGATGTAAACCATGCATGATCGACAATCTTTAGTTAAATATTTTAGTATTTTCAATATATTATTCGCTATACATGAAAGTTATAACACTAAAATATTTCTCTTTTGGGACGTTTTAAAAAATTCTAATAAGAAATGTGAAAATAGTGAGTTAACTTTACTTAGTAGGCTTATTTTAAACATTTTTTTACATTTTATACCTTACATTTATATACAGGGTGTTTTAAAAAGAATATACGTATTTCGAATGCATATATTTATTAAACTTTACGACATACGAATACGAAACTTTACACACATATTTACGAACCTCTCAAGTTCAGATTACAGATGTTCAATATGTCCTCCTTCAGCGATACGAAAAATATCACATCGATACGCAAATTTCTCCCATACTCGGACAGCATGTCCTAAGTCACTGATGTTATGGCAGTACGGATTCGGTTTTTCAACTCTTCCAGGTTCTGTGGAAGTGGTGGTACATAAACTTTGTATTTAACGAAACCCCACAGGGTGTCAAATCCGGTGACTGTGGAACCCACCTGAGACATGCTAAGTCGCCAGCTCCTTGACGACCAATCCAACGGTTCGGAAGAGTTTCGTTCACACATTCTCCAGTGTGGGGGTGTCCCGTCTTGTTGAAAAATGAAGTTATCTTCGTGCAGACTCGGAAACAACCAGTTTTGTAACATAGCGAGATACTGCTGACCGTTAACCATGTTTCTATTAAAGAAGGATTAGCCATAAATAGATCATCGGGTTATCGCACAAAACACATTGATTTTAGGCGAATCTCGTACATATTCAATGGCTGCATGTGGGTTCTGTAGACCCCAAATTCGAACATTGTGTTTGTTTACAAGACTACTAACATGGAAAGTCGCTTCATCACTGAACACAATGCGTTGTGCGAAAGTGTTATCATTGTCAATAGCATCCTGAATCTCGTTACAAAATACCACACGTTTCCGTTTGTCATCGGGACGCAGAGCTTGTAACAACTATAACTTGTACGGCTTCATAATATAATAATATAATAATAATTGTTGTAGGCAACTGTAACTCCCGACTGTTACGACGAGTTGATTTTGAAGGATAACGTTGGAAAGTAGAATTCGTGCAATATTTTCTTCAGAAACACGAGGGCGGCCAGGACTCTTTCCTCTACATACACATCCTGTATCTACGAACTTTCGATACCATCTGCGAATGTACCACCCATTCGGAGGATAAACTTGGTAGCTCAACCTGAAACATCTTTGCACTGTAATCACGGAATTGCACTTCGCAAACTCAAGAACATAAAATGATTTGTGCTGCGGAGTAGCCATTTTAAACCTATGACGGTTTCCAGGAAAAACAGAGGGAAATTGACATCTACCGGCTATTAAATAAACTAGACTATGTATTCGTTTCTCCAATAGCAAAGCCGAGACGTAGCGATCGATAGTTTGGACAAAATAATACTTTGTAATACGTACATTCTTTTTGAAACACGCTTTATTATGTATGTGAATGGTATATTTAGAAGCCAGAAGAAGATGAATACAAAAATATGCTGATCGGTAGCTGCAATAGGAAACAAGATCTAAACAATAATGAGAGAAAGAGGAAAATAAGCACATTAAAGCCATACAATATTCCAACTGTGATACAAAAAAAGGAATGAAAACAGTTGCCAGGCTTATGAGAAAAAGAAAATCAGTGGAATTGTCCTTACATTTAAATCCAATACCTGTCGTGGTACGTTACATATTATACAAAATAGTACATATAAATTTACAAGGTTAAACATGTTTTATGGTAAAGAGACAAACTAACTAAAAAACATCAAAATATGACAAAACAGGAACATGAAAGATGAAAGTTCTCAAAAAAATTTGTAGAAATATTTAAGTATAGTGAGTAGAGATCTTTCATAAGTCGTTTACTTATGAAAGATATCTAATTAAAAAAGTAAAATAATTGTTACATTCGTACATTAGAATCGGCCATCACTTGGTTTAAATCTATTGCATTCGAATATAAATCAATTACAATGTTTGTTGTACATGAGGATACGGCGATAGTGAAACTCAACTACGAGCACCCTCTTTTAAAAAGACTAAGTAATGTATTATAATTCTGATAAATTTTTTCTGGTGACGTATGAAATTTGGTTAATTTCTGACGTTTGATTTATAAGTTACAACAATGTGAATACAGTGTCCAGATGGAAAATCCTAAAATACCCTAATTGGCAGTTTGTATTACAGTTCAATACTTATTCTTTAGAGAACTAACCACATCTGAATTATTGGCTGACATACAACAAAATTTAGGTAATAATGCCAAGTTTTCAGTTGGGTTGAATAATTTTCGCTTTGCGATATGAGCATTGTTAAGGACTAAGTATTTTTTCATAATTTTTATTTAGCTTACTTTGTTAATTTCAATATATATATATATATATATATATATATATATATATATATATATATCTTATGCATATTTAATTTATTTATCGTATGTATACATATCTATAATATCAAAATTTATTCAACTGAATAGGTCCCCAAAGTCTATACATAATGCAGTAGTTTGGATCGTTACCGTCCGTCGATACAGATTTTGCGAACATAAATTCATCGATATTATTCGTTTGAATTTGGTGCCAGTGCACTATGCTGCAGCTACGCATTAGTAAAAGATATGTAAAAATCACATTTTAAAAGAACGATTTGGGGGATCGTGAGTCGAGCAACAAGCCAGGACTGATCTATTTTGCTGCTTTCTGCCTACCTGACTGTTTATGTTCCAAAATCTCTTGAACTGATTATGCGAGGAGGAGCCATAATCCGGGAGTAAGCGGAACAGATTCTCGTTAAACATATATGTTAGTTATATTTAAAAATTTTTATAAGACTGGGCTTTGGCTAGATCATATATTATAATCAAAGTTGTAAAGATAGAACGTCCTCTCGAGGTGAAAATATATATATAAGCCTTATACTCGTATGTATACACTTTTAGCGACAAGTTTCTATTAATGATTGATATAGCGTAGCATATGAATAGACCCTAACAAGTAACAGGTGCAACAATGAACTAGCACCATATATTGCCGAAAAGTGTGTGCCATGACTTTCTTGACAAATATACCAGGTCTACCAGAAAGTCATTACCGGTTTTCCTAACAGATGTCGCTTGGTTTAATTATGCAATGTTATGATTTGACACATATGTCGTTTCAATCTATTAACATAGAGTTTGTACATATAATATTTTGCGAATGTAACATTGTCATAAATTTATACCTCTTTGAAAATGTCGAGTTTCGTGCTTGAAAAAGTGCATTGTGCCGTAAATGCACTTTTTTACGGCATTTACGGCACGCATTACTTTTCTTATTTAATTAAAAGAAAAAAGTTGTTGAAAGTCGTCGTTTGCTGGTAGAAACTTACGGTGATCATGCTACAACCATAAAAACATGTGATGCGTGGTTTCGAAAATTAAAAAGTAGTGATTTCGGAGTGCAAGGAAAAGAACGTTCTGGAAGACCGAAAAAGTTTGGAGATGATAATCTGCAGGACTTATTGCATGAAAACCCAACTCAAACTCAAAAACAATTAGCAAAAGCGTTAAATTTGGACAAAGAAACGACCGGCTACCGCACAAGCAATAGAAAAAATTCAAAATGTGGGAGAATGGGTGTCACATCAATTGAATGACAGGCTAATGGAAAATCGAAAAATCGTCTGTGAAATGTTGCTTCTTGGTATGATCGAAAGTCGTTTCAGCATCGAATAGTGGCGGATGATGAAAAATTGATTTATTTCAAAAATTCTAAGCGTAAGAAGTCACGGTTATCATTTGGCGAAGCAGACCCATCGACTTCAAAACCAAATCGTTTCTGTCGCAAGACAATGCTGTGTGTTTTGTGGGACCAGAGTAGCGTAGCATATGAACTGTGGAAACCTGCCGAAACAATTAATACTGATTACTACCGAGAACAAATTATCAATGTGAACCATGCATTGATAGAAAAACGTCCAGAATGGGTCCGAACACACGGTAAAGTGATTTTACAGTACGATAACGCGCTATCTTATACAGAAAATCGGTCAAGGAAACGTTTAAATATATCGCACCCGCCGTACTCTCCAGAATTTGCCCAGTCCGACTATCACCTTTTCGCATCAATGGGACACCTGCTTGCAGAGCAGCACATCGCCAATTTCGAATAAGTTAAAAAATGGCTCGATGAATGATTTTGCTCCAGGGATAAATAGATTTTTTTGGGATAACATCCATAAATTGCCTGAAAGATGGGCAAGATATGATTCAAATGGCCAATACTTCGAATAAATACATTTTTCCATTTTCTTGAAAGTTATGTAGTTTTCTACGAAAAAACCGGGAACGACTTTCCGGTACACCTGGTATATATATATATATATATATATATATATATATATATGCATTTGTTGAGAAAGTCATGATGCATGTGTTTTAATGTGATCGCTGTAGACGGAACGAAGTCGGCCAAGTGAATATTTTGTCGCCTATGACCCACACGTTAAAAACATACGGTATATATATATATATATATATACATCGGTATGATCCGTTCGTTATATATAACTTATGATATTCAACGAGTATAGGCGATAAAATTCACTTGGCCGACGTAAGTCACCTTGCTTCTGCCTACAGCTATCACATCAAGCATTAGGGACACAATTGTTGGATCATCCCCACTAAGGAGAAGAAATAAAGATTTATATACCCGTCCTTAATGCACACAACATAATTCAAAGCTTACCCAGTGTTAGCGATGGTAACCTAGTATTCATCATCAACGTAACAATGTAATACTCAATCACAAACATTAAAGCAAATACTTCGTACAAATATTATGAAAACAGGTCAGTTCAGTTTGTAGCAGTAATGGGCAGTTTGATAGAGGGACATGACTCACTAACCCTGTACATTTCCTAATATTTACAGCATATTTACTTGGCTGGTATGTTTATAAAACATTATGTTTGTTTTAATAATAAGATATAGCTAACTTTAAAATCACCTTTCTTTGTATTGACAGCCATTTTTGTGCAATATTCATATAATTTCCATTAATACATCCAATTATAGTTATAATAATATAGTGATACTTAGTAATATCATATTTCGTAAAAGCAAATATGAACTGTAATAATTTATAAAATTGTTCATCTTTAATACCTTTTTATAATAATTAAAAAATTCAGAAATGTTTACTAAAACATATAAAATTATTTTAATACAGAAGTAATTATTATTAAGAGCAATAGATAGAAAAGAGTTTTATATTTATATAAAATTTGTAACAATAACTAAATTATCTATACATTACAAAACATTTTCGTGAAATGTTTGCGATTTAAGTTTCATGCTTATTAACCCCAGCATTTGGCTGGCCGTATTGCGATGATTATATTATCTTGATTTGATAAAAAAGGTACACACTGACTGGCACTGTTTTTAGATATTAATGCTATAAAGGTTTTCATTGCTTTTTTTGTTAATTTTTCATAATAATTTTCTGTACACTACATGAAAGAAATTCTAACCTCAAAATAACGATCGGCTTATTAGCTACTTTAAGGTGCCCTTCATTTCTGAAGTTTCGTTTTGTGTAATATTGAGTAAGTAGTAACATCATAAAGTATTAATAAAAATATGTTTACTTATTACTATTTATTTAAGAAAATAAAATAAATCAAAACGACCTTAAGAATCTGATGAGTTATAAGAAACCTTCAGAGCTGTTCTATCTTAGACGGGTTTGTTAAATCATCAAGTCATTTTTCCTTTTTTCATAAATGGTTCGCTGGATAGTGTAAAATATTTAGAGTTATTATGAACTTAGATACTACCTGCGATTCAACAAATCTTGTATAGTAACTTTCAGAAGATGTACTATTGCTAGATTGCTGTCTTGCGCATAATACATAAGTTTTTTAAAGTTAATTAATGAATACTTCGCTGATCAGTGGATTGGGAGTCGGGAGCCTGTGAAAACATATAAGTATATTTTTATAAATATTAGCCGAAATTTAAACGCCGCGATTTTTAAAGAATTAACAATAAAAACTTAAATACTGAAAACAATCTACTACATGAGTTCACTTGGTTCTACAATGCGCCGCAGGACGCAGTGTGGAGTCAAGTTAAAAATGCAAACATTCGGAAAAACCGAAATAACACTAATAAAGCATATAAGGTACGGACACGGCATCAAAGATGCTCATCTTACGCGGGAAGACGCGTTTTATTAATATTAATATTGCATTAGGGAAATTTAAGTCTCACAGTACTTTTTTGTACGACACCGAATTTTAAATACTATATGAAAATGAAAAGTGTTTGCAACCAACATAATCGCAATATTTGAAGTTGTTTAAAATTAAACTAATTTTGTTATGAAGCAATTAAATTAGTTTTGAAGTAGAAAGTTTCGTATTTTAAACTTGAATTTTTATTTAAGATTTGTTATTAGAATTCATACTCCATAATTAAGTTTTATATAAATTTCAATTGATGTTGTCCTCTGACAGTTAGTTGTATAGTTGCAAATGCTTATTTTACCACTCAAGAACACAGGTAACTAAAACTTCAAATTCTGTTATTGTATTACAATTTAATGTTTATTTTACTATTCAATCATAAACATGAGGGTAGCCGTTTATATTTCGGAAACTGGCAACACTGTTAGTGTTACCTCCAATCTGATGACTGAAGCTTGTCATTTTTGACAATATATTTGCCTTGACAGTTTTATTATCCGGTCGCTACTTCTATTGTTGACAGTAACTTGAACATTTTATGTCAGCGAAAAAATGGAATTAACTAGCGATCATTTTCGTGCAATTATTTTTCATAACTTTCGACGTGGATTATCTCAACAAGAATGCATCGACGAGCTAAATTCTTTATATGGTAACGAAGCACCGTAGAAAACTACAGTATATCGTTGGTATAGTAAATTCAAACTTGGACGGCTTTCTTTGGACGATGAATTTCGTGAAGGTCGTCTCGCAAATGTTGTTGTGTCGGAAAACATTAATTCAGTGTCTGAATTGATAATGCAAGACCGTCATGTGACATACCGTAAGATCGAGGCATCTCTAGGTATTAGTAACACCAGTGTGCATATTATCCTGCATGAATATTTGGCCGTTAAGAAGCTATGTTCACGTTGGGTACCACATAATTTGATTTGACAACCGCTCAGAAAAGGACTCGCGTCGATTGGTGCCAAGAAATGCACAAAAAATACAATGGCGGTGCTTCAAAGAACATTTATAAAGTCGTAATAGGTGATGAATCTTCTATTTATATGTATAAACCCGATAGTAAACAGCAGTCGACTATGTCGGTATTCCAAGATGAGTAAAAACCAATAAAATTTGTTCGCGCTCGAAGCTCATCAAAACAAATAGTCGCCTGTTTTTTTCGGGAAAAGTTGTAGAACGGTCAATTCCGAATGGTACACAATTATTTGTTATCAAAAGTTTTTGAAGAAATTGGGAAAACAAATCGAAAACAACAGATCATTTTCCACCATGACAATGCAAGTTCAAGCAATTGAATATTTGATCGGGCAAAACATTGAATTGATAAGCCATCCGCCATACAGCCCTGGCCTAGTACCCTGTGATTTCTTTCTGTTCCCACACGTGAAGAATAAACTTCGTGGTCAACAATTTTCTACGCCGGAAGAGGCAGTTGAGGCATTCAAAACTCATATTTTGGAGATACCGCCTTCACAGTGGCAGCAACGCTTTTCAGATTGGTTTAAACGAATGCCAAAGTGCATTGATTTTCATGGAGGATATTTTCAAAAGTAATAAAACCACTTTCGATTATAAAAAAAATTTTTTGTTTGCTATTCCCGAAATATAAACGGCTACCCTCATGTTCAAACATTTTTATGCCTTACAATATACAATAACCTACTAATTTAATTAAGAAATAGTAACTTTATTATTAAATTATATATAGTGTGTATCAGCCAAATGGAATAAATTCGATAATAACTAAATAGAAGGGTATTGGAAAAAACGCTCGGACACGTCGATTGGGATTTTTAGTTGCGTGTTTTTTTAAATAAAAAGTTTATATACAGGGTGTGTCATGTAAAAGTGGCCAATACCAACTTTCTTATTTTAAATACAATACCCTATAAAATATTAAATTTTTGGATTCTTTAGAAAAGTCCAGACATATTTCATGTACAATGTCATATACCTATCTTCGACTGTTTCGGAAATATTATTATAATTCAGATTAATTTGAAAAATTTTTGATAATGTAAAAAATAACAAGAAAACCATTAATGTCACTGTAGGAGATGTTCAAAGTGTTCGCCGCAAACGTCTTGACAACATCCTAATCTTAAATAAAAATTTTTTCTAACGTTGCTCAACATCTCAGGTGTGACCGATCTAATCGCAACTATTATTCGTCTTCTTAAGTCAGCTAAGTCGAGGGGTTTAGTTTTGTATACTATACTCTTGACATATCCCCATAAGAAGAAATCTAATGGCGTTAGATCAGGGGATCGTGCTGGCCATTCCATCGATCCTCGCTTACCTATCCACCGATTCGGAAATATTTGGTTGAGGTACTGCCGGACATTGATTTGGTAATGGGGTGATGCTCCATCTTGCTGGAACCACATCGTATTTGCTGGAACTTGTGGGTTTGCTAGATCAGGATATAAGTTTGTCAAAGCTGGCACGAGATTATTTTGAAACAATGCTAAATAATTGTCGCCATTCAAATTTTTATCAATGAAAAAAGGACCTACGATATAATCTCCAACAATTCCTACCCAAACATTAACCTTCTCAGGGTATTGCGTATGTTCTTCCATTATCCAGAGAGGATTTTCCCTGGACCAATAGCGACAATTTTGACGATTAGCATAACCGTAAAGCGTAAAGGTACACTCATCAGAAAATAAAATATGTTCTAATTGGATCACATTGTTATCTAACATTGTCATCATTTGTTCACAAAAATACGTTCTCCTATCAAAGTCGTCTTCCACGAGCTCCTGACTTGGTATAATTTTATAGGGATGCATTTTATTTTCTTTTAATGTGCGAGTAAACGATGAATGGCAAACATCGAACATTGACGCTGCTTGTCTACTAGAAGTATGCGGGTTTTCTTCAAACTCAAGCACAATATCCAGTTTGGTATCATTACTTACTGCATTCGCAGCTGCTTTTTTTATTTGCCTTACATGTCCAAACTCACGAAACTGCTTTTCCATTTTACTAATTGTTCCTTGGGATATAGGTGGCAAATTTGGAAATTTCTCATGAAATAAGTGAGCAACTTCCATTTGTGTCCGTGTGTTATCTCCATAACCAATCATCTGCAGAATTGTTATTTTGTGCATTTCTATTAAATGAACCATTTTGCTGAAATGTAGTTAACGAAATTCAAACAGTTATGACACTGACAACACTTTGCTAAGGCAAGGTATTTTAAAACGAAGTACAAGTACAATTAAAGATTTTCACTTAATAGTTCGGTAAACAAACTATTATGTGAAAATCTTATTTTAATTGTAAACAAAATTATTAATCTGAAAACATTTAATATTTCCGAAACAGTCGAAGATAGGTATAGGACATTGTACATGAAATATGTCTGGAATTTTCTAAAGAATCCAAAAATTTAATATTTGATAGGGTGTTGTATTTAAAATAAGAAAGTTGGTATTGACCACTTTTACATGACACACCCTGTATATAAACTTTTTATTTAAAAAAATACGCAACTAAAAATCCCAATCGACGTGTCCGAGCGTTTTTTCGAACACCCTTCCATTTAATTATTATCGAATTTATTCCATTTGGCTGATACACACTGTATAGAAGATTTTTATATAAATGTAATATAGTAACATGTTGCATATAAATAAATTGAGGTTTATTCTGTAAATCGTAGTATTATTTATTTTAAAAATATCAAATCTATTAGATTTTGGACCCTATTAGAAAACAAACCTACTCTAAGAAGTACATACATATATGTTTATAAAATATTATAAGAATCTTGCTAAGTACAAGCTTATGAAAGCCGTAAGAAGCTTTCTTAAAAATTTTTTTTTTCATAATTCTACATACATTATAGCACCGCAATGTGCTGGCTCTTTTAATTTCATAATTTATTCGTTTTTGTATATATAGATTATAATAATAATCTATTTTTTTTTATTCATTTACAATTCATCTATTAGCAATAATTTCTTATACAACTTAATATGTGCTTATTACCAACGATTTTGTTGTATTAATTGCTAACATTTATTCAATTTCAAATACTACTACCTGTGCCAAATTATTATCTCCAGAAAATGCGACATTAAGTCAGGTAGAGGTGTATACTTTATATAGAACTTTTTTGACTCATCTACATGTATTCAGATATTTAACCACCTAGAATTTTGTGTTCTCACTACTTGGATAATAGGATACTTGGAACAGTCCCTTCGAATCCTTCTTTGTCCTTGTTCTATATTCTTCATCCACTTTTGTTCCATCATAGATTTTTCTTAAAATTCTTCATGCTCATACTTCAAGTTTACTTTCGTCCTTTTTACGAAGTGTGGCTATTATTTAACGAGACTGGCACTGTAAAATATTTTATTTTGATTTCAAACATATTTACTTATTATCACCTTCAATATACACCCCTCCTCTACCCCTACAACGCTCCATGCGAATATTCCATTGTTCGAAACAGTGCTGGAAGTCTCCTTCTGTCAGCTCCTTCAGGGCGCGTGCCGCTTTCACTTTCACAACTTCAACGAACTCAAATTGTATTCCCTTTAATTCAGATTTCACCTTAGGAAACAGATAGAAGTCGCACGCCGCAAGATCCGGCGAATAAGCGGATGGTCTAATACTGGAATGCTGTACTTGGCTAGAAACCTCTTGACTGACAATGCGGAATGAGCCGGTGCATTGTCTTGGTGGAGAACCCAGGACTTGTCCTTCCACAATTCGGGTTGTTTTTTTCTTATTCTTTCACGGAGTTAAGCAAGAACGTGAAGGCAGTAATGTTAATAACTAGTTTGACCTTCAGGAACCCAGTGAAGGTACACAATCTCCTGAATATCGAAAAAAACTATCATCATTGCTTTGAATTTGGATTTGCCCATTCGGGCTTCTTTGGCTCTCGGTGAAGATGGGCTACTTCCAGTGCATGGATTGGCGCTTCGTTTCAAGATCATAAGTAAAAAACTATGATTCGTCACATGTTATTATCTTTTCCAATAAGTTTGGGTCATTTTCAATGACATTCAAAGTGTCAGTACAAACATTTTTCCGAGTTTCTTGTTGTTCAAACGTGAGAATTTTAGGCACCATTTTGGCACATACTTTTTGCATGTTAAAATTGTTATATAAAATTTGCCGTACGAATCTTTTATCAATTCCTACAGTTTCAGCAATCACACGAATACTTAACCGACGGCCAGATCGAACCAGATTACCGATTTTTTCGATAATGTCATCCGTCTTTGAGGTGGAAGGGCGACCCGGGCGTGAATCATCTTCAACGTCTTCTCGGTGTCTTGAAAACACTTAAACAACTCAAAAACACGTACACGCGATAAACATTTATTGCCATATACTTCTTTCAATAAATTATAAGCTCCAGTAGCTATTTTTCCAAGTTTCATTGCAAAGTATAACAATAGAGCGACAATTCGTTGCTCTATTGTTACACTTAACATTTTTCCGGCGAAACAAAAAAACAACTCTAATGCGAACGAAGGCTACGGCTATACTGATTTGTTGGTAAGAGCCACTGCATTCGAAAGAGAAGTCTCCACGAAAAATAGCTGTCAGTCGTTTGGCGTTTGGCGCATGCGCACTTCTTCTGTACCAGCGTCAGTCTCGTTATGTAATAGCCACACCTCGTATTCATCCTCCAGCTTTCGCAGATATTAAGTAAATATTAACCAACGTGACCAATAACTAATACCTGAAATGAATATTAGTTAAAATTAACTAATTATAATATAACTAGATATAATAGAGGAATAATACATCTGCCTAAAATAATTGAGATTATATAGCTTTTCTCTGAGACTTAGTATTACTTTTCTTCTATGGTCGATTTTCTTTTAAAAAGTAAATGCATAATCATTACTTCTCGTTGATAAATTTATTTTTACAAATCGTGAATCATCGGGCATTTCAAATTTTGCTGTACACATCGCGAGCTAAATCTTCAGAAATCAGAGAAGGTCGGTCTGGACGTGGCTCATCAACCCGCTTGTCCTTGAACATTCTTGCCTACGTCGGAACTTTTCTATCACTCATAGTGTTATCGCCATACACTTCACAAGTCTGAATTTCCGTTGCTGCCAAGTTTCTTTCTTGCACTCAAGAATAGAATTACAGATCGTAACTCTCAGTCGGCAGGCGAATCAATTTTCTTAAACATTATAAACTTCTACGGCTCAGTACATCGACAGATGATACAGTTGAAAATCGCGTCTGAACGCGCACGAAGAATACTAAGGCAGACACCCGTGCACACTGCGGCGCTTTCGCATCATTCACTCTCATTTACAAACGGATCTTATATAAATAATACCCTTGTAGTAATATTGACTTAGGAGTTTTATTTTGTAATATTTGATAAACAAAGTTTCGAGGTTTTTTACACAAATATGAGGCGAATGATAGCCATCTTGAACTGAGTAGTATAATCACTTGAAGTTGATATATAACTCCTTTCCACATTAATTTTCGTATTCTGTATACTATATTGTCAACCAAGTTGTGATCATCAGCAGATAATTAAACAGTGTGGCACCTGGACAACTACGGCAAAACACCTTCACGAAACAAATTCCTGACTTTCGACGTTTCCTTAGTCAACCACAGGCTCCATCAAAATTACCAACTGAGTACTAACTTTGTTAAATTCTTTCATGTTATACTTGTGCGAAAATAGTTAATAGCAAATCAAAATGTTTCTTTATTTAAATTTCAATGTCATATCTATATATGGAATTTGACCTTTACTCATTTTAAGTGTATTGACAATAAAAGTATGATATAAATATGATAATGATATAAAAGTGTATATCGGAATATAATCTTTCCCATGGTCTTGTTGGATTTGTAAATAACATTAATTCTTCTTTAGCATTCTAATTTTGATGCTTCGCATAAGCTCTACAATTTTTAAAAAAGTTTTCTATATCTACTGACGTACCAATCCAGTATAAACAAAATCTAGCATGTTTTTTTCAGTTGTTAGTCCCACCCCTCTCAACATTTATAATTTTAATAGTACAAATATCGCTTCCAAAAAGAATAATTCATTGTCACATGAAATGTCATTCTTCAGTGAATTCTAATGCTTTAATTTACATTGTGAGTAAAGGCGAGTTGGGTACAGTTTTAAATTATAGAATTACGTTACTCTTTTTGTACACACTTGTCTTTACAATGTTCATTTTTCTTTGGGGTAAAGTGTTCCTCAAAGTTCTTTATTAACATATCATACTTATTTGCCTCATTGTCTTCAAACCTGAATGTGTTATATGTTTCCAATCCATTATGTCTATTACGTTTAATAAAAGTGCACATTTCCTTGAATCATTTGCCTCATAATTTCCCGATGCTATCAAATAAAAGAAAAATTTCTGCTTAGAATTTTTTCATTCGTCACTCATATTATTTGTAATCTTAATGGCGTCTAGTCAAAGTGCATTTTCCTCCACTTTCTTCGCCGTAGCCAACAATAAATTATTGAGTATTTATTTATTTTTCTTCTTACTTATTACATTATTATCACTTTCACTTCTGACACCACATTGTGTTATACATTTAATAATAAAGGACTTCTTATCTTTATATTTTATTACCTTAAATACGTACATACACATATATGTATCATTTTACTACCATTTTTTACCAACTTAACTTTATATCTACACTAGAACTACTTTCTAGGGCACATCGGTATCTCTTTATCTTCAAAAATTATAAAAATAATAACTATGCATGTGTATTGAAATTTCAAACGGAAATAAATATATGGCCCATATCATTTAGTTCTTCTCTCGCGTTTATTAATTTTTGTCGATGAAGGAAATATCGTAAATGTTAAAATAGATCTAAAAAAATGTATTTGCTAATATTTAGAGAAAATAATTGAAGCTTATGGAAAAATACTCAAGGGCGATCTTAATATGAAGAAAATTACCTTTGTATAATATGATTGCATTTGTGATGTGCACTAGTAAAAACGAAACTGTGTATTTATAATTTACTGGGTATATTTTATTAGATACCTCTGATAATATTGTCTTATACAGAGACAATATTATTTTCAAAGCATTTACTCAGTTGAATGAAAATATACAGCTTATGATATTGACGTGGGTGTTTGTATATTGTCGTATTTGCAGGACAGTCGATGGACTTGCTTTGCTAATTATTTCTGACACCAAGGCAGTTTAGTTTTAGGAAAACCCCGTAACCTTTTCCTAGTTCGTTAAAGAACTCTTTGAATTTGATGAATGGCTTTTACTTACTTCCTGATTTATCTTTTATATATATGTTGAATATTTCGTGGCACTTCTTATTCTTTCACTTTAAATAGGATTCTATTATAGTTCCTTTTTAATAAGTTTAATGATAATATTTATTATATTAAAGAACTAACACTACACTTTAAATAACAAAGGTCCATAGATTAACAATTGGACGGAAATTATATTGTATATTCGAACGGACAGCTCTCCAACTGTGGTTAAATCTACTCTTTCTTTGCTAGTACTTTGGCTGTTTGGCTTCTGGGGTAGCCCAGTATTTCTGTTTACATAATACAATGGGTTTATTGTTTAATGAGGGTTGCAACAATATGTACACATCAGATCGTATCCTGGCGCACAGATAAAAATTGACTAGCAATGACTTACATGTTCAAGTACATTCCATTATAAATTACAACTGAATATTATGCAAATACAGTTTAATTCTTGTATTTCATGTATCTATATCTAAAGATATAAAACATTCGTGCACGGATATTTTTGTGCATGGAACAGACTTTTTGTTAAAACTTGAGTCGAATCGAATGAAAAATTTGAAAGAAGGAGACGGATGTAGAGTATATATCAACTATGATCGAACTTCATCAGCATTTTGCTCTTACTTTTAAATTTCATTAAATGAGATATCTTTATCTCAAACCCATTTATTTTTTATTTTGTATCGATATTTAGTAAACAACACAGCAAACACACGAGTTGGGATGAATATATGAAAACAGCCTCTAAAAAAGCATTTTACAGACAGCTTCTAATATTTATAAAATACATGGTTTACTAATTTCATCAACAATTAAAATATCATTAGCAGATTTTTCTATTCCTCAATAGAATGAACTGAATTAGTTATAAATTTACGAGAAAGCAAAAGATTCACAATACAAAAGTACCAAACGTGATAATCCAGTAAGCAGCATTGATCCATCAATGCAATAATTTTTAATTTTTTACTTTTTCTTTAATATAAAGGATCACGATACCATTAGTATATATGTAGACATATATATTTACGTCTCTGTATATTGGCGTTATTTTTTAATTTTTTAATAAATATTAGTTTTAAGTTCATAATAATTATTTCCTTTTTATTATTATATATAAACGTCTACTTTATTTTCTTAAATGCCCTTCATATGGATCTTCAGTCTGTCTGCGAATTAAATGAATTATTATTAATAACCATAACTTATTCATGTGGTTGAAAAATTCCTTGCTTTGAAAACGGTAATTGATACGAAAAAGCCCACATATATTATGGCCGTATAAAAATTAGTTTATGAATAATAAATGTTGTTCGAAATGAGCAGTTTCGATGTAATATATGCTTCGAATCTACGAATTAAACCCCCTGGAAGTTGTGTGTTTTGACTGTCAACGGTACAGATCGTGTACGGAATTTGTTTCATGCGGGTGTTTGCCGTATTTTCCAGATACAACATTGTTTAATTATCTGTTGATGATGACAACTTAGTAAGTGGAAAGGGGTTATATATCAACCTCAAGTGATTAAACCCCTGGAAGTTGTTACTACGATCATACTGATTGTAATAGAATTACATGCTTGTCGGATTCAATGGACTCAAGACATGTATTTTTAGAGAGTACAAAAATATTAAACGGTTCCTATTTTAACCAAATTTCTGTTGATTAAAAGTTTGTTCACACTTATTTGTGAAAGCGCAAAAACGTGCTTCCACAAATAAAGAAGTTATCTATTATATCACTGAACCTGGGATGCTTTGAGAATAAGTAATGCCAAACAAGTGTTCATAATCATACAATCAATATTAAAAATTAATTCAAAGAATGCATTTGCGTGAGACTTTTGAGAATAAGTAATGCCAAACAAGAGTTCATAATCATACAATCAATATTAAAAATGAATTCAAAGAATGCATTTGCGTGGGACTTTTGTTTCAAACTGTGACAATATTTGAATATTAATAAAGCATTATTATAACATTTCTATATTTAAATTTTGACTACATGAATTTCTATATAGATACAATCAAAACTTATTAACAAAACATCAATAATGGTGTAATATTAGAATATTAATATTTAGAATAATGAATCCTATATTTACAATTAATAACATTGTTGACGTAACAAAACTACTCAAATATGACCTTCATGGAAGCGCTAGCAAGAATGAATTCGTTTAACCCAATTCTCTTTTTCACATAAATGTCAACAATGACAACTTCACAATATTAGTCGTGTAATGTTGATGATGTGTTAGGGTAAACTAGCGACTTAACGTAACTCAAACAAAGTAGTACCATAAGCGTTGAAGATAATTGACTGGTTCATCTCTGAAAGTAAATCGGTTCACAAAATTTCTCTTTTAGTAAGTGAATCATTTGGTCGGCTATATATCAACTGGCGTTGTCTTGTTGAAACCACATATCCAAATCAACAGCATTTAATTAGAACTAAGAAAAAATCCAATCAACATCACAACAAATTACATTGAATTACAGTTTCAGTGCAGTAGTTCAGCCCTGAAGATGTCCCATACAAATGAGTACGAAACGTCGGTAGATATACAAGTGACGCGGTTCTAGCCCGGAAACCCAGAAGCATATGGCATGGACCACGACCGCGGAAGTCTACGTACCATACATTGAATATAGTTAGTTTAGTGTTAACGTCACGGAATTAGAAATGGAATTGAAATAACTACACATGCAGTAAAGTAAGGACTTATTAGCAAATTTATTTTCGCATGTGATAGGTGAAACGTAGTAAGGTTTCGTGTTACAACTTACCTTATCATCGCATGACAAAAAATCTAAATAGTATTTTTAAAGATCGCGGGCTTCAAGTCTGTTTCCGCCCCAATAATTCCCTTAAAATGCTTTTAGGAAATGCAAAAGACAAAATCGAAGAAAATAAAAAATCGGGAATCTATCGAATTGAATGTTTAGAGTGCAATAGACAATACATCGGCCAAACTAAAAGATCGATCGAAACCAGGTATAAAGAACACCTTTCGCACATAAAATTCAACCGACCGGAAAAATCGGGTTTAGCGAAACATGTATTAGAAAATAACCACAGTGTTAATATAGATTGTTTACATCTGATAAAAAACGTGTACAATTATCGAGAACTCCACACGTATGAAAGCATGCACATCTTAAAGAATTTAAACCATGTGGTGAACAATAATGAAAGTGGCCCAGTACAAACGACCCTTTTTTCCCTACTTAATGTCAGAGGACGAATTATATAATAAATTACAGGCAGGCACTTGACTGTCTTGACCGTAATCCCCTTTTTTCAATGTAGTGCATGTTAGTTTAAGTAAGAATAATTTTAAAAATCTTGTGAAACAAACACAGTGTACATCTTGGTTTTGAACGGTGTGGATCGCGTACGGAGTTTGATTTTCGTGCGGTTGTTTTTCGCCGTGTTTTACCAGGTGCGACACTTTGAAATTATCTGCTGATGATGACAACTTGGTTGTCGAAATGCGTATACAGAATTTACAAAGTTAATGTGGAAAGGGGTTATATATCAACCTTATTGATCAAACTTTTGTAAACTTTTCCTGAATTTGTCTTTTAATTATTATTTTTATTATTACTATTCTTATTTTTATACCGTGTCGATTTCATATTTTCTAAACATACGTTCTATTCTTTCTGTTTTTCCCTTAACAAACAATAAATTTTTTTTCAGATTGTTTCATTCCTATTTGGTTTTTTCTTTGTTCTATTTGAATCTATCTTCCTGTAAATACGTTTTGCATTAGTGCTTCATATAGTTTTCTAACTTCTTCTGTCTGGATAATGACTTTCCTTCGCATCTATTTATATGTGTTGGTTTCTGTTATTACCTCCTTCTTTTCTATTACTGTTATATGATATGATATGACGTGTTAAGGGATTAAATGTCCCCTTAATTAATGCAACTAAATAATAATAGAGATATTATTTAATAGAGAATATAAATTTATTTGCACGTGGTGGATGGCTAATTTATTACGGGTGCGTATCCGGCTAGCTGAAGCGCTGTAATTAATGCAAATAAAAAAGAAAGTAACTGAATATAAGGAGTTAATAATTAGTAATTGTGTATAATGCGCATCAAAAATGCAGGACGTGTGCCAAGCTGAAAGAAAGATTATTAGTGGAAATAAAACAACAGGATTGCCCTTAAAATGTTATTGATTAAGTTAAATTAATTCTTAAAGCTTGAGTATATTAAATAAAGATAATTAATAAGATCGAGAGTAACAAATAAAACGAGATAAGCGTAATGGCAAAGCTGTAATAAAAGAAAATCTTCAGATATTAAGCGGTTTCATAAAATAATAAAAAAGGGTTAGATTAAAATATGTATCGGACGATACGTAAATTACTTGCGATTTGTGTGTGTATATCCTGGGCCGGGATGTTAGGTATATTTTGCGGTCGCAAAATAACTACGTGGACACTGCAAGCGCGTGATAACAACTTCACGATCACGTCAAAGGGATGCGTGCGGACTTTGCCATGGTCGGAGAAGAAGTCTCTGTGTCTTACAGGCGGCGGCTTTTTAACAAACCACCTATAGACTAAGAGGCAAGGTGTACTGGTTATGTTTAAATCAACCAATAGCAAAAGAGAATAGGCACCCTAGAAATTGGCGCGCTAAAGATATTGGCATAAATTAAAATCGTGATCTTAATTTCAATATAAGCACCTAGCAGATAAATATCTAGACAGAATAATAGACGTCCATTCTGTGTGAGAAATTGAAGGATTAATATTTGAATACCTATTGCATTTAGATATCAATATGCGGAATTAAAATTAAATGTGTTAGTCAATGGAAAATTACCAAAACAATTCCAAGAAAAGGTTCGAAGAGTTATTCCTAGAAAACAACAACAGTTTGTTTTATTACAGCTTGACAGTACGTGACGAATACAAAAGGTTCCTGCTTTGTATATATTACAAAAAGGTCAAAATAAATAATAATTTATGACTTGAAAATCGAAATATTGGGTCTGGGAAAAAGTTCGTGGCGTTTTTCCCGATAGATGGCATTGGTTGCCGATAACTAAAGAACAACAAGTCACAGCGACACCACCGACGGCTCGTTTTTTAGATGACCTTCCGAACGTTAGTTTGAGCGTAGAAACATTGTAATCGGTGCAGTGGTTGGAAAGTTATTCGCACTTGAAAATGGAGAAGAATAATGAGAAATTTCGCTATATTCTGCAATATTATTATGATAAGGGGAAGAACGCTGCGCAGGCTTGTGATAAAATTTGTGCTGTGTACGGTGAAGGTACTTTATCGAAATCTGTTGCGCGGAAATGGTTCGCTCGCTTTCGTTCTGGAAATTTCAATGTGAAAGATGAGTCACGCTCCGGTCGTCCAATCACTGAAAAATCTGATGAAATTCTTGAAAAAGTCCAACAAGATAAGCATATCAGCAGTGTCGATATTGGCATGGAGCTAGGCATTGACCACAAAACTGTTTTGAACCATTTACATAAAGCTGGTTACAAAAAAAAGCTTGACGTATGGGTTCCTCATGAGTTGAGCGTGAAAAACATGATGGACCGAATTAACATCTGCGATGCGCTGCTGAAACGGAATGAAATCGAGCCGTTTCTGAAACGTTTAATAACCGGAGATGAAAAATGGATTACGTACGATAATCGGAAGCGTAAAAGATCGTGGATAAAGGATGGTGAGCCGTCACAAGCGTTCGCTAAGCCAACATTGACGCCAAAAAAAGTGATGCTGTGTGTATGGTGGGACTGGAGGGGAATCGTCCACTACGAGCTACTTCTAACTGGTCAGACGATTGATTCTCAACTCTACTGTGCACAACTAGAGAGATTACGCCAGGCGATTGAAAGAAAACGGCCCGAATTGATTAATAGCAAAGGTGTTGTCTTCCATCATGACAACGCCCGACAACACACTTCTTTGATGACCCGTCAAAAATTGAGAGAGTTTGGTTGGGAAGTTTTGATGCACCCACCCTACAGTCCGGATATAGCACCCTCTGACTATCATCTGTTTCGATCTCTGCAGAACTCTCTCAATGGAATTAAGTTGGTTTCAAAAGAAGCCTGTGAAAACTACTTGATTCAGTTTTTCGACCAGAAACCACAGAAGTTTTTCACCGATGGGATCATGGATCTACCAAAAAAATGGCGAAACATTGTCGATAATAATGGAGCATATTCGGTTTAAATGAATTCGTCCACGCGCCATGCGGGGACCAGTTGAATTTTACTGAAAAAACGCCACGAACTTTTTCCCAGACCCAATATTTTCAAATTAAAATAAACTAATTTAAAAAACATGATATAAAGAATTGTTATTTGTGTGTATGCGGAGCGTAACACCGTACACTGTGTGACTTAATGTTTCGTTCGTTTTTTGTGAGATAAGAGAATCTAGAAATTCCAACAATCCATTTTCTTCAGTCTCCATTGTCAATATTATTTTGGTGTGTGAACAATTTCAGTGGATCAAAAAACTGCAATTATGTTTCATCGTGTGACTAAATAACGGAAGTATTGTCTACCTAACGTATGCTATAGACATCGTTTGTGTTGCAGTTCGTAAAGGCGACGTTTCGCAACTTTCTATTAAAAGTTTTATCACTAATTAATAACAGAAAAGATACTAAGAATTACATAATTAATATATTTACTTTTAAATGATAAATTTGTGTGAGAATATTAAAAATGTAAGTTTATCTAATAATCAAATTGATTTACGAATATAATTTAAACAGGTACAAATTCCGAAGCATTACTAACACCGGCATGGTACCTGCTATCTTATAGTTCGTCCAATTACCAGGCGTTAGACTTACGCGCAGATTTACCACCTAGTAATAGTCTCGGTTGTATTTTGTATCTTTTACACGAAAAGACTCATCGAGAATATCTTTGAATGTTCTGTTCTTTAGCGTTCAATTTAATAAAAATATTGAGAGCTTTGTCGCAGAATTTTTCTTCGATAGTTTTGCTTGTCTTAACACGTGCGCGGTTTCGTTGTGGATTCAACGATTCGCATACTACGCCATTACGTGAGCTCAACAAGAATACAGTTTTTATAAATAGAAGGTGAATATTCTGATGTAAACATCTAAACGAAAAGGTTCTCGTAGCTGCTAAGTCTAGTTAGATAGTGAGGCTGGAGGGAAATACTCTAACGAAACATGACGACTACAATAGATGTGGAAAGATCGCGCTAAAATCTAGTCTAGTCTAATCTAAAATTGAAGACAATTTATGAATTAATTATTTAATAGCACAGTAGTGTTAGAAGCAACTAAAGTCAATAACAAGTGTAAATATGCTAATATAGATAAAAGATTAAACTCCACTCAAATTATAGGTGAAACTCTTAATAAATTAACATTGCAATATCCTCTTGTATTGAGTTACTTATATATTTCAAGAACGCTGTCAGACCATTGTATATATCATTATAAATTCCTCTCTTGAAATAATAAAAACTGCTCATTTATTAATCAATTTTACTGATATGTTTAAATATTTATTAATGCGCAATTAGCGTTGGCATTAGGGTCAAACAAACATGCTTTCAAATAGTGCAAGGACTTCTTTATTGGTTTTATAAGTCTGTGTTAATGTTCAGTTGGTGTTCAGACCTAAGTATCAGGATCTTCTGTATGTATTAATTTGTCCTTTTATATATTTTTACTTAAAAATTTTTCATTTCAATTGTCAAATTAACATTTGTACAAAGTACATGTTTTTGTGTAAAGTTAGTGAAATTTCACTGTTTGTTTTTTTCATTTAGAATTACATAATATTTTCTTTTGTTTGGTTCTTTTTTTGACTACGATTTTAAAGAATTATTTGTTATTTATGACAATAAATTTATGCAACACTTGCTCTCCTCCAAATGGTACACACTGAGAAACACTCAAGATCTAGAAACACAGGCTATCCAGACGCTTCTATTATGGGACCCCATTCTATACATATGCTTATCTTATCTACATTTTTACACATTTTCGTAACTGTCTTGATATGTACTTTGCCAGAAACTAAATAAATAAATGAATGCGCTGTAATTTAATTGTTAATTACAGTTTATCATATACAGGCTTCCATTGCACGAATCAGTAATAAATTACATTACTCTTGTTTAGCTTTAGTTGTGAGCAATTCAAAAAAACGGCATGTCGAAGATATTGGAATTTTATACAGGAAAAACTGTTCTACTAAGTGGCGCAACTGGGTTTATCGGCAAACTTGTTTTGTAAAAAATATTATATGATATGGTTGGTGTTGAACGAATTTATGTATTATTACGACCAAAAAAAGGACGAACACTTGAAGAAAGAACAAAGGAGCTTTTATCGCACAAAGTACTATAACTAAACATAATTATATTATAATATATTTTTTATAATTCTTATAGATTTTTACATTTCGTAATATAAGCCAAGCTCAAAAGGACAAAGTGTTTACTATACACGCTGACTTAGGAGAAAATAAGTTAGCTTTATCGGACAAAGATCAAAACAAACTGATAAACGAAGTATCTATAGTTTTACACATGGCCGCTTCTATCCGTTTTAATTTAAAACTGGAAGACGCTCTTATGGTAAATACCGCTTCCACAAAAACTCTGTTGGAATTATGTACTCAAATGAAAAAGTTAGAGGTAAGCTTTTTTAAAGCAGTAAATTATTATACGTAGGACAGAAATTACTATAAATATTGGGGGCAGTAAAATACTTCCTTCACATTAAATGCACATGTTATATCTCCCAATTGAAGAAACAATTATCAAAATTGCCTCTCGCATAGGCGCGATTGCTCTCGCCATTAGCGGGCCCTTATTATTTGCGTATTTACCACCATTGAAATATTTTCTCTCTTCTAAACTATATATTGAACTTCAACAATAATTTTCTCTATTTCGATATTATTATAATATATCTGTTTTTATTTTTTGATGTGCAACTTACTATATGGTCTTGCATTTTATAAATTGTATTTTCTTTTTGTTGTTGCTTTTTATTTTTTATGTTAAATTACTTCGTCACTTTTTACTAAAAAAATTATTTTGGCATATTCATTTTTAATTAATACACAACTATCTATGGTCATCAATCAATGACTAGTACAACTTCAATGACACTTTTTATATCTTTCATTTTTGACTGGTCACGTTTCTTAACAACAAACGACTTCAGTTTTAATAGATAAAACACACGAAAAAATGGAGTATCGATTCCATGTTATTCACTTTTTTCGAAATTAATTTGTATCTTTGTTCAGACTATATAATATTCTTCAAATTTTATAAACATTTGCTACCTTTCTCTTGGCTTCCGGGTTGGAACCGTGTCCTCGGTACTTCTGCTGCCGACGTTTCGTCTTCACTTGCATGAGGCATCCTTGGAGCTTAACTGTTGCTACTGCTTTTGTTTTTGCATCGAAACTGTTTCTCTCAGCATAATACCACAATTACACACAGTCGAGAAAGCAAGTTTTGTGAAACTAGATCTGACATTTGTTCTGACTAACTTTTAGCATCTGAAATGAAAAACGACGCATTTTGTCTATCACGTCAACTTCTTAAGCTACAGGACACCCTTTCTTTGTCCCAAAAGTGATACAAAATATGGATACAGAGGAAAATAAAGGAAAAAGTTATCAAAAATACTGTTCACAGAGAATACTTTTATTCATACGAAGACAATACTGTTTCTGTAAATTAAGTTGTGTTAATACAAGTAGTGAAGTTCTTTTACTAAATGGCAAACATATATATTCATGTAACAAATTTTCGCCTATAGCTTATCCTAGAATGTTTAATATGTGGACAACCTAGCTTGATGCTCCGATAATAGTCAACCATCAAACGGACATCCTATCTACCTTGATAGCGTGCCTCTATGATCTTCAAATCTTCGTGGAATCTCTCACCCTATTGACAGAGTGATCACGAACTGTTAATCAGAAAACTTAATGCGAAAAAGAAAACTAACTACAATTTTGAAATTGGCAAGCCTATTTAACTTTAAAACATCTGAAAGATCGAATCCAATAGCAATTCTGTTAAAAATTGTTCCCCCAGTGTCATCGGCGTTAACTTTAAATTGATAACATTTTACAAAATGTCGCAATTTTTGAATGTGTCACATAATTGCAAAACATTCACTCTAAGTAGCACTGTATGTTTTTGATTTGTCAAAGATCGTGAGAAATAACGGTACCGGTATCATAAATTGAAGCGTCCGTCTGAAGATAAATCTCCAATCGAAATCTGGACACATTAAAATAGGTGAAATAACGAAATGTTCTTTAAGGGTTAAAAACGCTATTTCATATTCATGTGACCAATTTCACGTAACATTCTTTTTAGTAAAATTAGTTAAAGGTACGCCAATAGAAGTAAAATTGGGCACGAAACTTCTATGTCATGAAGCTGTTCCTATAAATCTAGAAATCTCTTTGGAATTCCGAGATTATAGTATATCGACTTTCACAGGAACAGCTCTTAAACATAGTTCATCAACTATACAACCTAAATATTTCAACAGAAGACGACAAAACTGTTTTTCCTTAAATAATCGTTTGGACATCTCTCTTAAAAGATTCAAATGAAAATAAAAATCTTTAAAAACAACTAATATATCATATAAATATTCCAACACAAATGTTAGCAAATCAATATCAAGCTCTAAATCAATTAATCTCTACAACACAAAAGATGGATTGGTCCACCCAAACAGCATGCCATTAAATCTATAAAGTCCATTATTTTCACAAAAGGCTATAAAATCTTTTCAATTTTCAGCGAAAAGAATTTGCCCACATACTGATCTAGAATAGTAGAAATTAGTTTTCGACAATCGACACAAAATCGATAAGTCTGGTCTTTGGTGTTACATACATGTGATGTCCGAGAACATTTAGAAGGTTCGATTACTTTTAGTTTAAACTTTTTGGATTTCTTCGATAACTTGTTTAATATGCAACACAAGATGACGTTATTATTTGATGGGTTAGGTATTTAGTATTAATTCAATTTCGTGTGAAGTTAAATGAGTTTATTTCAAGGACTTACTGATAAACTACTATTTTCCTCGTTTAATTCTCGGAGAGCCTTAGCCTTATTATTTGATGGGTTAGGTATTTAGTATTAATTCAATTTCGTGTGAAGTTAAATGAGTTTATTTCAAGGACTTACTGATAAACTACTATTTTCCTCGTTTAATTCTCGGAGAGCCTTAGCTTAATGTTTCAGTAAACATAGTAATACCTGACACACTATTGATATTGTTAAAAGTCTCTGTCTAGCTAAAATGCCAAATGATTTGCCGTAAATCAGGAGTAATGTTCATTGCAGACCAGAAATCTACCTCTAAGATAAGTTCGTGAGATAACTCCGGAAATACTGATACGTCTATCAGACAAATTTTATCCTATAAATGGAAAGATGTAGTAACAGAACCACAAGTAATACTTTTCTCGCCATTAGCACCTGTACATTCGACTTCGATTTCATAGAAAGAAGTAGGTGAAACGCATACCAGAATTTAAACTTACAAATACAGACGTTGATCACTAGAAACGCGTGATATGACATAATCGAGAAAAGTTATTGAATATGCTGGCTTGGTTGAGTCTAAAGACCGGAAATGCTGGCACCAGCCTCTAGCGACTTCGAATTTTTTGGACATTTTGAACAGTTGTAACGTGTAACATATGGATGACCTCATTTAAAACAAACACGCTTTTTTTAAATTTATAGAAAACCAGTATGACTGTGACTGGTCGGTCTTTGGAAATATTACTATGACGAACATTGACAGCACATACACGAATATTCTACGAAAGATTCAGTGATATCTTATGAACTGAAACAGTTCTTGGTCTGTTACTAAAAGTGAGATTCCATTTTCTAACTAAACAACTACTACTAATGAGAATTTCAGAAAGCTGGACCGATATTGCACAGGCCCGTGTTAGCCTGCGTACTTAGTAATGTTCTCATTGTGAAGTTCAATAGTGAAATTGTCTAAGTCGGGTGTAAAATCAGATGTATCTAATATTTCCAATAATCCTGAACAAGACATTGAAATGACTATAGGTGAAGCTGTCTGCTAAATAAACAGCCAACTACAGCTTCATTAACTAGATCAATAGGTATAAGGTAAAGCTGTGAGCGCAAATCCTGTGGATATCGTACGGTAGAGAGAAGCGAGAAAAGGAAAGAGGGCAATAATTAATTTTCTATAGTTAGTTGACTAAAAATTATACAAAAGGTTATCTTGCGCACTTCAAACCATCCAATAAAATCTTTGATAGGTAGCATTTTGTCTCCAGTATGATCTTCCATATGTATAATGCTATGCTTTTTTAGAGCCGATAGCTCTTACTAGATTCGTTACTGCACGATCTCTTAAAAACTATCTAATTTCTTATGCACATGGTCCACACGTTATTCCATGTATTCCTGAACGCTCTCTACCCGTTCATGTATGCTTTTTTTATTTATGATTTTCCTTAGCTCGCGGTCTTAAATTCTGTTTTTATTATCTGACCAAGAGTTTTAATTTTGTTGTTAATTTCATTAATGTCTGCTACTCTGTGACTAATATCACGTTCCATTTTTTCCAATTTATCTGTTTTGTCTTTGTTCTTTTTTTTTCTGCACCATTACCTCATAACAGACAAAAGACCGGGCATAACTAACATCTCTTGTTCTGCTATGGTGTCTCCATCCTGTAATTGTCCGCTCCGAGCTGTAATTAATTTTATTAAATATAACTTTTTTCTTAAAGGCAAGGAGGTTTTTTGTTGCCCAAGTACGACATTTGGCTATTTACGTACATATTCAGAGAGCTGCAAAATCATAACATCAGTAAAAAAGATACGGTTTGCATATTATTGTTTAAATGATCATTGAACTTCATGAAATATACCATTCTTTGCAGAAGATCATAAATTTACGATATAGGATCACTGTAAACAAGTCATAGCACATAAACCTACCTACAAGTAAAATATAGTTAAAAATTAATTTTAAATATAAATATTTCTGAAACTACCAGTTGGAGCTCAATTTTCGTAATGATTGTTTTATAGGAAAGTAGACCGGTCTGTCGACTTTTACTTACAAATACAGTGTTTAATTAAGTTTCAATTATAACACTACGGTGTTATAACAATTGTTCAAAACGGAATATCGTTTTTTGCTATATCAGTTTAAATACTAAGAAGACATGTTGTATAATTGTATACTAATTTAGATCACAATATTTCGTCATTTTTAAATTTTTCTTTTACAAATTCTGTTATAAAAAATATTATAAGATAATCTAGTAACATTTATTTTCTAGTCTATAGTACATGTGTCTACGGCTTTTTGTAATGTCGATATGGATAATTGTGAAGAGAAAGTTTATGAATTCAAAGACATAAATGTTAATGAGGTACTCGAGCAATTAAAGATTAAGGGAAACTTAAACGCAAGCCAGAAAAAGTATGTAGTATTTAATCCTAAACAGATTCCAAACTCTACTACGCTTTTCCGTCGTTTTAGTATCTTAGAAATACATCCTAATTCCTATACGATTTCCAAACGATTAGCAGAAATTGTTGTAAGAGATTACAGCAAAAAATTGCCGTTATGTATAGTACGCCCATCAATAGGTAAGCAGCAATAATTTTTATTTCTAAGATCAAACTAATCTTCATATTCCAACTTTAACAAATAATACAAACATTAAACTAATTAAAACTTTGACATTATTAATTGAACTTTACGTAATTAATGGTTAATCAATTTTATGTCAGTTGTTCTATGTCGAGTAAGCGTACAGTTTTAAGAATGGTGGTGTCCGCGTGTGTGGTGGTGGGCGTTCGCGCGTATGTGTGGTAGA
This sequence comes from Dermolepida albohirtum, assembly GCA_031893035.1. Lineage (NCBI taxonomy): Eukaryota > Metazoa > Arthropoda > Insecta > Coleoptera > Scarabaeidae > Dermolepida > Dermolepida albohirtum. Next base: position 678,101 of record JAVIWB010005632.1, read on the forward strand.
TATGTGTATATGAGTGTGTGTATGTTCCGAACTAAATTAAGAACTACGTTATCTATTATAGTTTCATCGGCATTTAAGGAGCTTGTACCTGGTTGGCTTGACAGCAAAAATGGATTAGTTGGATTATATATTGTTCAATCTTTGGGAATTCTTAGAATAGCATACGTAGACGGAAACTTTAAGCCAGATTTGGTACCTGTTGATTCCGTAAGCAATGTGATTATTGCAAGTTCTTGGTACAGGACATTACAGGAGTAAGAATTCTTGTCATAAATAATAGCAAAATCGAAAACTTTTTAAACGCACTCTCATTATTTCTATTACCTTTCATATGCCTTACTAACACACAATTCTTACAGTTACTTAATATTTTTATTATCGGTGTCTATCAATGCTTAATTGTTTATTATCTAAAAGTAAAATTCATCCTACAGTTTATTTATACAGAAATGTATTAATTTACTGTCAAAATTATTGCTCTCAAAATTCTGAGTTTGCTACGGTTACAAGTACTTTCATTATCTTCTGTTTTTAAAATAAGTCAGCCATAATTTAATTTTTCATATACATTAAGTGTAATAAGTGAATTAATATTATACGTTTTATGAAGAAAAATATATCAAACTGATCATTTGTGAATATTATTTAGGTTTTCTAATTGCTTCCAATTTAAATTTTCTAAATAACATTCGCTAATGAGTTTAAATGATTTTATCTCCCAAAGTTTTTGATAAATTAAATTTGTAAGAATGTAAGATATTCTATTCCTAGAAATCTGGATTATCCACTGGTTTTTAATGTAACGCAGTCGAAAGAGAATAAATGCACTTTCCGACAATTAATTGAAATGAACAAAGAAGTCAGTTATAAGTATCCACCGAAGAAAATGCTTTGGTATCCAAGAATCACTTTGACGACAAACTATTTATACTACGTTCTAAACTTTATACTTTTTCAATTGCTTCCTGCTTATGTTATAGATAGTTTATTATTCATATTTCGACAAAATCCATTGTAAGTTTGAATTAAAAAATTTCGTCAGGTCAACTAAATATTTCGTTTAAGCTTAGTAAACGTTCAAAAACAAATATGGCAGTCGCAAAAAGTTTTCCAATACTTTACACAACGTAATTTCGAATTCGATTCAAAACAGTTCCAAAAGCTATGTAACAACTTGAGTATTGAAGATAAAAGAATATTTTATGGAATAAATAATTTTCGGGTAACTATAACATATTGTGAAGACGGCCGAAAATTTGCGAATAAAAACATCCTTAAAGATGATGAAGATGGAGAATCTAAAGGCAGATATGTTTTGCTTAATATGTAGGTATCTTATTGCATTAGATTTTTGTATTACATTTTAATACACTTTTATAGTATGTTTATTTTGGACGTACTTCTCAAGACATTGACATTGTATGGTATGGTTTGGTTAATTGGTTACGTCTTTGGAGCAACCGAATTGCTTACCTTGAATTATTGGGCTGACTATGTTTAAACGTTTCTTCCTACTATGTTACCTTGTTAGCTAGTAGTAAGATCAATAAATTTTTCGACGCATAGGAATGTTGTAATAGTGTTAAACCAATTAAATAAATTGAATAAAACCTTACTGCATAAACAATAACTTTAATACTTCACAAATATTTAGTAGTTAATTCCTACCGTGTATATATCGACATGTATTATATAAGAATAACTTTATTAGTATTGAACATTGCAGGATTGTTTAAAGTAGCAAAATTATTCAGAAATTCAAAGAGTATTTAACCACATTTTCAGATTTATCATCTTTTCCAGATATTTGAAAAAATACGAAAATTCAACTAATTGAATTCAATTTACTAAACGGCTATAGTTGAATTAATTGAATTCCAATCAAATAGTTTACTCTACTAGAGCTAAGTGGTTTTTTCTCTATAAAATATTCATGAGAAAAACATTCAAACGAAGAAAAATTTGTTATGCTTCTTTGTTATTATACTAGTAATGGAAATAGTACTGACGCTAGAGAAATGCATTATCAGTGCTATATGAAAGAGAGAGCAGATCGAAGACTATTTTGTAAAATAGAAAGTAATCTGAAAATGTATGGGCCATTTGCAAAACAATTTCAATTAGGAAATAAATTCAAACCGGGCCATGAAGAAAGAGTTTAGAGTACATAAATTACAACCCACGACATGTATTCGTAAAATTGTGAATAAATGTGCCGTTTCTTTTACGACAATGTTAGCAATACATTTTGTGCTGAAAATGCTATAAACTAAGTTGTTGAACAATTAATCATATTCGTTCGGGATGTAACAAAGAACTGTTTGTCACCTTATTATCATTACTAACTCAGTCATTTAATGCTAAAGGTGGGCAGATTCATAATTATATAAACAAGTGTAAAATGTGACGGCACAATTTCAGTAAATAAATAATAAAATCTATACAATGAAAATTATTCCATAGATAATAAAACACTAAAGATTTAGGGAACAAATAACCGGTTGATATTAATATATTAATTACTACTAAGAAAAACCTAATTATAATCTGGAAAGTAGACTTCCGCGGTCGTGGTACATACATGCTACCTGCTTCTGGGCTTCCTGGCTGGAATCGCGTCACTTGTATATCTGCCGACGTTTCGTACCCAGGGCTCAACTACTGCACTGAAACTGAAACAGTTTCAGTGCAGTAGTTGAGCCTTGAAGATGTCCCATACTAATGGATACGAAACGTCTGCAGATATACAAGTGACGCGGTTCCAACCCGGAACTAGATAACCTAATTATAAATTCGGAAATAGTAATTGTTTACTATTTATTGGTAAAATCCCCTTGAATTTTTAGTTTTTAGAGCATATGTACAAGCATTTCATTTAAGTTCGTATAATAATTTCCAAAATATGCTAATAAATATAGTACGCACAATTGATGAGAAATATAACATAAATATACACGTAACATACAATAGCTAAACAAAATATATATATATATATATATATATATATATATATATATATATATATATATATAATATATATACAAAACGCTTCGCAATGTTGTTCGCTGTTTTCTTCGACACAACACGAACAATTTGGTCATTTCCAGGATGAAGTTGAAGAATTCATCCTAACCTTCTGTGGTAAATTATCCCGCGAAGAATAACCGAATTACCTACGTTAAGGAGTGCTTTCTCTTTGTGTTTCCATCGACATCGAGTTTGCATCTCATTTACGTATTTCTTACTTCATCGCGTTCAACAATACGGCACTAAATTTCATAAACGGTGATATGAAACACTAGATTTTCACGTATCGTATTTATGAAACATACAATTCTGGTAAAACTGTCAACAATCTAGCGATAAGGAAGCGCGAAGGTGTCAATAGATTAAAGTCTAGGATAATTAGATAACGGGCTCAGAAGACGGAAACCTTAAAGTGCTTCTACTTGTGTCAGTAATATACAAAAATCTGGTGGCTAGAAAAGACGCTGATGCTATACCATATGTTACAGTTTGTAATTTGTAGCAACGTACAGGTTGTAATGAGACTAACGTCCAAAAAATACGACGATATTTTCAATTGACTTCTGATATTAAAATTTGACGATTCATTATCTCAAAGTTTGCAGTTACGACAAACGCATGTTGTCTGAATCACAGTAATATGCGAAAATATCATCGTGTATCACGTATTGCATATCATTGAAAAATAACCATGTAGTAGTTTTTGCATATGCATAAGAAACAACTTGAGTTCTAGTAGCTATACGCAATGCTTTAAATACGATATGAGTAGCAAATAATTCATTTTCTCGTTCATTGCCTTATATTCGAACATAAATTTGATGTATTCGCCTTTCAAATCTGCATTTTGATTCAAATGGTGTTCGCACGTCTAAAATCGTTTTAATACAAGATTCGCGTTTCACTCAAATTTCCTTTATCGAAAGTGTACAACAAATCACCCCGCTTGATCGTGAATTGAATCAACGAAGTTATTTTCACATATCTTTTGCGCAATTGATAATTTATGATTGGTACTGCATTCCTCGAATGACTAAAATTTTTCTATTTGTTCTTTCTAATTTATATTTAAATGGCAAGATAATGTTTTTGGTTGCATGCTGTGTTAAAATGGGGACACTGCTCACCCTAAACATGTTTTATGTAGGGCAGGTTTATTTTCGCCTAATTTAATTGAATCTACGCATAATAAATGCAAAAAATGAAAGCGCCCGATAAGTTTTATATTGCTAAGAACGTCTAAATGTAATAAATCAACTAATAGGCATGTTCTTTGTTATTTATTACGATTAAACAACCTAAAATTGTTTCATATCGTCCATATTTTGATATAATATAATACGAGCATTTGTCCTGCAATTTAAATTGATGCTGCTTGATTAATTTCCGCAACTGCAGCTTACACGAATAACTTGTTAAGTTAAACTTAGAGCGCCAACCGAGTGTGATAAAAGTAGTTTGAAAACCGCTATCTAAAAACGCTCTACACGAATACCATCTCACTAAATACCAAATGTAAACTATTTGAAGTAGATAGTATAAAAGTATTCGACTTGTTAATAGACGAAGAGTTTTGTGCAATATGCAATAAAGACCGACTTGACAATATTTACCTAAGAACATTGACTTGCATGATTGATTATTAGGACCCTTTTCTAAGCAACTTGATGTTTTTTCTTAAGTTCACTGACACAAATATTTGGATTTAGTTTCGGAATTGTAGCACATTGTGAAGTGAAATGAGGCATGTTACAGTAGTTACAAGTCGGTTTGTTTCTTGATGTTAAAGAATTTGTTTTGGCGGTATTTACCCTCTGAGCATCATTACCAACATTTGATTTATCGAACAGCTTACATCTTTTATTGAAAAATGGTACTGAGTCGTCAAGCTTAGGCAACTGAATTACTTTATTAGATATAACCGCATCCTATTCACGTTTGGAGAACGCATCTAGTTTAGTTGTTACTAAATAAGTTACTAATGCATCTCAAGATTTTACAGGTAAATCCAACATTTCTAGTGTTCTTAAATGCCAAACTAAATTATTTAATAAATTTCGCAGCGATTTATTTGAAACACGCTTGATACGAAAAGTGCTATTTAAATCATTTCAAATAGAGTTTCACTTTTTAAAAATTAATGAGCATTCTACAAAACTGCAATAGATGGGAGATGTACCACCTTTATTACGATCTGCATAAGTCCAATTATATTTTTCTGTAATCTTACTTAATATATGTTTTGTTATAATTTCTAAGAACACTCTTATCTTCTGTGTACAGAATGCACAATATCATTAGTAGTTTCATTTGAAGGTTCTTGATCTGACATGCTCAGTTTTTCATCTACTGTATTGGTATCTTCATTCATTTCATCAGCTGTCTCTGTCATTTCCCCTAATAATTGGTCTAGTGCATTAATCAATTATTTGTAATAGATCGTCGTTTAGTCATTACAAAATTCGAGAATTCTATCTCCTACGTTTGCCTGAACGGAGCTGGTTTCCAATGTATTTAATTTAATTCGCGATAGAGCATTTGCATTGTGTTTGCTCTTGAATAATATCTTATTCTAATAATTTATTTATCTGATACTTAATTCCTTCTCTCTGCTGAGGCGGTTATCTATATAATATAGCTTGATATATACAGGCATGTCATCCTCCACATACAATCGATGTTTAACCTTTAATGAACGTTAATGACAATTGGTTGTCATAGCATGTATCTTTAAACATTAATTAAACATTAATACGTAGATTTTTTATTGTTTTCTCTCTTCGTCATTTAAATGTTCTAAACTAAATTTCTTCATAATATTTTCGAGTTGCATAGGTTCTACTTGTTGCGGTCATAAAAATGAAATGAAAATTACTTACAGTATGTAAGCTGCAGTTTCCATCGATTCGTCTTTCTTGTTCCTTGTTTGTTTAGTTGTTGCAAACTTCCTTTGGAATCGATGTCTAGGTTTTGTGAGCCAATTTAAGATCCTGCGTAGGGTGTTGTATGAACCGTTGAAACAGAACACTTTCACAAAGATTTTATTCACAAAAAGTTACAACAATCTTACTGATGGCGCTATTTAAATTATTTTAAATGGAATTTTACTTTTTAAAAATTATGTAATGAGAATTCTACAAAACTACAATATATAAGAAGTTTGTCTTCTATTACTGTCTGTATGAATCTGATTACATTTTCCTGTCATCTTACTTAACATACATACACATGTTATAATTTCTAAGAACACTCTTATCTTCTATGTACGTGTCTCTATACATTTGTTTACATGTCGGTATGTAACTTGCTTGTATGTGACTATGTACGTCAAACTGTTTATTTTCGAATCTTTCATTTAATAGTTCCAGTGCCAGTAAGTAATTATTATCTGATATGTTCGACTGTAAAATAACGACAGCTTAATGATGAATCTGAATGAATCATGCTTTTGAATAAGATGTGAAAATGATACCACTTATCAAACAATCCGTCACATGTAGGTAAGTTGATAGCTGGTTTTGATATTTTGCCAGGAGTATTCGATTTTTGATTTTATAGTTTTGTTCTACATTCAATGGTTACAGAGATATGTAAGACTGTAAATACTGACAATATTGAGTATTTTTTTAATATCTCAAAAAGTTAAGAACAAATGACAGATCTGAAAATACTATCAAGTACTCTAATTTTCAAGAAAATTTGCTAATTTAACAGACCCTATATCTTCAATACTAAGACAATTACATATTTACAGGAAAATAAAATTTTTCTGCTTTCTGTTATATTCTAAATAAAAATTATTGAACACATTACATGAAAGTCTATTAAAAAAATTGTATTTCTCTCCAGTTTTAGTAGTATCTATAATATTTTTTTTCGTTTGTATGCATTAACAGCGTAAGTATTTGATTTATCTTTCTGCCGATGGCTTTATATATTGATGCTTAATCAATTAATAGTTGTAAGTACCCGCATATCTCGTACTTTATGTACTTCAAACAATAAGAAAGTGTATGGAAAACAAAACTATGTTAGCATTTCAGCTTAAATGGTTACATTTTTGAATCAATGGTGTTACAGAAAAAGTAAATATTGTGGTAACACTGGCCATGACCAGTAATTCTCTAGCTTTAGATTCGTATGACTGTTTGTTGTGTGATAATGATTAGTATTTGATACTGTAGTGTGTTTGTGTATAAAACAATTTCGTAGTGTATTCAGAAATATTCAGATTTTGCCAGGCTAAGATGAATTTATAGTACCAATTCTTCTACAAATCAATTAGCTTAATTTTAACTATATAAACATTACATAAATAGACACTGAATAGTTACTCCCTTTATACAAGAACGTTTTTACACGGCGACAGGTATCATTTACCAAAAAAATATGGAAGCTTACGATATGTTGCAAACATTTAACATAGTTATTCAGATTTCTAATACCTGTTTCATAGAAACCTGTTTAACAAAAATGAAAACATAAACTATATTGCCTACCAATTATTAATTATTTATTAAAGTATATACGTCTATGGTATATGAATTTGTGCGCTCTATCAATAATTGAATAACATAACAAGGTACGAAACACAGGATTTATAAGTTTCAAGTTTAAAGTGAAGTTGAGTTTAGTAAAAAATGTTATCATTTTAAGTAAAAAATATAGCATTATTATAATCTTCCTCTTCGAACTAACGAATTAGCGATTTAATTATACATATTCCTGTGTATTTTAAATTAAACGTCTATTTGAAAATAGTCATCCGATATACGATAAGTACAAATACATATAACAATACTCAAATGTGTAGACAATGCGGTGCGATACTGAAATCATACGAAATATACTCATATACATTAATTCATTACTTAGATGTTTAAAAATCTTAGCAAAAATGTTACGCCTATATATATGTCATATTTTGAAAGAAATGATCGATGTTGTTGACAAAATATGATAGATTTTTCTACTACTTTTCGTAGTATTTATAAAATAAAAATGCAAAATGTGAAAGGGATTGTGATATTTAATCTCAAATATAATAAAATAGGGATATTAATTAGACTCTTTTGAGAGGATTAATTAGAGATTGTCTGGAGAAAATAATCATATCAAAAGCACTTTATATAACTTTATTAACGTATTATTTAAGTTTAAATAAAGGAATGAATATCTCTATAGAAATTTGTATTTATCAATATTTTTAATTTAATCGCTTTTAAATACTTTATATTTTGCTGAAATTAGTGAATTTCAACTTTTTAAGTACTTACTTAATTTATCTGGTAAGTACTTTTACATTTTGCTTAATATGTATTTAAATCACTTTCAATGATTTGTAAAGATGATTCTAAGCACCATACTCTCCCACGATAAACTTGTCACTCTATTTTATATGCAGAATCAATGGTTGACAGTTAAAAATATACAACTGATATTTGACTATTTGTTGTAACTTTTCTTTTAAGTATATAGTTCTGTTGCAAGTAATGATTTAAATTTAATATTAAATAAATGCAAAAATACTTAACCTAAAAACAAGTTAGAGTGTAGAATATTTATAAACTTAAAAACGTTTCCAACGAATAATGACTTCACAATAACTTTCGAACAGTTCTCTTTCAAATTGAATACAAGAATATCTACCTTATATTCAGAGAAATTAAAAATTAACGGTGCATATGCGTGTACATTTTGCGATGTTTCACAAATTGTGAGTAGTGGAGACTTGCAATAATTTTGTTAAATTCTTTCATGTTATACTTGCCAAAATTGTTAATCAAAGAAATCAAAATTTTTCTTTATTTAAATTTCAGTGTCATATCTATATATGAAATTTTAACATTACTCATTTTAAGTGTATTGACAATGAAACTATGGTATTTATATATATCATTAACTTCCTAAAATATATGTTATGTTCAAATAAGTTATATTTTTACGCATAAATAAGATTGTAATGCTATATAGTAAATTTTTGATTTGAGTACTCCTAAAAAGGTGTAAGATTTATTCATTGAATGTTTTGGTAATATATGACATTGAAATTTTTTGAAGAGAATATAATTTTGCTTTTAATGAATATTGACCCTCAGTTTATATACAATACATACAAAAGTGTTTAGAACGTATTTCAAATTTGAATTTGTTTTTCAATAAATCTTAATGTTATGTTTCGAAATTAGTCTTTTTATTTACATGCATACAACAAAATTTAAGCAAAAGAAAGTTTTTAGATTGAGGCTCAAGTTAAAAATAATATATTGTACTAGGAAAAGTCCATAGCTTATTTACATATGAGGGTCACAGCAATATGTCTCGGTTTTGCACTATAAAGATATTACACCTAAACCTAAAAGTTTATTTACCGACCAACTTGTTATGATCCTTGTAACGTTTCATATGCAGAGGAGACTTGATAATAATTAATAATGTAAAATAAAATATAGAACTTTAAATTTTACTTAAAAGTGTTTTTGAAAAGAATTGTCAATGTCAGCTAGTCAAAAACCCATTGATAGATGAAAAAACGTTTTTTTGTGTATCTATCAAAGAAGAAGAGAAACTTTTTATAAATGTCTCGCGTATCAGAAACCAATTTGTTTAGAGTATGCCAACAAAGTATGTAAAAATTGTATTGCTATTCAAAAAAGTTCTTTCTTATTATTATTATTACTAGTTATATTTTGATATGTACTTTATTTTTTAAGTAATTACAATAAACGGCGAATATTATGTATCTATATTTGTGTTTTATGAGCATAAAATAATGGCGGTATCTAATACCGATAGTCACAAATATAATAAAAATTTGCCACCCTTGCGAGTTAAGGGTTATACACATATCGCTGCCAGAGAATGTCCGAAGTCTGATAATTACCCAAACAATAACCGATCCGTTAAACATAAATTATTGATAGCTTATAATTATTATAATTTTATTTAATTAACATACAATGGAAACACTAAAATAAAAAATTCAGCTCATTCACACAAAATGCATGAACTTGTCAGCTAACCATTATTTCATAATTGATATAGAAATTATTCAAATTTTAGGTATTCATATGTAAATGAGTAAAATTGCAAAAATTGGCGAAGCAAACAACTTTATGGTATGTTGCAAGAATTTTCATTAATTATTTATTTGTAAGAATATATATTTACAAGAAGAATTTGCAATTTTTAGGATTTTTAGGATTTTATTGTAAATTAAAAATGTAATGAGAAGTTATGTATTGGCTTTCACAAGTCTTTTTAGAACAGAAAAAAATGTAAATTAAATAATAAATAAATACTTAAACAAATCAAAAGTCAATGAGATTTAAATTAAAATATATATAATAAAGATAAACAAATTTTCTCTAGAAAAAGTACCAAACCATATGTATATGTATATATTGAATGTAACTGCATAATTGCTAGATTTGTTAAGAAATATTAAATTCACAAGCAACTTTAAAATTTTATTAGTAAAAACAATTCAACGAGAATAATATAATACACAAATTAATAATTAAAATTATTATAAAAAAACATAAATGGCTGTGGTGTAAATTTCCAAGAAGTCATTACTACATATCACATTTAAAACAATTACAATAATTATTGAATTTTAACCAGGAACCTATTTATAAGAAAAAAACTTAGAATATTATATAAAAACAAAAGTACTTTCATACTCTATTTGGATACCTCACTGAAAAGAGTTTGAATTGTTCTTGAATTTACATTACAATCATTTCTATGTTTTTGATATTCTCGAAATGAACTGGAAAGTTTTGGATATTTAATTTTGTTACCTAATCGTCTTGCTAAATAAAGCATCAACTTCATTTATAATTCATTGCATTCAATCTATTGTTATTGCATTAACTGCAATTATTACAGATAATTGTACATATGGTTTATTTTCCGCACACTCGAACACCTGATTTTTAGTGAAGAAAAATATCGATATTCAAGTTTTTGTTCCTTTTAAAAGAAAAGACTGTTATTATCTAATGAAAATGATAGAAGAATACATTTGTTATTGAAAGTTAGGTTAAAACAGGTTAAGTTATACTCAAATAAATAAAATGTATATTTCCGAATACTATTTGCAAACTAGAGAAATTTCTTAATCACAACAGTTTTATACTATAATGTACTTTATTCAATATATATGTACAGTCTATCATCACTGTATAGCGGTTGTTTCTGTAGTTATACATTTAATTGCTTGATCTCTCAAATTTATAGAAACATTAATAACATAATATAATTAATAAATAATCATTTATTATTTGCTCATTGCTCTGCGTATTACTATCCCCGTAACTCAAATCAGAGGTAATGTCATGAGCATTACAATTTTTACTATAAATTTTAAAATTTTACTCACTTACAAAAGCTTACTCGTCCTCTTAACTTCTCTTTCTCGTTACTGTTTCTACTTTTCTTTTCTTTTTGCAGAATCTTTCTATTTAACATTGGTTTTAGCACCTAGCTGTGCAGGACAGTCATCATAATATCTCCATGCTATCAAATAAAAGAGAAATTTCTGCTTAGACTTTTTTCATTCGTCATTCATATTATTTGTAATCTTAATGGCGTTTAGTAAACGTACATTTTCCTACATTTTTTTCTCCGTAGCAAGAAATAAATTATTGAGTATCTCACTTAATACACTATTATCACCTTCACTTCGGATACCACACCACCATGTGTTATGTTTGTTCATATGGTTATACATTTAGTAATAAAGGACTTCTTATCTCTATATTTTAATACCTTACAAATATATACACATATATCATTTTTCTATTATTGTTTACCAACTTAACTGTATCTTCTTATCTTCAAAAATTATAAAAACAACTGTGCATGTGTATTGAAACTTCAAACAAAAACAAATATATGGCTCATATCGTTTAGTTCCTCTCTCGCGTTTGTTAATTTATGTCGTCGGAGGAAATGTAAGTATTAACATAGATTTAAAAACATTTTATTTGGTAATATTTAGAGAAAATAATTGAAGCTTATGGAACAAATACACAAGGGTAGTTTTTATTAACATGAAGGAAATTTTCTTTGTATAATTTGATTGCGTTTGTGATATGGACGACTATTTAAAAACGAAACTGTGTATATATAATTTAATGGGTATCGCTTACAACGAAGTAAAATTACTCTCTTCATTTCGTCAAATATATAGTTTTATAGTTCTATACAAAAGTACAATAAAATTTATTTTATATAGACGGTTAATTCTTGGTGTAACATTGTATACCACAATTAATGTTAATAGAATCGTTTGATTTGTTTCACAATATTTTATTAGATACCTCTGATAATATTGTTTCTGTATAATTACTCGTTTCAAAGAATTTACTTAATTGAATGAAAATATACAACTTTTGCTATTGACGTGTGTGTGCATATTGTCGTATTCCTAAAACGATCGACTTGCTTCGCTAATTACGATAATTCTGGCTCCAGAACAGTTTAGTTTTAGGTAAACTCCGTAACCTTTCCTTAGTTCGTTGAAGAAATCTTTGTAATCGATGAATGACCTTTACTTGCTTCTTGATTTATCTTTTCTGTATATTTCGTAGCACTTCTTATTTTTTCACTTTAAATAGGATTCCATTATAATTCGTTTTTAATTATGTTTACTCACTTTTATGGTAGAATAGTCGATGAAAAGATTTAATAAGTTTAATGATAATATTTATTATATTACAGAATTAACACTACACATTAAATAACAAAGGTTCATAAATTTTCTATTTGCTTAAATCTGTGACTTCTGGGGTGGTCCACTATTTACACTTATTATTAAATGCTGACTAAGATGTTTATATAATATGAGTTCATTATTTATGAGGATTGCAACAATATGTGGACCCTATCCTTATTACTTATAGGAACTACTGTTCCTGTAATTAAATAATCTTTACTTGAGGCTTTATTCTGGTAATGACTTAGATATTCAGGTACGTTCCATTATAATTTAGAACGGAACATTATGCAAATATAGTTTTATTCTTGTGTTTCATCTATCTGTATCTAAAGATATAAAGCATTTTTGCACGGATATTTTTATGCATAGAACAAACTTATTGTTAAAATTTGAGTCTAATGAAAAATCCGAAAGGAGGGGACGGATACAGGGTATATATCAACTATAGGCGAACTTCATGAGAATTTTACTTTTACAGATTTTTAAGTTTCATTAAATGAGATATCGTTATCTCAAACCCATTTATTTTCTTTTTTTTTTATCGTTAATTAGTAAACAACACACCAAATACACTGCGAATTGGGATGAATATATGAAAATAGCCTATAAAAAAGCATTTTACAAACGGCTTCTAATATGTATAAAATACATAATTTAGTAATTTCTACAATAATTAAAGATTACAAATTACTGCATATTTCAAGTCTAGTTTATTGGGAAAAAATCATTAGCAGATTTTTATATTCCTTAGTAGAATGAACTGAATAAGTTATAAATTTACGAGAAAACAAAAAATTCACAATACGAAAGTACCAAACTTGATAATCCAGTAAGCTGCATTGATCCGTCAGTACAATAAATTTTTTACTTTTTTTAAATCACTGAAGATTAATGTATAACCCCTTGCCACAATAATTGTCGTTTTCTATATGCGTATTTCGACAACTAAGTTGTCATCATCAGTAGATAATTAAACAGTGTCGCACCTGGACAACTACGGTAAAAATACCCTTACGAAAAATAAATTCCGTACGCGATCCGTACCGCTGAAAGCCAAAACGTACACAGTGTACGTTTTGGCTTTCAGATTTTGGATACAGAAAACGAAAATTATTATGGCAAGGGGTTATATATCAACCTTCAGTGATTTAGTTAATCAGCCACAGGCATATATACTTAAGTATCTGTATATTGGCGGTATTTTTCTTAGTTTATTAATAAATATTAGTTTTAAGTTCATAATAATTATTTCCTTTTTATTACATACCGGTCTGCTATTTTTTTGGATGCCCTTTGTATGGGTCTTCAGTCTGTCGGAGAATTAAATGAATTATTAATAACCATTATTTTTTCGTATGATTGAAAAATTACTTGCTTGGAAAACGGTAAATGTTCTGAAAAAGCCCACATGTATTGTGGCCGTAGAAAAAATTAGTTTATAAATTATAAATGTTGTTCGAAATGACCACGATTCGATGTAATATATGCTTCAAATCTACGAATTAATCCCCTGGAAGTTATGCGTTTTGGCTTTCGACGGTACAGATCGTATACGGAATTTGTTTCATGCGGGTGTTTTCCGTATTTTCCGGGTACGACACTGTTTAATTATCTGTTAATGATGACAACTTAATTGTTGAAATACATGTACAGAATACGAAAATTAGTATGGAATATCAACCTTAAGTGATTAAACCCCTGGAAGTTGTTACTAACTCCGATCATTGTAACAGAATTACATCCTTGCCGTCTAAATAAGTGTGTATCATCCAATGATTAAATGGTAGGTACGAACAAGAACACATGACAAAAAGACAAATTTAGTAAAATGTACCCCACAACAAATTACATTGAGTATAGATAGTTTAGTGTTAAAGTCACAGAAATTAGAAATGGAATTGAAATAGCTATACATGTAGCAAAGTAAAAACCTATTAGTAAATTTGTTTCTGCACGTGGTAGATGGAATATAGTAAGGTTTCGTGTTGCAGTTTAAGGTTACATTGAAGAAAATCTTTGAGAGTTCTAGTGAATTACTTTGAATATGAAGAGCTTGTAAACAAATAATCGGTAGAGATAACACAAAAAATTTAAAAAACAGTTTCGCTGAACAACTTTCAGCTCTCCCCTTAAACTAAAAAACATACGCTGTGAATGTGCTCACCAGAATTAAATTTGGCGTCGAATGAAACACAAAGGTACTTTTAATGATAGTATGATCAATTATATTATAGATTAGAATATATTAAAAAATAAGAGGATTAGTGGTTCGCATAAATGGCATAATGTTGCATTAAGCTGTATTTAAAGAAATATTATTAACCAGAGATGTCCAAATATTTACCAATTGTATAAATGTGTGCGAAGTTAAAAATTATATAGAATCCATAAATTATTATTATAGTTATAAAGTACAATTAAAACTTTAATTTTAATTAAATTTGACTAAATAAAATTTGTAAATTTCACGGTATTTATTAAAAATTTTTAAAAATAATGACTGCGTCCATTATCTATGTCCATGACTGTTAATTCAATGTATCTAACGATATCAGATACGAATGAAAATATAATCTAAAAAGAATGAACTAAATACAAGTAGTTATATATTATCAGTGGATATTAATGAACTTACTGTTCAATCGTATCAATGATTATTATTAATTTATACCTAGTGAGCATATACCTCAAATTTAAGACTACCGAGTGGGTGAAGTACGAGTCACTATTTGAGGGGTAGGCGTTATGTTACATTCGTCATATCTGTTTTTTGGTAAAACATTTTTCCACGTATTGGGTGGTTCCTGCCCATCGTTCCTTTTATTGAAACTGTTTGTTTTTTTTCTCTATTTCGTTTGCTTGCCTAATTATTCAGAAATAAAAATATTCTATGCTGACTATTTTTTTTTGTTCTCTTATTTTGTTGCTTCACAAATCTTCATTCTTTCAGACTTGCTCGTCTTATATGAGTCTCATTGAATTCTATTTATCACATAGATTCAGTTATGTATTTTACAATGGTTTCAAGTTCATAGAATTTGTTGCATACTTAGGAGTTTCGCAAGGTTCTAATTTTAGAGTTTTACTTTATGTTAAACAAAAATATGCCAATTTCATTTAATTATTCTATGGATAATCAGCAACTCAAAAGGATCAATGTTATCAAAGAACTTGGAGTATTTTTGGATCCAGGTATTTCATTTTATGGACAATATGAAAAAGTTTGTCTTTGTACTTTCAACACCTCGAGTTTCATTTTGAGAACATCGAAATGTTTTCATAACGCCACTACTGAAAATCTTTATTCTTCGCATTTATCACGTGCAAATTTGAATATGTCTCCATGGTTTGGTTTTCTTATTATACATCTCAGTAGCTGCTTACTGAACGCATTACACATCCGATTTCTAAAGTATTTATCATTTATTACTAATCTACGAGCAGTTAAAACGATGGAGAAACTTTTACAGTACGTTACTGCAAGTTCATAATATGCAGTCTTTAGCTGAGCGACGAAGCGTTTGCAACACTAATTTTTTATTTAAATTGATCCATAATGAAATCGATTATTTTTCTTTTCTGTCTGAAATTACACTTAACGTTCCATCTGCCTGACTACACCGAGAACTAACCTTCTGATAAGTTCACCACTTTATCTTAGAATAATACTAGGAAAAGATTTTTTGCTTATATATATTTTTTTTCTATTTTTTAGTTTATTATTGTATGTATTTAGTCAACTATTATGTGCGGTTTTAAGAACTTCGGGTTGAGCAATAAAAGTATTATTATTATTATTATTGGCGTAGATTTCACTACTGCATTAGCTTAAACCCGGAAAACTTTTCTCAATATCCCCATATCTATGGATTTAAGTTCGGAGTACGTGACTAATACTGAACGTTCACTGCTGTTGCCCTATCTGTTACGTGACCGGGCAGAAGAGAGAGTAGAACAGTCAAAAGCTGATAGATAAGAGAAATAAGACGTAAGAAAGGATAGTATGTAAGATCCCACAAAACCAAGAACGTCTGGTGATGTGAGTGGTATTGGACAAGATGAAAGTGACCGTACGGATATACAAGGTGACGCTGCAGGTGTTACTAATCGAACGAATATAGGGGGCATCGCTAATGAACCTAGTCAACAAGCGACATTGTACATGAATGAATCGCTTAGTTCGCCTGGCTTGGTTTTTTTTTTTAAACAGTCGCATCATGCACACTTGAGGATTTGGTTCTGCAAGATTTCCGTTTGGGCCTCCCAAACGTAAAGTGGATTATTCTTTAATAAATAATTCCTTGGCTTACATTCCCGTTGATTGGATTCCTCTTTATTTATCTCCTGTTGAATTTAATAATTTACCCTACGGAGCTTACATTAAGGAAGTGTATGTGGAAGTTATTCCCAAGGAAGTTCGTAGTACTTTCGACACTGGCACTACTTTAACAGGTTCAGCTAAATCGATGAATGTCATTTACGGAAAACATTGTGTCGGATTAAATCACCAGGTTGAAATGCTAAACATGAAAGCAAACCAAAAAGAGCCAATGCAAATTGAGGATTTATCGAAAGTTACAAAAGGCGAATTCACAGATAGATTTTGTGGAAGTTCTACCAATTATCACAGTAAGCACACTCCCGTGTTTCCCACGTCTTGGGGTGGAAACAGAGCATTACCTTATTACGCTTGAAAATTACTCACTACAAACACCTCTTCAAAATATACGACACATGCATTTACAGGATTACCGCATTTGGATAATATAGTCGACAGATATAATTTAAATGAACACATCGATGTTCCGTATAAGCCAAAAAATGGACCATTACTTAATCTGAAGAACTATAACATCATACCCAAAGATTTAGTGATATATACTGGACATGTAAATATGTCGACAGCATTTACAAAATATAAAAACAAAGCGCCATTCGAACACGAATTATTCCTTGTTAAGAAGACTTCTTTGCTTATGAATCTATTGTCGAAGAAAATCATCAATCAAGTTCTTTACGGAGTCAGCCCTAAGTGCATCTCAGCATTGAACTTATTCAACCGAACGCTCATGCAGACACTAATCCGTCATTTGTTAATGCTAGTGCGGAATATGAAATTAAATGCATATGCAGTATTACATTTAATACAGAAATTATGTATTCGTCTAATTTCTACGCATCTAAAGCGGCTTTCGTTTCCGCAACAAGGGATGAAAATTGACACTATTACATATTGCCACTATTACATATCTCAAATTCATATAGGTGGTTTGTATAGTAGGGATTGGAGAGGACATTATGACGAACAAGATGAAATAAATGCTATTAAATAATATGATTGTATATATTATTTATTAATAAATAAGACAATTATTTTGTAACATTTGTATTTTATTTATGAATTCCTTTTACTACATATTATACTATATTATAATTTCCACAGCTCGTACAAGGCAATGCAAATACTTCATGTATATCGTCAATAAGTCTGCTGTCGCCCATTCGATTATTAAATACCTCGGTATTTGGAAATACTTCACTATTAGTCGTAACGACTACCGGCGTTTTGTCGATCTGTACGTGTGTTTGATAATTTATATTTGCCATCAATGGATCCCCGGTTAATAACATTTTGCATGTACTTAGGACCGAGGGCTCTAGGTTCGGCTCATCCCAAATTAATATACGCCGACCGACAATCTTCCAAAGGAAATTGATTGTATTTATTAAAATTTGAAATTTGACCTTTAACAAGACATAATGACGCGCACTTTTTTGCTAATAATGTTTTTCCCGTATTACTCGGACAGTGTATCTGAATGCAATCTTTTCCATTTTTTTAAATATTTTATACAGTATGTTTAAAAAATTATGAACACTTTCGTTGTCATAATTACACTGAAAAATAATCAAAACTTGCAATCGCTGAGTGGATTCCTCCACGATATAATAATAATCGAAAATATGCCCTGAGGCAGAAATGGCTTTTAAATAAAGAAAATTCTACATTTAAAA
Organism: Dermolepida albohirtum; assembly: GCA_031893035.1. Taxonomy (NCBI): domain Eukaryota; kingdom Metazoa; phylum Arthropoda; class Insecta; order Coleoptera; family Scarabaeidae; genus Dermolepida; species Dermolepida albohirtum. The sequence goes on from JAVIWB010005632.1 coordinate 696,870, forward strand.
AATAAATAGTTAATTTGTAAACAGATTTTAATTTATTGCAAATATGGGTTTAATCAATGAACATACGATAATTTGAGAGTGTTCTAGAATAAGGATATTTGTAAACAATTACTTTTATCTTTTGTTCATTAATATATTTTATGTTGTTAGTTAGGACGGTTATTATTTTTTATGTAGTTAGCATACCTACATACAAAGATAATGATATTTGAGTAAATTCATAAATTAGAAAGAATACCATTTCTACAGAAAAATATAAAAAAGAAATTACATTTTACTTACCCAATAGTAACAAATATTAATCAATCATTTATCAACAAGCGTTTTCCTTTAATAAAATTCATTTACTGCTATACTGTACCTGTTAAAGACTTAATGTTAAAATTAAAATGTTTCATGTTCATTTGGAATACATATTATGCGTTTGATGTATATTATTATTATATGTTTCCTGATATTTTTATTTTATGAATATTATTGTTTTATCTAATGTCTTTTATATAGTAATTATATTTATTTTTTCTTATACGCAAATCAGCGCACGTATACTGACAGACAGCAAGTTTTATAATCATGTACACGTATGTCAGGGGACCGAGATCGGCCTACCTGACCGGCCGCATCACTGTCGCTGCCAGGTAGTTGCATGAAGCTTATCCAATAAGTGTAAGATCGACAATGTCAAACCTTTTCATTCTATTGGGGGTGCATGAGTAACTCGATGTGTTGAACGCGAAGCGAAGTATTTTGAACTGTTTCGATACGTACGCTCTTGAACCTATATTTGTGCCCATATACCGATTGAACTACATTTCTGTTTATTATTTGAACTGCCTTATTTATACTTGTAGAATACATGCATCACTATATACAGAACACGGTGATGTTAACAATAAAATTGTTTAAAACATTTATGTGTTCTGCCTCAGTTAAGTATGGCTCTCAAATCAGGGACTATCTTAACAGTAACAGTTTTATTTTAACCATTAAATAATGAAAGTTTCATAAAATTACTATGCAAAAGTGTGTAATGTAAGAGATTCTGTTTTTTTGTCTAAATCTGAGTATGATCCATCATCCCATACGTCGTATCCAGTGACCTGTAGACAGTATCTCATTGTTGTCTTAAAAATAAAGATATCCAGCATAATACAAGTTTGTTAGTACTACATTTTATATATTATATTTGTAAATCTAAGTTTCGTAAATATCACAACTATTACCTCCTCCTTTGAAGAATGAATGGAAATGTGGTTAGTTATGTGAATGTGGATGATTTAGACCATTTATTACATCCTTTGTTTTAATAAATAATAATAGGGATATTTTTAATAAAGAATATTTTTTTGCACGTGATGGTTAGTCAATTTATTACGAGGGCGTGTTCGGCTAGCTAAAGCTCTGTAATAAATGCAAACAAAAAGGAAAGTAACGTAATTGAATGTAATGTGAGGAGTTAATAATTAGTAGTTATGTACAATGAGCATCAAAAGTCCAGGACGTGTGCTAAGCTGAAAGAAAGATTATTAGTGGAAATAAAACAGCAGGATTGCCTTTAAAATTTTATTGACTAAGTTAAATTAATTCTTAAAGCTTGAATATGTTAAATAAAGATAATTAATAACGGGAGCAACAAATAAAATATGATAAACGTAATAGCAAAGCTGCAATAAAAGGTAAGTCTAACGATATTTAGCTGTTTAATAAAATATACAAAGGGTTAGATTAAAATGTGCATCGGGCGATGCGTGTACTTGCGTCTTTGTGTGTATATATCCTGGATCAGGATGCCGTGCTTATTCTGCGGACGCGAACTTAAACACGTGGACACAACAAACGCGGGAAACAACTTCACGATCACGTCAAAAGAATGCGTGTGTACTTTGTCATGGTCTGAGAAGAAGTCTCTGTGTCTTACACGCGGGTACTTTAAAAAGCAACCCTAGGCCGAAGGGTTAGGTTATTGGTCATGTTTGAATCAACCAATGACACGAGAGAATAGGTACGCTATAAATTGGCGGGAATATTCGGCTTCCTAGAAAACGGCGGGTAGACGTTGCTTTATTATAGTTGGACAGTACGTGATGAATACGAAAGATTCCTGCATTTGTATATATCACAAAAATGTCAAGATAAATAATAATTTATGACTTGAAACTCGAACTATTTTTAAATTTAAATAACTTAATTTAAAAACATGATATAAAGAATTATTATTTCTATGCGGAACGTAACAGAACCAACATCATATAAATAAAAATTATCATCATATAGTTTCTTTTCATTTTATTTTAGGCATATCTAAAATAATCATGATAGAATAAGTAAACTATTTTATTAAACTAGTCTATTTTAATTAACGATAATAACGAAATTTAATTTGTGATGAAATAGACCATATCTGTACCTACATTTATTTACTAAGGAAAAAGAAATCAAATTGGATATATTATGTTTTGACACAATTGATTTACTTATGTACCTTAAAACAAATTCACAAATATATTTAAACATTGATGTTAATATTGTTCTCGCCGTTATTCAGCACTGGAACACAAAACGCAAATGAGAGAAATAATGAAATTGTATGTATATACGAGCGTATTTATCAGTGTACCAATAAACTAAATTGCACGCTGTTGTTATATAAAAATCAATAGTAAATAATAGTAACTGTAATTTATTGGCTAACGGCTTCCCTTTAACAAAACAAATTCATTACATATCTATACATTATATCTATACATATGTGTTAGAAGGTGCATTAATATTAGAATTATAAGTAATATCACAATAATACCAACTGACATCACACATACGGTATCTTAAATGACAGATATTTTCAAGTCAAATTGGTTCTTAGAAACCGAATAATAAATAAGCAATTAATCAGAATTAAATTATGACTCACTTAGTATTTTAAATACAATCAGTTCAAGTTTGAGCTCAGAGTTGATTCAGTTCCTTGTATGCGTATGGAAAATTTTATTTCCAACGAAAATACTGAAAATAATATTGCCTGTTTATTGTTAATTGATATTTTAACATTCATTGTTGTTTAATGAACGATCAGAGTTTTTAAAGGTAATGTAATATTTATGCAGACAGTTGAAGCAATTAAAATCATTTAGCGCTAAAACTAGATTCTATTATATACATATTGCCGTTATATGTTCTATAAGACAGAAACTTTGAGAATAAACTTCCCATTACGAAATAAGTATTGTAACGTTCTGTCCTGCTCTTGGTACGACAATAAACAAACGCCCGTATTCTCACCTTAAACGAGCCCTTCGTTTGATCTCCAAATGCTAAAACTAACAAAAAAACTCGGAGAATGAGGATTTCCTGTGAATAAGATTTAATAGGACGCTACAACATTATTACCCTGAAAGCCTGCAACCAATACTGAAGCAAAAAGAGTAACCATGAAAAGCATTTGGTGTTTAGTTAGCATAAAATAGGGGTCTCTTTAATAGCCAAAACAAAAGAAAAATTAAACAATATTGCAAGTTTATTGTGCTTGTATTTGGAAATATAAATAGACTAAATAAGTCTCGTATTAACGTCTGAGTTACAGTTTGGAATCTAGTTAAGCATTCTCACCTATACGTATAATTGGTTTACACTAGTCATATAAAAATATGCTTTTATGTAAGTACTACTTAATAAGCACTTGCCAATAACGACAAAAAAAAATAACAATAATAAAATCACATAAGAAAACAATGTTCAGTTTACCATTGAATCAATAATTACATTAAAACGCTATAAGTGAGGAGTAAAGTTGACTGTCATCTATGAAGCAAAAGATAACAAAAACACATTATTATAAATAGGGAATGGTTTACTAATTAACAGTCAACTAGCAAAAACAATTAACTAAGGCTAACCGTCTACCGAGTCGTTAATTCAACTAGAGCTTTCAAATATATAAAGGGCATATTTGAATAATGAATAATTTGATAATAAACTCTTAATTAATTAAATCTGAGCTGCCAAATTTATGGAGGTAGTATTTAAATAATGAGCAATTTACTAGCAAGTAAATTAGCGTTATCAAATTTTGTGAGTAATATTTAAATGCGAAACACCCTTAGTTAAATCAGAGTTATCAAATATATGAAGTAATACTTAAATAATGAACAATTCATTAACGACTAACGAGTCAATAATTAATTAAAGTCATTCACTATGTGTATTGTTTGAATATATGTTTGCATAAATACCTTTCTTTTAAGCAGCTCATCATACTAAAACTGTGGCATAATGGAAACGTTCTAGGATCTAATAGTTCCCAAACTAGCCCGTAATAAGACTGAACGGTTGCTTATAAACTAAATTGTCTCCACAGTCTTATGAGCCAAATATAAATAATAAACTTTTTAAATGATATAATTACGAAAGCCCTTGATCATTAGCTAAATTACAATCCCCTGATAATGTTGAATAAGAGAAACAGATGTCAGGGCTTGGCCTAGACCTTAAAAAAGCAGGTAAAGCCCCGGCTTCCGTATTAGACGGAAACGGGACCTCCATAAAGATACGAATCTAGTCCATTAATTCTAAAGTCAACCTAGAAAAAAAGACAAAGAGGAAAATTAGGCTACTATGTAATGCAAGATTTACAAATTACGTACCTCACGGTTGGTTTCAAGTGAATTAACATTTGAAACCAACACCAAACGTCAATACCTAGTCAAAATAGAACTTTATCCACATGTGCGCGATTTATTAACTTATCTGACACAACCCAACTATAAGTCGATAAATTATCGATCTCAAAAATCACAACCCTAGTTTCGTGTTCTGTGAGAATAGCAGACCATGGTCACATCTCACAAGAAAAACAAATCAAGGCGTGTACGAAATACCTTGTAAAAAATGTCACGGTACCTACATAGGCCAAACCAATCACAGATTCTCAGCACGCATACAGGAACATGCTACTACGTCGGCACTAGCACAACAGGACATTCAATAGATTTCTAAAATATAAGGACAACAGCGTCCATAGAAAATTTCCGGCCAAGAACATACGTATTTCTTACACCTGGAGACCCATCATAAAACAATCCTGTCAAATATCCGCAAACAAACAACACATTAACATTAATCCAGCTCATTATAATCATATTAAACCTGGACCAAATGTTCCAGGACGCATTAGAAACTCATTATAATCCTATTACGCCGAAGCCAAAACCGATGCAATCCGAAGAGTTACGTGAAGCCAGTATATGAGCAGCGGCAGGAGCAGTAACAGCCTATTTCAGGTTGACGCTTTACTAGGCAGCAACTCCTGAAGAAGATGATAGAGATATCATCAAAACATCGACGCGCGATTCTTTCAAGAATTTCTGTCCAACATCGCACATATTTATATGTATACGAGGATAGTTTGACAAATAGTGAGAATGGCTCATAGGTAGCGCTCTACTTGGTGAAACAAATGCACTGTAATTTAGGTTGCCTATTTATATGTTTACATTCCGATATTTAGATAAATCGGTTGATTAATTTATTTTTGACAGCTGATTGAAAAAGAAGCAACACGTCGTTTTATTAAAATGGAAAAAGCAGAGTATCGTGCGGTGATTAAATACTTCGTAATTAAGGGTACGAAAGCTACCGATATAAAAGATGAGTGACGGGAAACATTAGGTGAAAGTGCTCCATCATCCGCCACAAGAAGTAGATGGGTAAATGAATTTAAACGTGATAGAACAAGCTGTGTTAATGAAGCGCGTTCTGGAGCACCCAAAATCGTGACTTCTAAGGAAATTATTATAAAAATCTGTAATATTATTACGCAAGATCGACGACTCAAAGTGAAAGAGATAGCAGACATGGTACACATTTCAACAGAACGCGTACACCACATCTTAACGAAAGAATTGGGCCTTTCCAAGCTTTCGGCAAGATGGGTGCCGCGATTGCTTACGACTGATCAAAAGTTCACTCGTTTGCGCATTTTCAGTGTGTGCTTGAACCTTTATAAGCGGAATCCGGTTGATTTTTGTAGGCGATTTATTGCTTGCGATGAAACTTGGATACACTACAGTACACCCGAATCTAACCAACAGTCGAAACAATGGTTAGAGCGTGGTTCTGCACCTCCAAAGAAAGCGAAAACCACTTTATCGGCAAACAAGGTGATGGCATCAATTTTTTGGGATTCTAAGAGCATTTTGCTCATTGATTACCTTCAGAGAGGTGCCACAATAAACGGAAAATATTATGCAGAACTTCCACAAAAATTAAACGTTCAGATTCGTGCTAAACGGCCCGGAATGGAAAAGAAAAAGATTCCGTTTCACCAAGACAACGCTCCCTCGCATACCAGCACAGTTGCAATATCCAAAATTCACGAGTTGCATTTCCAATTAGTACCGCAAGCGACTTCCACCTTTTTTCAAAATTGAAAGCGGCACTAGGTGGAAAGAAATGTTCGTCTATCGACGAGCTTGTCATCTTCGTAAATGAGTATTTTGCAAGCCTTCCGGAATCGCATTTCAGAGATGGCATAAGGGTATTTGAGCACCGTTGAAATAAATGTATTGCTCTTTTAGGAGAATATATTGAAAAATAAAAATTATTTTGTATTTAAAAAATTCGTTTTTCTTTTCCATTCTCACTACTTGTCAAACTACCCTCGTATATATACATATTTTGTGATTGTTGTGTTTTAATATAATGAAAATATTTGTTGACTTGTCAATTTCTCATAAATAAAGATATCTTTGATGATATTAAGTTTTGATGGTTAATGGTTATAATATACTTTTATACTTTATTTAAAACGCTTGCTTAGCTAGCTCAGTAATTAATTAAACAAGCAATCAGTCTATATACAAGGCGCAGTGTTCGACTATGAAGTAGGCGCAACAATGACTTTTGCACATTATTTTGATCGAAATCACTCATTTATTCAGTTTTATATTCATACACATCATTATGTGTATATCTACATACCTAAACATATGTATTTTTTATATTATCAAAATTTCGATTATATTGATGCTATTTACTTTCTTATGAACTTTAATTACATGAATTAAATAAATTTATTTTAATGTTTTCCTCTGCCTTCATTATTTCAATTTCCTTCTTTTTCTTTATATGATTATATAGAATGCTAACTAATAATATAATATTTAATAACTAATTTACTTTAAATAAAATTCCTTGATTTTCAGAACATAACAAATATATATTACTATTTTTACGCAGCCCTTATTAATTCAAATACAAAAAAATTACTCGATATTATGAATGCATTCATTTTAGTTTCTATCAGTGATTTTCTTTAGTTAATTTCATTTATTTTTCTTTTGAAATGATTACCTTTAGCCTCTATATATCCTAATACAAATAAAATTAACTATTTTTTCATTTTCCGAAATGAATAAACATGCCTAAAACAAATTACAATATAAGAACAGTCTTTGTACGTACTAAATAAGGTATCCGTATCTTCCATCTTATTTTACTCTCTCAATGTTCCTTGTCTGTCATACGTCATTCTTTGATTCATCCATATATGAATCCTCTATTTCCACACATGCCTACTAAGATTTAAAAGTTTATTATATTTTTAAAACTGCCATGTTGTTCATTATACGAATACTGTTTATAAAATTATTTATTATTTTAAGTTGCGTCTTTTTACAGCACTATAACTATTGTCTGCCTATATTCTCAATATAGGTAAGTTGTTTATAAACATAACATCGAAAACGTGTGTATATTTGTACTTAATTTTTTTTCTTTAGCTAACTGGCACTATGTTGATCATACGAGTGAATCCTTACTTTTCATCTCGTTATCTCATATACATATATCGGAAAAAATAAAAATGCATCGAAAGTCGTTACTGCCTTTAGATACGATACCAAAGCAATTGTTATCAATATGGCACGTAGACTTACGCGATCGTGGTCCATACTATCTTATTCTGGGCTTCCGGGCTGGAACCGCGTCACTGGTATAACTGCCACCACTCGTGTGAGACATCTTCAGGGCTCAACTACTGCTACTATTTATTGAACTGAAACTCAGTCCTGAAGATATAGCATACGAGTGGGTACGAAACGTCGGCCGTTATGCCAGTGACGCGGTTCCAGCCCGGAAGCCCAGAAGAAGATGCTATCAATAATTTTTATGTTAATTAAAAAGGTATTTAAAATCATTCTTGGATAAAAATATGAATATGATTTTCTTTATCTACATATAACTATAAATTACCTTAGTGTTCCAATTTCCTCAATTAAATCCTTTATATAAATATTTACAAATTGATAAAAGTTATAATATCAAACGAACTTTAAAATCTTAATATTCTACTAAGAAACAATCTTAAATGCAATAGAATTTAATTATCGTATAAAAAAATTCCGTCTCCATTCTCATCATTACATATATGATAACTTCTCTTAGACTTATTATTATTCATTTTCACGTCCTTCTAACAATCATAATGTTTGTATTAATTATAATGGATAACAAATATAATATTATACATACGCAACACATATTTACACCTACATACAAAAATTCCAGTACAAAGTTATCGTCATAATATGACAAAATTAACTATGAAACGTAGTCGTTTATACTTAACCAATGCTTACTATGACCATATATCTAGTATATCACTTAAGTGCTCTTCATGCTAATTCAATATTATCAATTGATTCTTCTCATACTCATTTTGAAATTATAACATATATATATATATATATATATATATATATATATATATATATATATATATAACCATGCTCAAATGTATTAGACACCTTACGAATTTATGTACATACATATATAGTTTATATACATAGTTTAGTCAAAAGAGAGGTGAGGAAAATAAAACTGTTGTGAAAATTATGTACAAAATGTTATTTAGTAATATAGTACAATTTATCAATATTTTGTCGCTCCTCCCTTGGCCTTAATGACAGCTCGCACTCGTCGAGGCATACTTGCTACTAAATTGTAATACTCTGCCGGTGGTATTGCAGCCCATATTTCGCGAATTTTTGTTGATAATTCTGCTTTTGACAGGCATTTATGTTCCGTGATCTTAGTTTTTAAGATACGCCACAAATTTTCAATGGGCGACAAATCGGGACTTTGTGGCGGCCAATCCAATACCTCCACTGTGTTTTCCTCGAACCAACGCATTACAGCTCCCGATTTGTGGCAGGGCGCATTATCTTGCTGAAAAATGTATTGTGGAATATCCTGGTCTAATAGTTTTAGCACAGACGGTTCTAATACTTCCTCCAACATGGCTAAATAGCGTTGGCTATTCATCCGTCCATCGCACAGGTACACTTCTCCAACACCGTATGCAGACATACAAACTCAAACCATGATACTATCACCTCCAAATTTTACTGTGGGAATGATACATTGTGGTTCATAAGCTTCCCCTTGCCTACGCCGAACGTATAGCGTCCCAGGTAGTCCCCAAAGCTGCCAGGCAAAAGAAGAATGTTAGCACTTAGGCAAGATTAATTTTGTTTAATGTTACATGTAGACTGAATTGTATACAACGATAAGAATATTAGTCATGAAGATGTACTTACATACCTCGACATTCGATTCATCAGACCAAAGAATCTTTGACCACTTCTCGATTGTCCAATTTTCATGTTGTTTGGCCCATAAATACCGCTTCTTTTTATGAGCGTCGTAAACCAGCACGCTGGAGACGCCTTCTCACTGTTTGCGCAGAAACTGTTACGCGATAACGCTGTTTCAGCTCACTGGCGAGCTGTTTTGACGATTTTTTCCTATCACTGAGAGCTAGTCTTTGTAAAATTCTGTCTTCTCTAATCGAGGTACAGGGTTTTCTGCCACTTTTTGGTCTGTTAACAAACGACCCACTCTCCTGATAGCGACTAATGGTTATACGGACTGCACATCGCGAACATTTCTTTTTTTGCAATTGCAGCTATTGATAACTTCTGGGAATGCAGTAGCACTATTTGGGCGCGTTCCCCTACCGACAACTCGCGTGTTTTAGGCATTTTTAGTCAACAAATAACTGACACAACGTGAAAAAATAGGATAATCTAATTGATCTCTACCACAAACTCACAAACGCACGTTGCTCACACACTGCTAGAATAACACTAAATTTCTAAAATCCACAATTTCCCCTTTCCACCTATTCTTTTCAATAGGGGATTAACTAGGGTATTCAAACACGCATTTCTGTAAATACCATTAACTATTTTTACGGTTAATTTCGGTCAGACTTGGGTAATACCGAGAATAAGGGTTTTTACCTGGGGTGTCTAGTACATCTGAGCATGGTTGTATATATATAGATAAGCTACCACAATAGGGGGGTACCGATGGATTAAAAATATTTTTTTATATGTTACAGTACAGCTATTAAAACTTACAAAAATTACTTTTACTTACATATATATTGTAAACAAATCTTTAGAGTCGCTTCAGTTTTTGATGGTTCTAGTCGCACATCAATACACGTTTAAATTGCATAACACAGCAACAAATTGCAAATTACAAGAGTGCACATTATAGAGGTTTCCTTTTAGACACAATATTCATACTACTGTAACTTTCTAATGAAATATCGGAAGTTAGTCAAACCAATTATTACATCTAACATTGCTTCTTAAAATGGATATATCGATACATTACTGTCATAAGTACTTGTAACAATGGCAACTATAGAAACAATTATCTCTTTGTTGAGAGATAAAATAAACTATATATAAGTAGATATGCAGCAGTCAAGCAGCTTAACAACCCTACAGAATTTTTTGCAATGTAAAAAATACATTGAAACGTAAATCAAAGAAAGCAATTCGTTTTAAATTTTACAAGATAAATATAACAAAAGGCTTAACAAAATATAATACGATACAAATAGTAATTTCAGATGAAGGTATACTAAAAGTAACATGAAAATGTATAGTGTAATGTTTTAGTTTTCGTAAATTCTATTTTATTTTTTACTTGGAACTTGAAATTCTGTACTCAACACCAAAACACCCTTTCCATTTGCAACATATGGACCGTTTTTCATGCTTTTTCTTTTAAAGTTACAATTTTCGCCACATGGTGCTAACGAAAAATGCCAAACGTACAAGAAGTGTATTGCAATAAAGATCATTTGGGCATTGCAATAAATATCAATGTTTTTATTATGACAGTCGCGGAAAACTAGTTTAATCGATATATTACAAGTATATTATTTTTCCAATTATTTTATTATAGTCGAATGCTTTAACTCTAAAATAAATGTAAAATTTTAATAATTAAATTCTAAATGATCTATTTTACAAGAATCAAAAGTCCGTACTTTCATGATTAAATATAAAAGAATAGTAAAAATATCTTCATTTAATTTTATTCCAGATATTTTAATTGTATAGTAGTACTGAGTATATTTTTATACATAATAATAGGAATAATATTTGCTACGCAATAAATTCAGAATGTCAGAAATAGAAAAAACTATTATGAAGGAACAAAACGTCGACAGCGCACCCGGATTCGATATTACCACCAGTAAAATACTACAAGAATTACTAAAAAAATGCTATAAACTAATTATTTTCCTTTACAATGCCATGCCTCGTCTCAATTGCTTTCCAAATATCTGGTACCAGGTCATAATGATTTTAAAACCTGATAAAAATATCAAAGCTACGTCATCCAAAATCTTTAATCAATGCTGTCCGAATTATTTGAAAAGATTCATGCAAAAAGACTAGTAAATATTTTACAGAAAAGAAATATTATTCCAGAACATCAATTCGGATTCGGAAACATACGAGACTTTTGAACAATTACACAGGCTTGTAGATAAGATAAGCATAGACTTTGAAGATAAAATGATATTACTCTGCGTCTTTTTTTGACATTTCTCAATCCATTGATAATGTACTTCATGGCGGAATTTTGTACAAAGTAAAAATCTACTTTATGAAAATAAAACAATGGCTCAAGAAATGGCACATAAGAGCCAATGAAGTAAAATCTACACACGTCACCTTTACACTACGCCAAAGTATATGTCAATTCGTTAAAATCATCAAATGCCAACTCCCTCAAACTAATAATAGCATGTTTAGGCATTTATCTAGATAAGCGGTTTACTTGGTCATAAAACGAAAACAGTCAGAGGTAAAAGTGAATGAAATATATTGGCTTATCCAAGGCAGATCACAGTTATCTATCCAAAATAAATTATTGCTGTATAACGCTGTCCTTAAACCGATATGGTCATATAGGATTCAGTTCTGAGGAACTGCCGATAACTCGAACATTAAGATCTTGAAGAGGTTCCAAAATAAGATAGTACGTGTCATGGTTAATTCTCCAAAATATGTACCCAACTATATTATTGAACGAGATATATCTATTCTATCTGCTTCTGTGTTTCCGGGCTGGAAACACGTCAATTGTATATCTGCCGACGTTTCGTACCCATTTGTATGGGAGATCTTCAGGGCTGAACTACTGCACTGAAACTGAAACGTCGGCAGATATACAATTGACGCGGTTCCAGCCCGGAAACCGAGAAGCAGAAAGCATGGACCACGGCCGCGGAAGTCTACGTACCAAATTGAGATCTATTGTTTGTATTAAAGATGTCATAAATCAATATTTGTCAAAAACTATGATGAATTGTTGCAGCATTCCAATGTGTTCTCAAAAAATTATTCCAAATCAACAGAGGAAGCGAGAAGAGAACCCCACCTTCAGATCTGTTAGTGTAGTTAGCCGTAGCTTTCTTATAAAATTATAATATTACACACACACACACACACACACATATATATATATATATATATATATATATATATATATACATATATATATTTATATGATGTTTGTTAACTTATTATGTACTACTATTAAATTGAATTAATACTTACTTTATCTGTATATAGATATAGCTTATTTCTTTTACTATACTCCAGGATTGAATCGTGCACCATTCTGATGAAGTATAAAGTGAGGCAAGCATATAAATAATCAAATAATCTTCCGGCTATAACATTATAAATTTTACTTTTCATATGATATTTATAACAATAATATTTCTTTAAATTCTTTGCATTATCATGTTCCTCTCTAATTCCTACTTTATATATAATGTTATCTATTACCTTCTTATCGTTTTAATTACTATATTTCGATTGTATATTTTATCTACATAAACGCAATATAAATTTTCTGTTTTAAATATTATTTAATTTTTCTTATGTCTTGTTAATTATGTATAGTATTGAGCAGATAAGTTCTATGTAATCAATCTACAGAAGTCATTTAATGTCAAATTAATAGTTTATTACTTTAGGATAGATTACCGAATATATGGAATTAACAAATAATAATATTAATAACAATAACTTTGTCATCAGTTAGCTACCATTTACAGGCCAAACACACTAATTTATGTAGTAATAATTAAAAAAAAGGTAAGATTAAAAAACGAAGAGACACATAATATCTAAATAAAGATCAAAGTATTAAGTAATACATAATTAATTAAAACAAAAAGATTTATTTATCATAATATTCACATTAACTTATGTGCAGATACACAAATCGATTATATATGATAGCATAAAGTGAATTTGGCGTTAAATAGTACTTCCTACTCTTTAAATATACCATCTCTGTTTATTAACCTAGAACTAGCTGTGTAATTATATAAAATAAACATAAAAGATCTGTTGCAGATAATAAGCTAGATAATAAGCTAAGATAAATATTTTCTGACGTTCAAAAAGACATTATTTTCTGATAAATCTGAAATAATTCGCAATTTAAAACAATCTGCTACGATGTTAGTTCGGCTATATATTTACAAATTATTTGCATACATAAAGAGTAATTGTTTCATTAGTAGATTGGTAATATAAATATTGAAATGTATTCGACGATATAGAAATTCGATAAATATCCACTATATAAAAGACATAAGCCTCCTTATCAACAAAATAAGAAGACGTTAACTTCGCAAAGCCCGATGTAATCTGATTTAATAAGAAGAAAGTTATGATCAATGGAGTTAAACACATTCGAAAAATCGGTATATATAACATTAACTTCTCCACGTTCGTCCAATAATGCGGAAAGAAACTGCGTTATATTTATTAAATTTAGTCGTTGTGATTCATTCTTGGTAGTAATAAATGAATCGAATTCTTCATGATTCCAAATAGTTTTAACTGTTCAACTTGAATACGTACGATTTCATATATACTGACGCTAATAATGATGTAATCTGAATTTTATCGTATGAGCCTGAACAACGATCGACTATTGTATTATATATTTAAAAAATGATTGCTTGCTTTATATCGAAATCTAGACATGTGGCTACTATTTCTGTAAAAGATTGCAGAATATTCAATGCTGATTGGTATACAACCATATGTTTTACAGAATTCTTCTCTTTAATGTAAAAACGCAATGAAGATGGTGAGTTATTATTCATTAACACAACTAAAACATACAACGCAACAAACGAATTATTTCACTAGCCGAAATTGTAAAATTAATGTAGCATTCTCCTTATACACCCTGATTACGTTCGTTAATAACACAAGTCTGCCTGATGAAGACTGTGATTTTCTGAAACATAATAATAGGTAGTAGACAGAGTGTTATTAACATTTAAATGATTCATTTTAACATTATTTTATTCCGCAAATCGCCGTGGTGCAAGCGTCTGTCTATAATACGCTCTGGAAACTTTTTTGCCGAGAATAGCTTAAAGGTGATTTTGATGGAGCCTGTGGTTGGTTAATTTAATCACTAAAGGTTGATATATAACCCCTTTCCACATTAATTTTCGTAATTCTGAGAACTACGGCAAGAAATACCCGTATGAAAAAATTAGTTCCGAACACGATCCGTACCGCTGAAAGCCAAGACGCACACTATTTCTTGCCGTAGTTCTCCAGGTGCGACACTGCTTAATTATCTGCTGATGATGACAGCTTAGTTGTCGAAATACGTATACAGAATTACGAAAATTAATGTGGAAGGGAGTTATATATCAACCTTTAGTGAATAAGAGATAGACGCGTTCTCGCTTTGTCGTTCAATACATTTTTGTGTTGGACGAGAGAGGGAGGCAATGATTATTCATTAACTAGTCAATTGACAAATAAACACGTCACGGATGTATTGACATAAAACTAATGTAAAAAGGTAAGCAAAAATCAATGTAATGCTTTCCTGGGAGACTACTTAATAAACGCAGAATTGAATAATAATAATTACTATATAAAGACAAAAATATTGTAGTTCGTAAGTATAATAAATAAAATAAATTTACCACCGTTGAAAACTAAGTCAACAAATACTAATAGTAAATTATTTCAGGTAAAAACATAAAGATTACGATACGAATATTCGAGTAGCAACTAATTGTGTGGATAATCGAAGGATTAATTAATCGAAAATTATAACGGTTAATTTGAAGGAATATAGACATTAATCTAACAGAGAAGAACGGACACAAGAAAATAGATTTGTATAAATAGTTAAACTTTTCGTGATCAAGTGGAGTATTTTAGATACCCCAAATGCACTTCTTTAACAGTGACTAACTTCTTTTCTGTTACGTAATCGTAAAAAATATATCTCTAATCCCTTCTTTTATAAAAATTAGAAATCAATTTCAGCTTTTCACGAAAACTGAAAACAAGTACGTGAGCTACCACCGTTATCTGGTGTCACATGCAGCTTATCGAAATATTAAACTCCTAATTTCACACATAACGTACCGTACGTGTAAACCAATTTTATTTTTCGGGTTGCTGTTTACCTTGCTTTAGGATAAAACTATAGTGCTTATTTCTTAGAAAATTGCAAGTTTCGAATATTATACCCGTGAGGTAGTAGGTAGAATTTTGAAAGTGGCTTCAGTGATTCTGAAGAGGAAATTAGTTATAGGAAATCAAAGAATACCGACAATAGCGAAGAACAAGAAAGAGTTTTAGATGAAATTATAACTGAAAATGAGGAGTAAAATTAAAATTATGAGCCAGTTGGACAAATACTAAAGCCGTAATTCGCAGTATGAATGGAAAACGCAACCTCCTCCAGTTGCAAGGCGTAGAGCCCATAGTATAATCAGTAGTAACGAAAGCTTGCAAAATATATACATTCAGAAATTAACTCTCAGTAAATTAAAAAATAATTTTAACATATTTCTTACTTTGACAAAAAAATGTTTCCGTGTTATATAACCGACAAATTGACTTTGTCTTTATAAAATAAAATAGAATGAAAGTGATCTTGGTGACCAAATGAAATGGAGAAATGTTGCAGTAACTGAATTATAGGCTCTGCTATAGTAAGTGGTAGAAATTGCGACAGAAAACTTTATTTGACGAAAATGCGATGAAAGTTCGAAATGATATTTACAACCTAAGTTTTAATGCCCCCTCCACCAGGGCAGATAGAGTTCGAGGTATAAAAGAAAAACTTCAAGAAATTCGCAATAAATATGATCAACTTGTATAAAATTCCGTTGATAATTATTCGCTCGGAAAAAATATCCGTCTATAAGACTACATTCAGAAAAACACCCACTTAGATATTAGACGAAACGTAAACCAGGAACAAAAATTTCGATTTGTTCGGGCTTTAATACGGTTTAAATCTTGAACAGTTAAAAATGAGAAGATAATCTACGAGAAACCAATCAGAGTTCTAGAATAGTTTCAGATATGGATAGGCCTTATTTTTGATTATCACATGGAGTTACGGCAAATGATTTTTACGTCAATTAATTTACTCGAAAAGCTACTTAAAAATGAACTCAATTATCGGGACATACAAGAAAAAAAATTCTTCCGAATTTGTTCCCTGCTTTGTACGCGAACTAGTGTCCTATATTCCTAACAAAAATAACATCCTTTTATAAACACAGTTTCACAGAGACAAAATATCTTCTGATGAAAGGGAAAACCGTAAACGAAATATATGTACCTGTGTTTGTTCAACCACGAGGTGGCCACTTAGGATTTTTATGAAAATTATTGATATGACCGCACTCAATATCTATATTATATTCACTTACAGTTTGTCAATTGAAACTGTGATGACCAAAACAAGCAAGTATATATGTATATAAGTTAATAAATAAAACTGTAAGACAAAACACCAACGCATTTTAAATTTCCTTGTGATTTTAATAAAACTCCGAAATGTATTTTTGTATATTATATATTAATTCAATACTGCTCGTATTTTAGCGTTTTCATTCTATCTACACGGGTATCCTATAAAAGATTATTACTGCAGAATCATTTATACGCATTCATCACGATAAGCTCGATCGTTTAAGAATGTTAAAAGCTCAACCCATTTCATATGTGACCATTTGATGAAAAAGTGCTTGTATCCTGCCTATGACCCGATATCCGCGGGAAATACCCCGCTTAGTACAAGACAGTAAAAAAAGAAAGATATATTATTTATTATTATTGCCGAACGATAAAAATGTAATATATACACAATTTATCTGAGTTATAAATTTTGGTATTATCCTTTAACGGTCGTGCAATCGTACCAGTCGAGTTGTGGAAAGACTTTATAAATCTATTTGTAGAAAATAACTGTCCATTATAATTATATACATTTATAAAATATCGATCGCTTTAAAAATGCGTTCAGAGGTAAAACCTTTACCAAGATATTGATAATTTCTATTTATAAAATATTATAATAGTAAATAGCATATATACATATATAATATAAAATACTATTTGTTATTTATGTATACCTTATTTAAGTTGAGTGCAAAAATTATAAAATTCTATTGTATTGAATATTGTGCGAGTACATTCCGCGTATTCTTTAAGCTCTAAAGTGCACTAGTTCGGGTTAATTTCGTTCCTTTATTTGTATTATTTTTCATTTCAGTCAACGTTTCGTTTATATTTTGCGTATGTCACTGCTTATTTCGGTGGTAACAATTTTGTAACTCTTAATTTTAGCTAATTATCATATTCTAAACAGTATTTTAAAACATATTTTATTTCATATTTCATAAGTTGTCCTTCATTTGATGATTTCGCAACGGTTCTGTGTTCAGGTCTTTTATTATTCGAGAAAATTATTCTATTGAAATCTACTAGTAATCTACTACTGATGTATTTATATAGTTATGTATATTTGGTGAGTATTGGGTCAGCTGGTTTATGTTACCATACAATTATTTTATAAGGTTATTTACGCTAGGGTTGCATTTAACTTAATATAATTTTATTTTTCAATTATCTTGATTTTCTGATGAATTACATTTAGGTTGTATCCAATTTTTGGAATCATCCGTTTATTAGTATTATTATCCTTTTGAAAGAGGTAGCGCCCTCTCATTTTGTGGATATACATAAGTATTATTTGTATTCGTTGTTTCCATTCGTAAATTGTTTCGTATTTGGTCGCCCCTTCCATTTTTATGCATTTTCCTAATTAAATATTATTTAATATTCCTTTCTTTCTGTTCTTTATTACGTAAAAGAAAAAGTTTTAATGCGAAATTAGAGAAAATCGATATTATTCTTCGGTCTGTTCGCAAATGCACGCGGTGTTTGTAAGTTCATATTGAAGAATCGAGTCAAAGTATGAAATAAATTAATTTTCGTTGAGAAGATATTAGACCTTACAAATGTGAGTTACATTATGGAAAACTCACATAAGTGCGTTAAATTTTACTAGAATGGTTGCGATACAATAAGATAAGATATGTGCATGTGGAATAAAATCCTGTATCTTGGAAAACTCGATCTCTTAATGTCAATCGAAATTACAATGCTTTCTAACACTCATTAGTAACGTAGAGAGTCCATGTAATTTAATTAATGTACAGAGTCCATGTAACAGAGTCCTTGTAACTGCTATAATTGTGTGTTCTCTTTGTTAGACGAATCTATTAAGGACGTACTTATAGAAAGGTTCGAATCAGACACCAGCTTGTGAACAGTAATTTTGGTACCCCATTTCAATCATCTCGGAGCTTGTATAAGGTAACTCTATCTTTTTTATTGTGAACGAGGCATACTTTATCATTATGACATGAACTTTAATTTAACGTAAATGTCAATAACTCACTTGTAATATGGCATAGTAGTAAGAACATTGTCTCGTAGTATTGTTATTTGACTATTGAAAAGAAATTAATAGACCGACTCAATTATTTGATTAATATATGTATATAATTACATAAATGTATTTTCATATGTTTCTATCTCTAATGAAAATGGTTTGATATATGAACCAACTATACGTATACGTGAGCGTCATATTATCCAACTTTTGCTATAATATATTTAATTATTAATGCCAGTTGATATTGTGTGTCAGGTCTCATATTATCAGGATT
The DNA here is from genome assembly GCA_031893035.1 of Dermolepida albohirtum. Classification (NCBI taxonomy): domain Eukaryota; kingdom Metazoa; phylum Arthropoda; class Insecta; order Coleoptera; family Scarabaeidae; genus Dermolepida; species Dermolepida albohirtum. Next base: position 716,272 of record JAVIWB010005632.1, read on the forward strand.
TATTTTAGTATATATTATAATCACCTATTTCATTTGATATTTTGTGTCACCTTTCATATTATCAAGATTCAATATTTTTTTGTGTATTATATATACATTTTTATCTGTTTTGTAATAATTTATTTTCATCATATTATATAATGTTATAAAAGTTACGTGATAAAAATACTGAGTTGTGTTATTACTTTTTATTGCTATTCAATAAAGGACTTAATTATTATTATTAATTCTGGATTTATTTCTTTCACTCGTATTAAGGCTCTTGCGCCTCTAAATTTATAATACTTATTCTCCTAAAACTCAAGTGCTTCAGTATCAGCATGCACTTCTAGTGGCTAAAATTTATTGAGAAAACCCTCGCTAACTCTGAATTACTGACTAGTTCTAGCCCTAGAAGACGCCAGGATATCTTTCAAGTAGGAATTATAGGCGTTGTAGTATTAACCTCTACACTAGTGTGTAGAGGGACATAACAGTGACAGTTTAACTTTACTTTGCTATATATACATATATGTATATATCGTACTTTGTGACAAAAAAACAAATCACCCACTAAAAGTATTTTGTATAAACATTTACTGTGTTTAGAATAAATGATTAAATTTTCCTTGAAAAATGCTCACCTTTATAGAGAAAATTTTATAATAAATTTTCGTTCCAGTAAATGAATACAATCTGCTATTCTCTCGGGTATGCTTCTAATGAGTGTTCTATGGAGTCCTGTCGAAGCATCTTGAAGAGCATCATGCAGCTGTTGTATGTTCTTTGGAGGTTTAGGAAACATACCAATCCTTCGAGTATCATATCTCAGACAAGTTCTACAGACGACAGGTCTGGCCACCGCCCAGACTATTTGAAAATGTTGATGTTAACTACCTTCAGGAGTCGTAATGTAATAGCATTATGAAGGCGGGCATTGTCCTGCTGATTGTAATGGCATTATTTATTCCTTGCGTATATGTTAAAGTAAATGGTTCTGGAACTTTCTAAATATGCCTTTAAGCATTCAAATGGCCTCGAAAGTATATTACAGTATAAAAGTATATTTTTCTTCCTATGTTACTTCCACATAAAACCATCAATCCTCTAGTAAGCGCAGTCTCACGTTCTATAGAAAAATTCGAGAACTGTCTTTCTCCTGGGTCCACAAATAAAAAGATATTCGTCTGAAAAAGCGATGTTGTTCCACCTTTTATCCTACTCTGCCCGTACAATATACCAATCTAATCTTAGGGCACGATGCCGATAAGTGAGAAGTAATATTAGTCTTGGGTTGTGGAAATCAACCCAAACGAATGAATCCGAGGTTATATAGAACACATTCTTATTCTATGACCTATCTCTGCTAAAAGGATCCTTACTCTAGACTTTGATGCCTGTTCTAAAAAACTCATTGAGAACTAAAACTAGATATAACTCAAGTTTTATTATTTCTGTTTCAGATGGTGCTCTTTTACTTCAAATCGATAAATTAAAACATATAACTTATCTTCTTGTTATGTACGTTTATACTATCATATAAAAAGGGTACTAGGAAAGTTTTGCAATATGACGTAACAATGAATCGTAGGAAGCTGCTTGTTACTGCATGTTGAGGCATGTTCATACGGGCACAGTAGCCGCCGCGCCATGTCGATGGGCTCAGTTATTCATTAACAGTGAGAGTGTAAAGTGCTTGCGATGGCTTCGTGGTCATGAAATGATATAAGGGCAGTTTTGCGTTATAATTTCGTGCGTGGTTTAAACATAGACCAGTGCTTCGAAGAAATTACTCTTGCACTAGCTAGGTGGTGTTTGTCCATATCGCACAACGATATTCAGGTGGTATAGAGAATTCCAAATGGGAAATTTAACGGTATGGGCTGCCGAGAGGCCGGGAAAGCCAGAAACGTCAGTTACGGAGAAAAGTGTTACTACTGTGAGGAAAATGCTTGGCGTGGACAGGCGAGTGACCTACCAACAGATAGAGGGTACTTCAGGCCTAAATGCACTAGCAATTCGTTCGATTCTGCATGATGAAAACTTAGTTCTCTCGCCGCATCGACTGACTGGAGACCAGATGACACGACATGTGACTTGGAGCCGGGAGATGCTGGGAAAGTTTAATAAGGGACGATATTGGTATGTGAACAATACGAAACTTGGCTGTACTATTACGATGTGCCGACCTGGGTCTTTGACGATAAGGACACACCCGTAGTTGTCAGAAAATCTCGATCTGAAAAGAAGAAAATGATATCTGTATTTTTCAAATCGAGTGGAATTCTGGAACGCGTCGTTTTGAACACGCAGAAGACTGTCACAGCTAAGTGGTATACTGAACAGGATCTATGAATAACCTGCGGCCAAAATCAAGAATGGACACCTGGTTCCTCCATCATGATAATGCTCCAGCTCGGCGCGCCAAAGCCTGCACCAAATATTTGACCACGACAGAATTGAAACTTCTCGAGCACCGTCCCTACAGTCCAGATCTTGTCCCTACGAAAATGAAGCTAAAGAGGAGGCGGTTTTCCAGTGATGAGGACCTTCTGCGGGCTTGGGACAATGAGTGCGCTTTACTCCCTAGTAAAACTTGGCAGAACTGGTTTAAAGATTGGTTTCGGAGGATGGAGAGGTGTATTGAGTGTAGAGGAAATTATTTTGAAAAAATTAAATAAGCAAAGCTGTATTGCAAAACTTTCCTAGTACCCTTTGTACAAATTAAATCATTATTCTTTTAGTTCCCGGAGATTATCTTATCTCTGTCATAACAAATCCTAAGTACTTGTTTCGACAATAATATTGTTATAAACGAAAACAATATTGTTTATAGCAAACAAATTACATCTTCGTATATGCGCAAAGATATATATTGCATTGTCACAAGATAAATATTTTCTTGATATCTAAGAATAATAAAATTAACCAAGAATATAATAACGTTCAAATCAAACATGATTTATTTTCTTTAAATATTGTATATTATACTGAAATAAAACTTCTCAACTAAATATATCTTCTTAGGTTGAAGATTTAGTTTTTGAACCAAAATTATATTTTTATTTGAAAACATAGTTATTTTAGGCTAATTATATTTGTTTAATTCAAAAAAGGTTCATTTAGAAAGAAATAATTATACTGTTATTCGAAAAAAAAGGATATTTTGACCTAATAGTTCAATTCTTTTAATGCAAAAATATTTTCTAATTGAAAAGATGGTTATTTAAATTTAAGAAAACGTATCTCTTATGCAAAATCGTAACATATAGAAAAGTGAAAAATATCTTCCAAAAATTAAATTTTTCTTACTAAAATTAAGGCTACAAATTGTTTTATTCGTTTATAAGTACAATAATCTAAATCATTTATATACAAAAAAGAAATTTATGTATCTCACTTTAGCAGAAACTGGACCACTTTTCGATACATTATACATATATGTGTATCTACAAGTTAGATTTTAATTATCAATCTAATCAAACATATGTTCATTTCTTTTTATTTTATAATTGTAAGTACAAAATATTATAATAAATATCGATAAAATTAACTTATTAATTTAATATGTACGTAACATATACAGTGTGCACTTTGACTTTTGACAGTACAGATCGTGTACGGAATTCGTTTCGTGCCGATTTTTGTCGAGGTTTCCAGGTGCGATACTGTTTAATTATCTGCTGATGATGACAACTTAGTTGTCGAAATACGTATATGTACATAATACGAAAATTAATGTGGAAAGGGATTATATATCAATCTTAAGTGATTAAGTCAATCAACCACAGGCTCCATCAACTTGAACTTAATTACGAATATTTTATTTATATATGATGTATTTGTACATGACTTTCCGTTCAAATATCAAAACTACATATGACTGACTATACACGACACGTTCGTAAATTGGCAATATAGTAGAGAAGAATCAGATCGATTTCTAGAACACCTGGAGGGCATGCATTCGAGAATCAAATTCACTATTAAGATATAAGAAAAATAAAAACTACCATTTCTGGATATACTGGCAAGAAGCCTAACACTCTGGGCTACACCGTGTATCAGAAGAGAACACATATTTGAACAAAAAGTCGCACCATCACCCGACACAATTACATGCAATGCCAAGAACACTCACAAGAACAAGGAGACTAGCAGACAACAGTCATTTACGAACCGAACTACCGAAAATCAAGAGACAACAGTAGACAGAATGGTAGATGAATCAACACTAGACACCAGAAAACAACACACAGAGAAAGAAAAGAACTGGATAAGAAACTTTTTGTCATATGTGAAAGGAACAGCGGACAAAATGACCAAGAAATCGTGAGGATTTCAGATTAAAACCGCAATTACAACGGATCGTAAGATCGCAAAATGCTGCAAATCAAAAAATAAAGTCTGTTCAGAAGGAAAAGGAGTTTATGAAACCCCACGTTCAACGTGCTCTGCTAGTTACATAGGGCAAACAAACCATCAAATAGCACATAATTGCTGAGCAAAAAGTTCAACAATTTTCATCCTGTCCCTCATTAGACAGCCACCGTACTTTAAACGTATCTTACGACAACGAGACTTATTTCTGCCAAGGTTTCCATTTAATAAAGGCCAAAGTATCTTACTAGTGTTATTATCGGTTGTTCGATTTGAGCAATATTCGTGCCGAATTAAAAGGATATTAAAAGGAATCATTCTAATATTAGTAACATCCTGTCTACTACATATGTTTCACAGATATCACTGCCTATTCATGGGACGATCAGAACATATGCAAATGAACGAAACGTTACTGTCCTGATCATTAAATTACTGTTAGAATAGGAAAAGGTACACAACAAGTTCATAAGATTTTACACGAACGTTTAGGAGTAAATAAAGTTTCGACCTGCTGGATACCGAAGCTGTTGTGTCTGGAACAGAAACTTATCAGTTCCAACACATGCCGCCAACTCTGAGAGGTTTTAGTTCATTATTTGCTTTACTTCAATTTTGAGAAAATCAGTTTAAACATTGATGCAAACTCGCGCTTAAACCGCACACAGTGCCGTCGGTTGGAAAAGCCATGTGTTACAAACATAAAATCCCCCTGTACGTGCTACTGCAATTCGTATAATTTTAATTGATCTTTTGTACACGCTGCAACATCCGTCCTATTCTTATTAGATTCTGATTCTCAGCTAAAAATAACTGCGGAGAGTGGCAGCGATTCCCTGTTAATACGATATTTTAGGACGCCACAATATTGTAACCCTGTAAGCTCTTCTGTCAATCTTGAAACAGATAATCCACAAAATAGATTCGTTTAATTACTATCCCTAATGACAAGGGTCCTTTGTATAAAAAAAGGGACGAAAACAACTAATATGCAGATTTATTGTATATTTGATAAGTAAGTGTTCAAAATATAGAATAATTAATTACTTAACGAATTTATCTAAAATAAATAATATATAACTGAAATAATTATAAGTTAAAATTTCTTTTTTCCATTCTGTACGTATAGTTGGTTAACAACAAAAATTTTTCAGTAGTATAGTAGTAAACCCTTCTCAAGTACAACGACGACGCACATCCACCAAATAATTGCAAAAGTAAGTTATACAAGTTAATAAAGTTCGGCTTTCCACTGAATTAATTGTTACTTAAGTATTTAAGGAAATGACAAAATAAAATTTGACTGTGGTTTTCAAAGCAATCGTTAAGTGAATTAAAAGAAAACTATAATAATTGGCTGAGGACAAACTATTTACTTGTTAATGAGCAAAGAAAATGATCAATTAAAACTGTCTGTTGTTACCACTGTCTTTAGCTTTGATTAGGACTTATAAATATCTAACAAATAACGAAATAGGTGTACGAATGGTTATCCCAAATTCAACACTCCTATAATCTGTCCGTGTGATTGGCTTAATTATTACAAGTGCCTCAGCGTTACACAAAAACCCTGAAGTTAAAGTAGAAAGAAACAAAAGAAATTAGGCCACTATGAAATACAAAACTTTATCATAAAAACTTACACTTGACATTGAGGGTAACAGGAACGAAATTCAAGAGCTTTTCTGCAATAAAACACATCCAAAATAAGTTCAATCTTGAATCTACAAACACCATGTGCAATGGTGTTTCTTATCAACCTGTTCTAACTATCTAAAGATAAGATCGATAGAGTTTTGTAGCCAGTTTTTCAGATCAAAACAACGGTTGATTGAAAAGTAATTAACTCTTCTCACAAAATAAATCTTAATACGTAATTCAAAATTGAACCATGGAATTGGTGTGAAGCAGAAACTTGTTCACTCGTTGAAATATGATGTAGAAGAGAGCGAGGTATACATGACACCTTCTTTTATATGATTACGCATAAATAGAAAAATGCATGCTGATTTCATGTCTAGATAATTATAGAACCACAAGGAATAAGTTCAATCAATACGATGACTATAATTACACGATTCTGTTAATTAAACTCCATTAAACCAAATTACAATTCGTATTTAGTTTCGTTATTCGTTAGTTTCTTCCATTGAGAAGAAACTCGATCGAATGGATTATGAATTACGGCGGACAGGAACGAGAGGGTGTTAAATGTAGAAGACTTATCATACAAACTTGTGGCTAATTGTTGTCTTCATATTTCAAAAGCATATACAGTTGCAATTTTATGCTTGTAACAACTTAACGCCCTCTCGTATCTGTCCGCAGTAAATCATAATCAATACGATCGAATTTAACTTACCGATTACAGATTTCATCGACACTGTAATTTGGTTTAAGGGAATTTAATTAATCATATCATGTAATTGTTGGCTTCACATTGATTGAACTTATTCCTGGTATTTTTATAATTATCTGGCCATGATATTAGCACATACTTTTTTATTCCCACGTTAGTAATAAAACTAGATGTCACTTAAGTTGCTTCCTCTTTCCAACGTTAACATTCTAATTGATCACAAGTTTCTAGTCTCATGTCTTTTTTAAGAGACCCAACTTGAAATTTATAATCGAGATAATTTGATTAAGGAATGTTTTGATGCCTTTCTGTCAACCATAGTTGGAGATGTATTAAGTCGGATTAAGTGTTCTATCAACCTTATAGTGAAGGATTTGGAACCACTGCACGTGGTAATTGTGTAATTCAAGTGGGATTCTTGTAGCTATTTTTTGTCCAAAGCACGAACTTAATTTTAGTTATTAACCCTCAAATTAAAAGGAACACAATGTAGAGGTTTTTTTCCCCTCGGGACTTATAATACTTTTATTTCGAAACGTTTGTAAAAGTACAAACGTTTCGAAATAAAAGTATTTCGTTTAGTTATTAGAGATAATAATTGTTAATAAGAGCCAAAAATAGTGGTAACGACCGGATAGCTTTTCAATAATCCTTTTCTTTGCTCATTACAAGAAAATAGTTCGCCATCAGCCAACTATTATGGTTCACTGTTAATACACTTACAGATTGCTTTGAAAACCTCAGCTGAATTTTATTTTGCTATTACTTACAATACTTAAGTAACGATTAGTTCAGTGGAAAGCTGAACTTTATTAATTGGTATAATTTTCTTTGCAATTATTTTGTGAATGTGCTCCGTTGTTGTACTTGGAATGTGTCCAATTAGGGGCACCTATACTCATGTAAAAAATTTGATGTGAACCAACTATATAAGTATAGAGGGGGGGAAAATATTTCTCTGATTTTACTTAGAGTAATTAGTTACAATATTATAAGCTTATCCTTTTGTTTCTTATATTCATTAATACGTAATCGTTATAATCAAACTTGATACCTGGCAAATCAATAGTGAACTTACAATGAAGTTGAATAGAGCCAAACCTTTTTTTTCCTTCTCTTAAAAGAGAATTAGTTAACAGAACAACGAACGCTTTTTTTAGTCCTTTGCTTCAAGAGAAAAAAAGTTTCAGGATTTCAGTATTGTGGCGTCCTATTACTACATCACATTAGGAGTGAATCCCACCCACTTTCCGCACATTTTTTTGAGCTGGTAACCACCTTGAGAGCAAGCGAGAGAATTGTTAGTTACGCAAAAAATACGGGCGTGGATTCAGAGTCTTACTAAAAACAGGACTGACGTTACAAATGCTTACTGTATTTTAGGATAGCGGGAAGATTATTTTTGTGGATTATCTATTGAACGGTACTACAATTTGCAAGAAACGGCCTAGAAAATTGTCTAGACGTCCGCTATTGCAACATGATAATGCAAAACCTCATACAGCACAAAGAACTAAAGATGTTTCAAGGGAAACGCACTGGAAACTGCTTGCATTTTCACTATATTCACCAGATCTGGCTTGTAGTGAATATTATTAGTTTCCAAATTTGAAATAACAAATATAGAATGTTTGATATCAGAAGGTGGATTATGGAAACTTCTTTAACCACTTAAACTGGTAACTAATGCACGTATGCGAGTGCCAAAACGCCACTCTTACTGGCCGCGAGGTGTCACTTGAAACGAGAACTCGGTAGAGTCTAACACAAAGAATTTCATACAGATATGAATACTGATGTTGTTTATTAATAATCTTGTGTACAATAGTATAGTATCTTTAAAAATAGTCTGAATTATAAATGTAGTGCCACAAGGCATTTCTTGTATTTGCACGTAGTTCCTTTTTTTTTTATTTTGCACATATTTTACACCTTTCTTGTGGACTTTTTTAGCGTTTATGAGTAAAACATTCCCCAGGAAATGTTTCCATTGCTTTGCTTGTAAATGATTCGATGTGTTACCAATAAACGTCCTTCCACTTTTTTTATAATAATAAGAAAATTTAATTAAACGGAGATTATATCGAAAGTCTACATGTAATTTTGATAAACATGGACGAAACAATAAAATACTAGCCAAATTCCTAGAACTTCAACAATATGACCCCCTACATTCACGAGGTTGTTTAAAGCTTCGCTGTATTAATAGTTCGAATTTCAGTAGACTGTCCTTTATTGTGATTTGTCTGCATTTAGAACATATTTTCATAAGTTATCTACAATTAATTATGTTGATATTTCTTAGTACTTTTTAATTTTTGTTAGCGTCAATTACTGTTCTCTAAGTCCTTTTTGTTTTTATCTAATCAATGTTCAATTCACCCTGCCGCATTTGTGTGTATTATTTGAATTTGTCATCGATTTTTCCATTTCTCTTCTTACGAGTATATATTCCGGATCTAATTGATCATTTATGCCAAATCTGATATAATAAACAATTTCCATTTCTTATTCTTTCCTTTCTTTATTTTTGTTTCTCTTGTTACAAAATATTTTGAATGTCGTTTGTATACTTTTACTTTAATTAAAATAATGAGTTCATTAGCTAACTTTATTAAGGAGTTTCGTATCTTCCGCTTTTATTGTTTGAATTTTATAACTTATAAGTTAAATATTTCAGATTTTTGTATCTAAATATAATAATCTATAGTTCATTTCAAAGATATAGACGTATATTTTTACGTTGAAAGAATTTAATCATAATCTACAATATTTCCTCGTATTTCTTATATGCGAGAAACAAGACATCAAAACCTAAAAGTCAAAAAACACGTTAAACCATATATATCAATGATTGTCGTAGAAACTCAGCAATACATTTATTCGAAAGTATTGTCAAGAATATTTAAAATACTGCTAATAGCGCAAGTAAAAATTTGTTATTAGTGATTGCTAGTCAATTTAGAAGAAAGTTTCAGAAGCAAGCGCCTTTCAACAAGAATTATTGAAAAATTTAGATACACAAGACGCTTTCTAATACAGCTCGAAGGTTAAGGGCTGCATTGGTCATCTAATTACCGTGACAACTAAGGCAAATCAAGGGAAACTTTTCTAAAATGTCTCTTGACGACGAAAACAGACAAGCTATTACTTCATATCAAAAACAATCTAATTCTTTGAATAGAATGAGAATACATGCCATTCAATGAAAGAATCCCTTAATGTGTTTAATTGGAATTATGTAAATCGCTACAAGTGCTACAAGTTGTCATATTGTGCTCATTTCTTGACTTCATTTCTCCCAAAGCTTACGCTTGGGGAAGACCAAAAGTATTTGTTTCTCGAGAGATCCGATAATCATTTACAAATTTCATAAAATGATTAACATATTTAGTAATTGTACACGTCAGTAATACTTATTATTTTTTTTAAAGTAATTTCCTCTACACTCAATACACCTCTCCATCCTCCGAAACAAATCTTTCTCTCTCAGGTGTCCATTCTTGACTTTGGCCGTAGGTTTTTCATAGATCCAATGATTTTAGGCAGGCACTGTTCAGTACACCACTTAGCTGTGACTGTCTTCTGGGTGTCCAAAACGACGCGTTCCACAATTCCGCTCGATTTGAAAAATACAGCTTTTTCTTCTTTACAAATCGGAATTTTCTGACAACTACGGGTGTGCCCTCATCATCAGAGATCCAAACTTTGTTTTGAGCTTTGATCGGCACATCGTAATAGTACAGCCAAGTCTCATCACCTGCCACGATGTTGTTCACATACCGAGATTGTCTCTTATTAAACTTCTTTAGCATCTCCCGGCACCAAGTCACATGTCGCGTCATCGGCCACGAATATCAGTTACGGAGGAAAACGTTACTACTGTGAGGAAAATGCTTGGCGAAGACAGGCGAGTGACCTACCAACAGATAGAGGGTATCTATCTGTTGGTAGGTCACTATATTACTAGTACTATATTATTTTTAAATTCGTGTGAACACCAGCACTATTAAATTTTACCTGGCTTTCTTTGACGGTGATGATTCTTTTGTGTTGAACTGTAATACTACTTTTGTATATAAATTTCCTGAATAGAAAACTGCTTCTGGCCACATGTCCCAGCGTGTAGTTATTGGTTAGGGTGGTGCGGTATTCTAGGATAGTGTTTGCGAAATTCGTGTATCCGTTTCGGATACACGAATTAGTTTCTGCTATCAGATGTAATACATGTAAAAAGTAGACAAGTAGTAAAGTAGGACACTCGTGTTAAAAAAACGTCTTATAGAAAGTATTGACGATCCGGTATCAGTAACATCGCTAATTGATTTGTAGTCAATTCAAAAATTTTTTGTGTGGTTTTTCTATATATGTAGTCTTATAGCAACTTAATTGCCGTTTTTTATTTTTTTAAAATGGATTTAATATCGATCTCCATTTCTTGTAAATGGGGTAAATAGTTTCTTAACGCTGGAGAAGTTGGCAATGCGTAGTCTGCATTGTATGTAGTCCCAAACTGATGGAACAGTTCCTTCTCCACTATTCTAAATGACATATTACAAACCGTCAACATATAGATTACATGTAACACAATCTCCTTCTGAGATGTTGGATGACATTTTGCATGTTTGTATTTTTGTGTGTTAAGTGTCTATACAGGCTGTTTTCACGCACATAGGAATGATGTATGACGCATTTAACAAATTAACTTAGTACCGTTGTATTTTAGGTCTGGGAATTGTCCGATAAATTCATTGACACCTTTCACGCACAGCAGGTTGTTATTATTCCGTTTTGCCCTCATAACTATGCTACAATTAAATGTTAAATATTAATCGTTATTAACACAATAAAAATCCGTATGTAACTAAACTTACTATTTAACATTTCCGATATATGTCGGTGGCAGCCTTGACTAGCTGGAGTCATCGGTACCAGCTTCACCCACCGCTCATTCATCTAAATATGTGTCTAAATATCCCCATTTTAGTAATAAGTCGTGAGTTTTAGCGTCAGTTAATAATTGTAATGGAAAAGTTATAGCGATAGTTTATCTTGGATGGTTATGGAGTGTGTTAATCCACTATCTTGAAAAGGGAAAAACAATAACTGGGCCATACTACATGAGTATTTGGCAGACTAAAAGCAGAAATTGCGGAAAAATGGCAAAATCTGAAGAAAAAGAAGTTTCATTCCACTAAAACGACGCACCGTTTCATTTCAATGGTTGCCATGACAAAAATTCACAAACTGGGATTTGAATTGATTGACCTCTACATATATTCACCATATCAGACACCGGCGACTTTTTTCTGTTTCCTAGGTAAGTTTCGCTCGAGAGACAAAATTTTCATTATCATCCATAAACGCGTGTTTTGCAGAACAAGATGGCGCCTACTATTTAGACAGATTAAAGAGATGGGAGCTTAGATGGGAAAAGTGTATTCACTTACAAGGAGACTATTCTAAAAGATGAAACTGAATTTGACAAAAAATACTTGCTTTCTGTGTGATTATTTTCATATTTACACGTGTTTCCACGCTAGGAAGTCACTGTATAGTTATTAATAAAACATAGAATTTAATCCAATCTGTTTCTTTCTTGAACAACATAATTTATTAAATCTTCAATTTAAATATATTTACAGTCTGCTTCAATTTTAGAAACGAAATTCCTTTTACGGCCAATATACAAATTACTTTAGAAAATTAAAATACCGCAGGTTGAACGACAGATTGCAAAAACCCATTTGCTTTTCGATTAGTCAGTGTCTAACATGTACTAAATTCGCCTTACTATAAACTCGAGGTACATCACTCAGCTTTCCTCTTACCATTTATCATTTTGCTTTACTTCATAGAGGTGTTATCCTTACTTTAGCATATACATATATTTCCTTTTAAGCACAGTCATGTTTGATAAATATATATATTTGTTGTCTCGAAAGTTTTCGGCAGAAGGCGTTTCCTGGGATTTTCTTAAGTGAAACTGTAAAAAAATCAGGTAAGGAGATATATAAAGATTTAATTTGACCATTCCTGAGGACGAATAATTCAAAAGTTACACAACTTTGTCCATATAAATACTAAATTAAATTATTTTTAAAAATCTTTTTGTAAATGAATGTTTTCTTTGGTCAGTTGTTTTTAATCTTGTTTGATTAAACTTAAAAGAAATTATGGATTGGCATACTTTTTAAATACAATTTTTTACATAATTGATTAGAAACATTTTACAAAAATAATCTAAAATATAGCAGTAAAGAGTTTATTAAATTGTATAAAAAAAATATGTGATTAACACTGACTTATTCACAGCAGTATGCTACAATACGCTCTATACATAAACAACACTTAAATTTTCAAGAAAATCTTGTTTTCTTTCTTTTGCAATATTTTACAATGCTCTCGTTTGGACGATGGAAAGGGAGTTCTGTTCAAGGACTGCAACGAATACATTGATTGGTTGCTCTTTACTTCATATGCTCTCTTTCTCCATGACCTTTCAAAAAAGCATACGACTTTTGATAAATTGGTCAACATTTTGTTATTGCATTATTCGGCAATCAGACAAACAACCATATGAGAATATATGCGAAATTAATTCTTATAATCAAGAAAAAATCCCGCTTTCAAATTTCAACAAAGAGTCACTAGTACAGTAAAGTTTATCAGGACGTTTTAATTTTTTTTACCATATTATGCGCGTGTGTGAGTTTGCGTACCCGCGAGCGTGCGTGGGTGCCAGTATGTGTATCAGTACGTGCGAGTTTGTGTGGCTGTGCGTGCCCTGCTATGTGTATGCTTATGTGTGTGAATGGGAGTACAGGTGTGTGGATGTGTGTATAAATGTGAGGAGTGTGTGGATGCGTGTACAAATGTGAGGGGTGTGTGGTTGCGTGCGTGCTCTGCTTCCCTCTATGTGTCCGCATATCATTTTAGCCAACTTACCTTCATTTTTGTTCCTTTGTCAAATAGTCTTCTAGTTTTTGTATTTCTCGCAAACATATCTATTATGTCTGTCGCACATATCTTCCTTCTTCCTTCGTCCATTATGCAGCCATCGCTAACGCGATTTATTTTAAATTAATGCTGAATTATAAATTTTTCTTAATTTGATAATGTCTTTTCTAAAGGTATAGAGAGGTTTGCTTCTGCAAAATTACTTTTCTTAAAATTTAAGCGCTTCTTCATATTATATAAGCTTGCAGACTACATCCGTCCATTGAATGAATAAGTTACTTAAAATTGTAAATATCGGTAAATAGGTATTTTTAAATTTATAGCAACATGCCATGAAGATCTGCGGGATATTAATATAGTAAATTTATTTCGAATTGAAATCTACAGCACATAATATCTCATATTTTTATTTTGAATAACCAAATACTTCTAATATCAGTAGCTGTTACTATAAATATTAACGGCTGAATATTAGGACAGTTTAAAAATCATACGTCTACAAAAGAATGTAACCAAACAACTAAATCTTTATTTCAAGACTGGCACGACACACTAAATCATGAATTGAATAATGGATGGAAATTCAAAGTTGTGTACTTTTCATACCAAAGTTAATCTGGACTTATATCATAATCTTGTATAGTTTAGTCAGCTTTTCGAATCTTAAAATTTCATAGAGATTCCAAAGTAGCACCCACCTACCAATAGTAAATGTTTTACATATACATATATATATATATATATATATATATATATATATATATATATATATATATATATATATATATATATATATATATATATATATATATATATACAGTAAAGTAATATAGTGGATGAAGAACTAAACATACAATCAATTGACAAAGAAACTAAATATTTTAATACAAAATACGGATACTGAATAACAATTCACCCAAACAGAATTATCTACACACTGCTTGATGATGAAGAAGAAGTTAAGACACTAAGGACAGATTCCTAGAGAAGTAACTGCTGGACAGTTCAACCAAAAATCTATAATATTAGATAAGCATGTTGTCTAAAAAACCGTACTATAGTGTTCTAGAATGAGGCTAAATTAAGTATAATATTTTATAAGTTATGTTTACTAATCAATTTTGGTTTAATTGTACAATTCAACTGAATAAAATTACATTTAAGAGAACTTGCTAGCAAAATTTTGTGGCAAAGAATTAAAATTCTTCTTTAATATGATTCTACAAACCTTATATAACTTTTAATCAGCTTACATATTTGTTCTCCTTTTAAATTAACGCCACTAGACATTGTTCGGAGTCATTGTATGCGATTATGACAATAATGTGGTTAATTTTATTCATCCATCTAAAAAGATTTGCTTTTTCTTTTAGATAATTTTATGCGAAGTTATAATCATGTTACTAAAGCGTATTTTACTTAAATATGTATGTGTATCAATCTTCTTTTTTGCTAATATTGGCGCTTCTGTTGAAATGGTACAAAAATAAAGTCTAGATATGTTTTTAGTCTAAAATTTCATTTCTTAACAGGGTGCATCCGGTATGATTAGATCCTTGATTACCAGAATAGTAATGTAACTAGGGCTACGCATAGACTTGATCTTAAACATCTTAACCGTCTTATTCACGACGACCAATATTCTTTACACAAAACTTATTAAACTATTTTTTCAAAACAACTCCAGCAACATAACGCTCCAGTTACATTAACAGCTCTCATGTAATCCTGTCCCGAATTAGAGAATATTCCTTTTAAGAATTGACGAAGTAGTGCGAAAAATACGGTTTCAGTTCGGAAACCGAGTAGAAATTAAAGACAACGAGTGCGGAAATCTATAAATCAAATTACTGAAACGAGTTGCATATAAGAGCATTCTGTTCTCAAGAATTATGAATTTGATTTACGAGATTAATGTTTTGCTCTCCATTAATATCATACCTTTTCTATTGTATTATATTCACGAATGGAATAAAATTTTTATACACATTTAAAATTAGAAACTACTGTTAGAAATCGGAAGAAAATCTTATTTTAAAAATATATGTGGGACTTGAGCGCATCGGTTCTATACATTTTCAGACATAAAATACTTCATACAGCAGAAAAAATACCTTTTAAATAGAGGAAGGAAATATGGCCTGCCACAGAGTTGGTGTAAGAATAACTTATTGACTATCATTTCTTTAAATATAAATGAAATATGTACTCACTGCTACAAACCAGGAAATATTTATTATAAAAATTTCATATTTCTTATTGGTTATCTATAAGAATGTACACAAAGTGAATATAAAAATTTATAAACATTACTTTAAATATTTTTGGTTCAGTATCTATAAAGTGTGCACCCATGTGGAGGTTTTGACGGTAATATATTATTTTCTCAATAGCTTTATAATACTGAAGCACAAAAACATTTAAATATTATAGTCTGTTTTACACTTACATCTCGGCCCAATACAAATCTGTTCGCAATCAGTTTTATTTGTAATATTTATAACAAACTAAAACATTTGTCGTGCGAATCAGTTATTAATTTCTAAACTTAATTTTTATCTTTATTTAAGAAATATGTTTGTAAATCTTGTGCCTCAATTAATTCTTGCATCTAAAATTGTATTTAGTAAGTTTCCTCTATTGGAATACACATACTTATGTATGTAGTATTAGAAATAATGAAAATCTTATATTAATATGAGGGGCTAATCTGCAAACGGGTGTAAAAATGAAAGTAATTTGGATTTAATAACTGGCCATTTGGTTTTTAAGTTATTAAATTATAAGAAATTTCGTTATTATGGTATTTATTCTTTGCTATATTCTACTGATAAAGATATTGTTCAAAATCTTATTGCCCTCTGGTGGAATGACCAATTAATCACCGCTATTGATCTTTAACTAACGCTTCCTTTTTGTTATTTGAATAAATTTATCTTTGTTTTTATCCACGTGTAGACTGGTACTGATAACAAATATGTGTCATAATAGCATGAAAATTGCTTGAAAAATCTTGAATACAGACCCGCATACCTATAAATGTAACTACAACATTATTGGATTTTTCGAAAACACAAATATGTATTCTCAAGACAGTCAATGCAGTTCGAATGTAGGAATGTAGCGAGTGAGACGTGATTTATTTACGAAGTGGTTTTTATTCTATATTTCGTACAATAATTTACTAAAACAACTCTTCGGATATACATGTAACACATGGATCAATAAGTCCCGAGACTAACCCATAGATGGCACTCGTAGTAAACCAGTAACCACGTCTTTCTAGAGTACTAACCTTTGCTTGAAACGTGTCAAAATTTTAAGTCGATCGGACCAGAAACAGCTGAGCTATCGAGGTTGGAGTAAAGTCGTTTTGTAGTTTGTTTAAACAATGGAAAAAACCGAGTTTCGTGTTCTGATAAAACATTGTTTTTTAATGGGTAAAAACACCACGCAAGCAAAACAATGGATTGAAAAATGTTACCCGCACTCTTGTCCATCAAAAGCAACGATTTGTCGGTGGTTTGCCGAGTTTAAACGTGGTCGTACCGACACAAATGACGCGGAACGCTCGGGTAGACCTGTGGAAGCCGTTACACCGGAAAATGTGAGTGAAGTGACAAAAATTATAATGAAAGATCGTAAAGTGAAGCTCCGTGAGATTGCTGAGATGACACAGATATCATATGGAAGTGTATTTACTATCCTTCATGAAAAATTGAGCATGAAAAAGGTTTTTTCCAAGTGGGTGCCGCGATTGCTTTCGATGGAACAAAAACAGCAACGAGTCGATGATTCAGAAAACTGTTTATCGCTATTTACTCGCAACAAAAAAGATTTCTTGCGTCGTTACGTGACCATGGACGAAACATGGATACATCACTACACTCCAGAGTCGAAGCGGCAGTCATCTGAGTGGCGCACAGCTGGCGAAAGCCGTCCGAAACGTCCGAAAACGCTGCAGTCAGCTGGCAAAGTCCTGGCGTCAGTTTTTTGTGATACACATGGCGTGATTTTCATTGACTACCTCGGAAAAGGTAAATCGATCAACAGTGATTATTATATTGACTTACTGGTGCATTTGAAGGAGGAAATCGCAAAAAAACGACCGCACATGCAAAGAAAAAAAATCCTATTTCACCAAGACAATGCACCCTGCCACAAGTCGATGAAAACAATGGCAAAATTGAACGAATTGGGTTTTGATCTGCTTCCCCACCCCCCATATTCGCCAGATTTAGCCCCCAGTGACTACTGGCTCTTTGCTGATCTTAAAAAAATGCTCCAGGGAAAAAGATTTGGCTCAAATGAGGAGGTCATCGCTGAAACTGAAGCTTATTTTGAAGCGAAAGATAAATTTTTTTATAAACATGGTATTGAAAAATTGGAAAAGCGTTGGAACCATTGTATCACCCTAAAAGGTGATTATGTTGATGAATAAAAAAAAATTTTGCAAAAAAAATGTTGTTTTCATTGTTAGTCTCGGGACTTATTGATCCATGTGTTATTGGCTTCTTCAAAGATATTATAAATCAGTTCGTATGTGCTATGTAGATGTTTAACAAGATCCATTTGCCGACGGTTTCTAGGATAAACTTTGATCAAATTATCGATTAAGTATTCGTCAAAATATGTGACAGCAGCAATGATATTGAGCTGGTATACTTTTCTGAAGAAGCTTCATCGCTTGGATCAGATATTTATTCAAAAGTAGAAGAGGTTCTGAAGAGGCTTAACTTACGACTTACTTATGGATGAATTGGGATCATAACAATAGTTGGCTGTAAGAATAATAGCAACACCAAATACAACATTCTCAAATTACATCTAGTGAAACAGTTTGCACTAAAAATGTAAATATGTATATACTAACTTAAAATGAGCACTGGAATTAAAGGGCTTTTACTTATCTTAATTTCAGTGCAATTCATTGGAAAAATTTTCTAACGAATATATATATATATATATATATATACAATATATATATATATATACAATATATATATATATATATATCTAATTTATACATACATATATATATATATATATATATATATATATATATATATACCAGGTGTACCAGAAAGTCATTACCGGTTTTGTCGTAAAAAAAACTACATAATTTTCAAGGAAATGGCAATTTATGGATTCCATTCCAAAAAAAACTGTTTGTCCTTTGAACAAAACCATTCATCCAGTCACTTTCTAACTTCTTCGAAATTGGGGAAGTGTTACTCTGCAAGCGCGAGTCCTCTTGATGCGAGAAGATGATAATCGGACAGATGTGATATTATGTCCCATCCAAGTACTATCAACGCTTCCTTGACCGGTTTTGCTGTATGAGACGGCACGTTATCGTGCTGTAAAATCACTTTACCGTGTCTTCGGGCCCATTCTGGACGTTTTTCTATCAATGCATGGTTCAAATTGATAATTTGTTGTCGGTAGTAATTAGTATTAACTGTTTCACCAGATTTCAACAGTTTGTAATACGTCACGCCGCTCTTGTCCCACCAAACACAGAGCATTGTCTTGCGAACAAAACGATTTGGCCTCGGAGTCGACGGTCCGGCATCGCCAGGTGATAACCATGTTTTTTTGCCCTTAGGGTTTTCGAAATAAATCTATTTCTCATCGCTTGTCACTATTCGATGCCGAAATGACACCCGATCATATCTTTGAAGCAGCGTTTCACAGATGACTTTTCGATTTTCAATTTGCCTGTCATTCAATTGATGGGGCATCCATTTTCCCATCTTTTGGATTATCTCATTGCTCGTAATAGGTCGCTAATCGTTTCCTGGGCCACATTTAACGTTTCTATCAATTGGTTTTGAGTTTTAATTTGGTCTTCCTTCAATAACTCTTGCAGTTTCGCATTTTCGAACTTTTTCGGTCTATCAGAACGTTCTTTGTCTTGCACATTGAAATCACCGCTTTTGAATTGTCGAAACTACGATTCACATGTTTTTATAGTTGGAGCATGCTCACCGTAAGTTTCTACTAGCCAACGATGACTTTCAGCGGCTTTTCTCTCTTGATTAAAATGAAATATAAGAAAAGTAATGCATTTTTTTAGGCACGAAACTGAACATTTTCAAAGAGGTATAAATAAATGACACTGTTACTTTCGCAAAATGTAACATGTATGCTTTGAATCTTGATGTCAGTAGAATAAAATAACATGTGTCGAATCATAACATTGCATTCCAGTACACCTGGTATATAAATATTTTGTTGCAATTACTTACACTTTTACTGATATTAACATTCAGAAGAACGAGTAAGCTAAATTCGAATTTGTGACGTTGAAATTAACTACCTGTATATTCAGCGGATTTTGCTAAAATCACGTTTATTTGTTAATTGCTATTGTTTGCAATTTTCAAATCTTATATTCAGTGCAAGATTGACTTAGTTACTAATAAATTAAGTTTAATACCAATAACAGCAAAACTAATTAATCGATTAATCGATTTTTCCCTGCAAAAATTAAAAAAAACAATTCAGGGAAGGCTTCGCATTTAGAGTTGCAACGTTTAGTTTATTTGATGGAGAAAAATAAAAATTCGTAAATAGAAAAAGACTGAAACGATATATTTACATATCTTTGTAGTAGGAGCATTTACTTTACCAGATCCTATAAAGCTTAGCTCTTTGAAATTGTCTACTAAGCCAGTTTAATGTTTTTGAAAACAAACAAAAATCTATGTTTAGATGCACGGACACAATATCGTAACAAACCATTAAGTAGTAGTGGGAACTTTCACCCCAACTTTTATGACGTCAGTTTGCGTCAGGAAGCTTCAGCTTGCAGACGTGCACTCATAAACGATATTTACCTCTTATTTATTTTATCAACTAAGCTACAAATTCACTTCGACCTAACTTTGACGACAGACGGTAGCTTGATGTAATTGCATTATATTTTTTCAACTTATTGCTTATTTTCTCTATCGATTTAATAAATTTTCAGGAAACACATTAAAGAAGTTTGTGCTTGTTTTTCTAATCTAAACGAAACATCAAGGTAAATATTCCTTGATTAATCAATATCTGATTCCTCTGTTGATGTGTTTGTAAGACGTTTGTAAGTATATATATATATATACACTCATCAGTCGTAATGTTGCTAATTTTGAATAAGTTCATATATGCGTTATGTTGGATTTCATGACAAAGTTTAAAATTAGTAATTTCCATCTACGATACATTAGCACATTTCCACTGCTTAACAAGGGCATAACTACCAACAAAATCTGAATGCTTGGAGCTGATAAACGTTTGGATGACCCCTTTAACTTCTTTTTCATTACGAATTTACTTTTACATAGAATGCGTTCAGATCCTAAAAGCAATGAAAATATTTTTAGTATAATCTGTTTAAGTGATTTCATCATTCAAATTATTAAACATTTTGTGCGTGGGATCGATATTTCTCTATTCGCTTATGAATCCCTGGTGCTCTTTTTTTAATTTACTGTGAATTTGTTGAATATATAAGTTAGTTTCTAATCACTATTATGCTTCCAATACTGGTAAAAATCTATACCGTATGTACCAAACAGTGGCCATAAGTCAGCCGTTCCCCTTCTCCACAGTCTTCACTTCCAGTGTTTTTCGGATAGAGCCTCTTTCATTGAAATAAACAGGTGATGGTTAGATGGTACCAAGTCGTGACTATATAGTGAATGGATCTCAAATGACTACAGAAGTTGTGAACTGAGAGACAGGTATTGTCGTGAAGAAATCAAACTCTGGAGATTAACATTTCTCTTAGTTTAGTTTGAGTCGCCCGTCGCAGTTTTGTTAAGGCTTTAGAATAGGTATTGACCTTGATTGACGCCCATGTGGCAAAAAATCTCTCAGGAGAATCCTCCTTTCATTCCAAAAAATAGAAGCTATTATTTTTGTGACTGCTTTGAATTTTTTTGCTGCCGGAGAACCTTCTTGACGCCATTACATAAACAGACGTTTTGCTAAAGACGTCTAATGAGTAATCCGTGTTTCGCTTCCGTCTTCGAAGCGTTGCAAAAATTTCTGAACAGTGACAACTCGGTTGTTTTTGTGATCTGCAGTCAGCTGTTTTAGAACCCATCACAGAGGGTTCGATAACCTATGAGGCAAATTTAGAGAAATTTCATGAGGTTTATCCAGGTTTGAGTATCGACTTTCACGTATGAGTTTTTCACATTATCAGAAATAATTTATTATACATGAAATATACCTTCTTTCGTTAACAAATAATAAAAATCGATTTTTATAAATTAAACGTCTTTTACTTGCCACCGACTTTAACGATAACTGATTCTGCTTTCCTCTCCCAATTCTTTACTCATGCATTCATTCCTTAATTATGTTCATTCATAATTTATGACAAGTGCGTTAATGCAGTATTTGGTTTTTGAAAACGAATTGTTCTCATTTATTTGAAAATTAAATTGCCATTTGTGCATATATCAAATATTAAAACGAAAGAATTAGACTACATAAGCTTTCTTAACGAATGCTATCGATAACGAAGTAATTCAATTAATATCCAAAACTTCTTGAAAAAGTTTTTAAGAGCAGGTGAAATGAATCCATATTCCTGCTGACGCACCCTATTCTGTAAGTTCATTAAAACCGCTTTGGTTTTAATTTATAATAAGCAAGCATATAACTCTGAAAAGATAAATTTGATTTTTCTTTACTTAGCCCTACTTACCACACAATCTCCTCTAATTCATGATATCCGTAAAATAAACTTTTAAACAGTTAATAAATTCGCTAGGTTTTATTCATTGAACTCGGAGACACAAAAATATAAAAATTTAATTAAACGTGAATAATCTCATTTCAGCGAACTCCTTTTTTATTTTTTACTCTCCTTCGAAGTTCATAAAAAAGGGACCCTCTAGCATAATATTTGTGTCAAAACCAGGTCTTTTTTGTAGGCGGCCTGTGTAATTCGATGTGAGAAGTGGGTCCGATTTTCTGTCAACGGAAGTCGAGGATTGATGGCGAATGTAGAGGAACATCTAGTCCATAATACATAAAAGTGCCGATCGCATATCAAGAAAACCTTTAGCAATACGAATTGAAAGCAATGTTACATTAACCTGAAACGAAAAGCATAAAAGCCCTTTTACACGTGAGGTCATTTTACTACAAAAATACAAAATTTGGCGCAAAAGCCAAAAGATAAGCAAAATATTTGAAAGATAAAAGGATGTAGGCATTATCAATACGATTTTCAAACATCCGAGGTGGTTTAATTTTTTATACAGTTGTGTTGAAATCTAATATTAGATAATGCAAATATATTGAAAACATGTTTTGACTACTTATTTGTACATAAATGTCTTCATGCTTTACATGAAATAATACAATATAAAAACATGTTTTTAAATTATGCGAAACATTTCTATGTAAAATTTTTGTTTAATTTTCACTTTATTGAAATATTCAAAGCGCAGTTTCACATTTTTTCTGTTTATTCTGTTTCTCCAATATTTACATTTCATTCTGTTTATTTTGTCACTAAGGGTCTTACTCATGTGTATATTTCACCTCGATATAAACCTTTCAAAAAATTCGAAAACGTATACATGTATGGGTACTACTTTTAGTGCCGTTATTTAAAAAGTTCTATATAAAGTGAATATATTCAATAAAACGTTTTAAAAAATAATTCCTTGAAGTTCTAAATCTAATAAAATTTTACAAAATATGTTGTGTACTTTCTTTTTTCTTCTTTAATTTGTGAAATAATATTACAGAGGCAAGTATATTATTTCACGCAAAATTAGAAAATGTAATAAAAAGTTATACTCATTATGAAGTAAACAGCAGAACAATAACAATTGCTGCGCGCAGGGTTAGACAATAAATACTAATTCTCTTTGTTAAAAATAAACAAATAATTCCACTTTTTTAACTAAATGAATCGAAATATAAATGTAAGAACTTGACTTCATAGCAACATAAATTAATTCAATGTTAGATACTAAAGGTATTACAATGATCAATTTTGTGTATACAACGTGTCCCAGATAACATTTCCAGGAGATCTCACTTATTATAAAACATATACGAGGGTAGCTTGACAAGTAGTGAGAATGGAAAAGAAAAACGAATTTTTTAAATACAAAATCATTTTTATTTTTCAATATATTCTCCTAAAAGAGCAATACATTTATTCCAACGGTGGTCCAACGCCCTTATGCCATCTCTAAAATGCGATTCCGGAAGGTTTGCAAAATACTCATTTACGAAGATAATAAGCTCGTCGTTAGACGAAAATTTCTTTCCATCTAGTGCCGTTTTCAAATTTGGAAAAAGGTGGAAGCCGGAAGGGGCTAGATCCGGCGAATAAGGCGCATGCCGTACTAATTGGAAATGCAACTCGTGGATTTTGGACATCGCAACTGTGCTGCTGTGTGTATGCGAGGGAGCGTTTTCTTGATGAACCAGAATCTTTTTCTTTGCCATTCCTGGCCGTTTAGCACGGATTTCAACATTTAATTTTTGTAGAAGTTCTGCATAATATTGTCCGTTTATTGTGACACCTTTCTGAAGGTAATCAATTACCAAAATGCCCTTTGGATCCCAAAAAATTGACGCCATCACCTTGTTTGCCGATAAAGTGATTTTCGCTTGCTTTGGAGGTGCAGAACCACGTTCTAACCATCGTTTCGACTGTTATTTAGTTTCGGGTGTACTGTAGTGTATCCAAGTTTCATCGGAAGTAACAAATCGCCTACAGAAATCAACCGGATTCCGCTTATAAAGGTCCAAACACTCATTGGAAATGCGCAAACGAGTGAACTTTTTGATCAGTCGTAAGCAAACGCGGCACCCATGTTGCCGAAAGCTTGGAAAAGCCCAATTCTTTCGTTAAAATGTGGTGTACGCGTTCTGTTAAAATGTTTACCATGTCTGCTATCTCTCTCACTTTGAGTCGTCGATCTTGCGTAATAGTATTATGGATTTTTATAATCATTTCCTTAGAAGTCACGATTTTGGGTGCTCCAGAGCACTCTTCATCAACACAGCTTGTTCTACCACGTTTAAATTCATTTACCCATCTACTTATTGTGGCGGATGATGGAGCAGATTCACCTAATGTTTCCCGTAACTCATCTTTTATTTCGATAGCTTTCATACCCTTAATTACGAGGTATTTAATCACCGCACGATACTCTGCTTTTTCCATTTTAACAAAACGACGTGTCGCTTCTTCTTCAATCAGCTGTCAAAAATAAACTAATCAACCGATTTATCTAAATATCGGAATGTAAAGATATAAATAGGCAGCCTAAATTACAGTGCAGCAATTAGAGCGCCACCTATGTGTCATTCTCACTACTTGTCAAACTATCCTCGTAGTTGTGGTCAAACAAGAAGAATTATTTCCATGAATTCATTAAATTACAATATATTTTTCAATTTTTGTTTATCCTAGTAGACACATAAATTTTATTTGTACCTTTTTATACAGAATTTAAATATTAAACATCTTTACATTTTCACTTTTTATTTTCAATCCCTAATTATTTAATTTTTATGAAAATAAATTTTGAATTTCTAACGTGTTTTTCTCCTCTCTACTATAACAGCACATGTACTATCCATTAAAAAGTCTTAAAATGTGTTTTGTAAAACACTCTAACAATAAGCAATCTGTGAAATATGAACATAATATTATACATGCTTAGGAATAGACTATTTTGTTCTAAACATAATTTAATCTGCATAGTGTCGACCTAATTATACTGTGCATTCTGATTCATCAAAATCTTCAGCATTATTAAATGTGTACATGTACGCCCAAAATTTTACGTGGGCCCGAACTAAAAAATCAGGAGACCTACATAGGTGGTCATAAAATGTGTATTACCACTTAAAAAACTTAGAAACCGATTATTTAGATAGCCCCTGATTATACCTAAATTGTGATGTGGATCGCCATCTTATTGGAGGCAGATATTTATATTCTCAATCAATGGTAAATTATCAAATCTGTCTTCTAAATCAATATTTTAAATTTGAGCCCAATATATTCAGCACATAAAATAGCACAGCAGACGTTAAAACCAAATCTCGCTCGATATCAATTTAACTTAAAAATGTGTGTTTATTGAAGAGCCCAGTATTTGTAAATCCGCTTTCGTTAGACCACAAAATAGTAACAGGAAAATTATCATTATTCTCATATTGGTAATACACAATTGGCAAAATTGTAATCATCTCATCTGATCTCCATCTCTTAGTGGCTGTAGAAAGGTATATTTATATGGTAGTTGGGATATTTTAAAATCCTTTGTGCTATAGTTTTTATTATAAAGGGAGGTTCAAATTGCGCGGTTTTTCTTAAGAATAAATAAAATATAGATGGCGCACTGAATTTGTCTGGGTATGTGGGCATTTCCATCTGAAAGCACTATTGATCGAATTATTAAAAAATTTCAAGAGACCAGTTTCGCGGAAGGTCAAAAAAGTGAAAAATACAGTCGTAGTGGTCGTTTACAACAAAATATTAGTTTGGTTCTCGAAAGTGTTGCCGAAGATCCTGAAATGTCCATTAGACGACGTTCACAACAACTTGGACTTAGTGGATCAACAACATGGCGTATTTTACACAAGGATTTAGCTCTGAAGGCATATAAGGTTCAAATAACACAGGAACTGAAGACATTATGTCATTTAAAACGTCGTTCATTTGTCAATTCCATCAATGAACAACCAGCTGACTTTCTCAAAAAATAATGTTTTCCGATGGGGCATTTTGAACTTGGTGGCTATGTTAATAAATTGCCGTATCTGGGGTGAGGAAAATCCACGAATTATTCATGAGAAACCTATGCATCCTAAACGAGTTACTGTTTGGTGTGCATTAGGGTCAGGTGGTGTAATTGGAACTTACTTCTTTGAAAATGCTGCTAGTGAAGCTGTAACTGTCAATGGTGATCGATATCGTCGGATGATAATCGAGTTTTTGTGGCCTGAATTAATGTATATTTGTCTATAGGATATGCGGTTTCAACAGGATGGCGCTACACCTCACTTTGCACTGGAGTCAATTGATTTATTGAGAGAAAAATTTCCTGGACGTGTAATCTCAAGAAACGGTGATGTTAATTGGCCAGCAAAATCATGTGATTTGACACCGTTAGACTATTTTCTTTGGGGTTATGTCAGGTTTATAAAAACAATCCACAATCAATTCCAGCTTTGAAAGATGAAATTATACGTGTCATTCGTGAGATAGAGCCTCAATTATGTCAAAATGTCAATGAAAATTTTAACAAAAGAGTGGACGTCTGTGGAGCTGCAAGAGGAGGTCATTTAGCAGATATTATTTTTCGCATATAAATGTCATAACTGATACTTTTATTACCAATAAAAAGTTTTTGAAAGCGAATGCAAATTATGTGTTTTATTTATTCTTTAAAAAAACCGCAAAATTTAAAACACACTTTAGATATTGTTTTATTTTAGATATTGAAGAATTTTTATTAATGGATTACTAAACACCATCTGTATTCACTTCGAATTTCTAATAAACTTGGAAAACAAAGGGTATTCTTTTAACTTAATATTAAAATTAAAATATTTTACTCTTATTTGAAATATGTACGATATTACGTATTTTGTTATTATTATGTGTTTCATCAATACTATTGTTTTATATAATGTATTTTATATAATAAATTTATTTTTTGTTATTCGCAAAATTAACGCACATATACTGATCAGCAGCAACTTTTGTCGTCGTGTACACATTGTAAGTCAAGGGCCTACCTGACCGGCCGTGTCGTTGTTGCCGCCGGGTAGTTGCATAACGCCTTCCCAGTAAGTGCAAGGTCGACAGTGTCCAACATTTCCATTCTATTGAGAGTGCATGAGTACCTCAATGCATTGAACATGAAGCGAGGTATTTTAAACTGTTTCGTTACGTACGCACTTAACGTATATTTGTGCGTATAGAACGATTTGACTTACTTTTCTATTTAGTATTTGAACTGTTATATTTATGGTTGTGGAAATATATGTACGTGCATCTCCATATATCCCAAATAAAATTGTTTAAAACATAATGTGTTTTATTTCAATTACATAGGGCTCTCAAACCAGAGAGTACTTTAACGCTGTGCGTATGGGTACTAGGTTTCCTTCTTTCAGCCTCTGGTATATTCGTTCAGCTTTTACGATGTTTTTATAATAAAAAATGTAACAACTCAACTTATTAATTTTTTCTATTTCTTAATAACGCCCTGATTATCACAATACTCTGGAAAGAGTAATTACTAACACAGAATGATTAACATAAGTAATATTTTCATATAACACTAAATTCGATTGTAATTTTATGTTTCAGACTACTTATTGTTAGTATTTTATAAAATACATTTAAATTTTTTTTATAGATAGTACATGTACTTTACAATGGCATGTTATATCATTGTAACGAGGAGAAAGCAGCACGTTGGAAAATTTCTTAATGTTCCACAAGAAAAATTTAATTTAGAAATTGAACTGAGAATTGGAAAGCGCAAAAAAATCTAAGTCGATATTTAAATTGCATTGAAAAAACACCTTGAGAAAGTATAAATAAAGATGATGTGTCAACGGCAAAAAAAATTATTACTTATTAAGGAATATGATATTCTTCCTTTTATTGATCTAAATTTGGAAATTGTAAAATATCTTATGATTTCATTAGCCCTAAGAAATAATTCATCTAATTTCATCAAAGCTATACGTATTTTATAATAAGCGAGATCTAATGTGAAAATTGTGATTAGTATACATAGTATAATTACTTGTTTTTGTTCAAATGTGCTTCATATTACATTCCTTGTCAATCTATTTTTTTCTGATATCTTTGGTCTGAACAATGGTTACTCACTCGACAGCATATCCCAAACTGTGAAAGTTTTCATTGGACAAGTCTCTAGTAGATCCACTAGAAGCGTTGACAGAATTGCAATAGCACATCTTCCTGTGGGAAAGTCGTTTCTGCCATGGCTTCAGTAGTGGCTTAGCCTGCGGAAGACTAATGCAGATTCAACTCCTTTCTTTTTCAAAACCTCTACTACTACTAAATATTCTCTCCATATCTAGAAATATATACGATTTTTTGTTCTCAATCGATATCCAAAGTATCTTATTTGAATCGCCAAGCGTTAGGTATGTATACTTTTTCAGTTAGTAGGGTTACTTCCTATTACTTAGAGGCTATAGTGGGAGAAGTTCCTCCCATACATATCTTACCTACCAATCTAATTAAAGTGTTTGATATGAAAGATGCATGTAAAACTCTAGAAGTTCATCCGCTATTCTACCTTCTTTATATAGGTAAACTATCCTAACCTGGGTCATGCAGTAGGTATGTATCTCCAATCAATATAAGCTTCGATAATTTTGTACAAATATAGTAATAATACCTCCACTTTTGTGGAATTGCTTTAATGCATGATAAATTCTATCCTTCCTAAGGAGACTTCAATTGTTGGAGCTTGATTGTAGCCCATCTAATTCTATTGGGTCTTATAATCTATTGTTGTCTTACTATGAACGTAATTATAATAATTAATATAAATATTTTACTTTATAATTACATAACTTTTATAGTAAAAAACGTTTTTCGAGTTCAAATTTTAAAAAGCCATGACTTTTTATATGTGGTATTTTTTATATATTATGTTTCTTATATTTATTTATTTTGTTTTTTTATGTAAAAGTTATATCATTATTAAAATTTAAGAAAAGAAAGGCATCTAAATTAATGAATAGAATAATACTATATGATGCATGCTCTCTTAATATTACAATTTCGATAATGAATTGGCTTAGGCGGAAACGTGTTTGTTTCAAATTCATAAAACTGCCGGAATTATTGTATGGTCCGTCTCGTGGGCATAATTTCCCTCTAATGTTAATGAAAAGTCCAACATTACTTAGAGGTAATTGTTGAATCTCATCTTCTTCCTTATACTCAAAGGTTGGTAGACATGATTTTTCAACAATACAGTGCGCATCTTCATGTAGCGACACTTACTATAAACTTCTTCTTAGAAGGTCGTATCAATTTTATGTCATTACCTTCCAAATCTGCTGCTATAAACAGAAAATTAATCATTTTAGCACATTCGTAATATTCCGTAAAGGATCTCTCCGATATGGATATGGATTGCCTGGGATACAAAACCAGAAGAAGACCTTTTATTAGAATCCGTGTCTCAACCCTTCACCCTGTATTAACCGGTTTCTTTGGGTTTCTTTTTTTATCATTTGTTACTAACTAATATATATTAGTGCTAAAGTAATTATCAAAATTTAATTCGCAAAATTAAAATTTAGATTCTCTTCTTAATTTTAAATACGTAGCTAACCAATAAATATAAACCCGTCCTTATAGTTGTACTCTAAATATTATATAACAACCGGAGTGAATTACTAATGAACTACTGATATTTCCTTGGGTTTTTTACCATCAACTGTTACTAAATAAGTAATATATATCTATGTACTAAATTATCAAAATTCAATTTGTAAATATAAAATTTAGATTCTTTAGTTGTATATATAACATTTAATATAAAAAATTATTTTATTACATTTTACATTAATAAGATGTAATGAAATTTAATTAGATGTATACTTTATTCATCAGACTTCACATAAAATAACATTTCAAATCCATTAAAGTGTAGATATTTACATCTTGTTTATTTGGTACTAACTGTAGGACAGCGTATCTTATAAAATTCCTTTTTAATAAAGTTCCACGTCATGAACAGAAATGTTACGAAGTTAACGTCATCCATTTTCATGATACTATAGGACTAATCTTATATTTTTCAGCAGATGATTCCCTTAAACATCGTTGTAGAATTTTATTATCTTTTACTAATATTATACTGCCTCTGACCTCTAAACTTGAATATATACATGTGTAAATACATATAAATTAATTAATGACGTCATAATGGTATGACAAAGAAAACTAAAAACAAACTGCAAATTCTAGATCTAGATCCTTTAAATGTTTAGTTTTTTCATATACGAGGATAGCCGTTTATATTTCGGGAATAGCAAACAAAAAAAAATTTTTATTATCGAAAATAGCTTTATTGCTTTTCAAAATATTCTCCTTGAAAATCAATGCACTTTTGCATTCGTTTAAACCAATCCGAAAAGCATTGCTGCCATTGTGAAGGCGGTATATCCAAAATATGAGTTTTGAATGCGTCAACTGCCTCTTATGACGTAGAAATCCGTTGACCACGAAGTTTATTCTTCACGTGTGGGAACAAAAAGAAATCACAGGGCGCTAGATCAGGACTGTATTGCAGATGGCTCATGAACTCAATGTTTTCCCCGGTCAAATACTCAATTGTTTGAACCGACCTGTGAGACCTTGCATTGTCATGGTGGAGAATTATCTGTCGTTTTCGGTTTGTTTTCCTTATTTGTTCTAAAATAGTTGTGTACCATTTTGAGTTGACCATTCTACAACTCTCTAAAGGCACGGTTACAAAGTAACCGATTTTTCCGAAAAAACAGGCAACCGTTTATATAGATGTGCTAATAACTTTTGTTTGTTTTGGCTCACCTTGGAATACCCATACAGTCGACTGCTGTTTACTATCGGGCTCATACGTATAGATCCAAGATTCATCAGCCGTGACGACTTTATAAACGTTCTTTGAAGCACCGCCATTGTATTTTTTGTGCATTTCTTGGCACCAATCGACACGAATTTTTTTTGACCGGCCGACATGACGGCCTTGCATTATCAATTCAGACACTGCATTAATGTTTTCCAACACAACAACATTTGTGGGACGACTTTCACGAAATTCATCGTCCAAAGAACGCCGTGCAAGTGTGAATTCACTCTACCAACGATATACTGTAGTTTTCGATGGTAGTTCATCACCATATGAAGAACTCGTTGATGCTTTCTTGTGGAGATAATACACGCCGAAAGTTATGAAAAATAATGGCACGAAAATGTTCGCGAGTTAATTCCATTTTTTCGCCGACATAAAATTTTCAAGTAACTGTCAACAATAGAAATAGCGACCAGATAATAAAACTGTCAAGGTAAATACATTGTCAAAAATGACTAACTTCACGATGCAGTCATCAGATCGGAGGCAACACTAACAGTGTTGCCAGTTCCCAAAATATAGACGGCTATCCTTGTATTACTTAATTTCTTTCTTGCCGGTACATTATGACGTCGTCATCATAATTTCTGAAATTACAAATCTATCTTTTTCTATTGAAAATGGGTAATACTCCTTTATACATAAATTATTTAATAAAACTACTTTTTAACGACATTTTCATTCTTTACGTATATATAAAATATTTAAAAGTAGCATATTTATATTTTTGAATTATTTTTTATATATTGATAATCTAGCTTCTTTTGAATCAATCAATGTATATGAATTAAATAATTAAATTATAGTTACTTCGGTTTTGTCTTTTTATAATAGAATAACTCTGACTTATTGAGTTTAATAATCACACGTTTTGTAATTAAATGTAAAAAATATCTACTTCGTGTATTCATTAATTTGTTTACTAATAAATATATATTTTTAAATGTATATATTTTTATTTGATTTATTCTTAAACTTTTAAATTGGATTTCTCATAACAATGCTATAATATAAAATTACTTTTTCACATATAAATTACAAAAATTTAAATTTTCTTTTACTTATATTACTTATTAATCTTTCATTGTAATATCTAACAGTAATAAGACATATGTATATAATCCTGTCATTTATAATATTCTTGTCAAAATTAATTATCAATTCTTTTCAAAATCAAAACTTTTAAAATTGCATATATACAAAAATAACATTATAATATTTACACTCAATAAATTATTATAAACTAACCTTATTATAATTATGTTTCAATTTCTTTCAACAATCAATAAATTATTCATTCCAATAATTGTTTTCTTTTTCCATTTAAATTTCGTAATTTTCCCATTTTTTCCCTTTTTAACTTCCAATCAGGTGATCTACTATAAATAGATTTTGAGGTGAATTACACCAACCAATATGGTGATTTATAAATGTTGAAATTTTTGTTTACGCTTACAATTACTTTTCATAGCTTTATATTTACTATTTTGAATTTTCAAAGTGTTTAAAAGCATTTATTTATTTATGAATATAATTTATTTTATTCCTAAAAATTTTGAATGATTTTCATATGTATGTATGTACACAGATTTTGATATTTTAATTTGTAAATGTAAATTTGTAAATTCATTCCATATGACATATCTGATTATCAGAGATATTTTTCTTCCAATCTTAATTTGAACTTTTTATATACTAGCTTATATAGCCATAACTAAGAGGTACATCTTGTACATTTGGAATATGGAATATAAAACCATTATGTTTGACATAATACAAATTCATTCATATGACTAAATAGCCGAAGTTGCATATCTGTATTTCGAGAGAGCGGTACAGTAAGGCGGGTGCAAGTATCACTATGGGAGGGAAACAGCGTTGGCAACTGTGACAATTGTTATTTCAGATTAATTCGTATATGTATTGACATATATCGTGCACGAGCAGAAAGACGCTAGTGGTTCCTCAACGAGTTTCAAAAATGACAAATGGTCAGAATGCACGCAGCGAATTTAAAGGAAAAACATGAGTACTCAGGACACGGGATTGACTTTGAACGCCGTACATTGCCATGAACACTACTGACTTGTACGTAACGACTATACCTTGCCCCAGAATAAAAAGGAGTGATTCAAATATTGCACCAAAATAGTTCATATTTTTAAAAGATTTGACAATGATGGGATGAACGTGTATCTTGTTCTCTGATGAATCACACTGGGTTTTGGAGATGCGTGCATCTTGGCTCGTCGAAGGCCTGATCAGCTTCTAATCAAAATGTACATTGAACGACGCTATTACCATTAACGGGGAGATTAAATGGTATGGAGTGCTATAGCATACGGGGACCATATACGTTTAGTGTGTATAGATTAGACAATGATGAATTTCATTGGTTCTTGAATAGGCAAGTTTAATATGAATATACGAATGCCAGATATCCGCCATTTTTCATGACCTGTAAACGTTTAATTACATTTTTGCATTGTTTTACTACATTTTTCTGTATTTTTCAATAAAATCTATACTTTTAAGTACAAAAGTCAAATGAGTGATCGTCAAGTTTCTAGAAACGGTTAGTATTACCACCCAGAAAGCGTGGACGACTGGGACACCTGACGCATGAAGGAAAGCAAACAATTTTGAATATATATAAAATATTAATGCTGCAAACTCCACTAATGGGCACGACAGCAATTGTAACGAACATCTCTGAAACGCTAAGTAAGTTGTAGGTTTTACTTCTATAACAATATATTATAAGGAATGTATTGTAGGTCTGGCCAAATCAACTTCATATCGAGTTATCCAAGAATATAAACAGACAGGTGAAGTCAGCCCTCCTAAAGAACGAGTAGGCAGGCATTGAAGGTTTCTAGAATTTGATGAATCTGTCAAGAGTACTGTAATGTGGATGGTGCATGGTTTGATTTTTAAAAACGAACGTCCAACACTTAATAAAATATTGAGAGAAATAACTAGAGATGAGTCCATACCAAAAATGAGTCGAGCAACTCTACACAGATTCTTAAAACTCATTAATTTCAAGTAAGTGTTAATGAAAAATTGTTCATATGATAATATATTCATATTTAATTTATATTTCAGATATGTAAAGCGTAACAGGAAGAATACGTTAACAGAAAAGAATGAAGTTATCAGGTTGAGAAACAAATATCCGACAACAATAAAATATTACAGATATGAGGGTTGCCCAATATTGTACCTAAACGAAACATGGTTAAATAAGAGACACACAAAAAAAGGTTTGGATTGATGCAAGTATAGCAAGTGCACGACAAGCTTTTGTTGAAGGATTATCCATAGGATTAAAAAGCCCTAGTAGTAAAGGCCGGCGGTTAATAATACTCTACATAGGATCTGAATTGGGATTTGTGGGGATTAACTGTTGCTATTTGAAGGTGGAAAAACAGCTGGTTACTATGATGAAATAAATGGTATTATTTTTGAGGAATGGTTTGTACAAGTATTACGTGCATAATGGAAAGTTTTCCAACTTCTTCATGGAGGAAAGCTGCAATCCAAGACTGGTTACGTTCCAAAAATATTGAGTATAATGCAGAAATGTTACGTGCTGAATTATTGCATTTAATACGTCTTCAAAAGGTACAATATAATATATATGTAACTGATCAAATGGCAGCTGCTGCAGATAAAACTGTATTGAATTTACAAATTGAAATGATTTGGGCGCAAATAAAAAGTGAAGTTGTTTCAAAAAATACTACATTCATAATGCCACATATACGAGAACTGTTGATGGAACTAATTACAAATGTTACCATGGTTAATTGGAAGAATTGTAACACCCATGTAATTAAAGTAGAAAAAAGAATGTGGGGCTTAGATGGATGATATTGTGGAACCATTTATTATTTGTGTTGGAAACAGTGACAGTGAAAGTGATTTATTATCAAGCACAAGTGAATCCGATTAGTTGTACTGCTGATGTTGTAATCTTTGTTGCATTTTAGACGGAGTTTTGTAATAAATTTTAACAGTAGTTTAAGTTTTATCTTGAATTTCACAAATAAATTTGATATGAATGTCAATAATTTATGACTTACAAATATATATTTATTATTTTCTACTGAAAAGAAAATTGCATGAAATATTTATTTTAATAATATTTAATCTTAATTTTGGATAGGTTGTACACATTAATCCAAAAAGTAACGTTTGTACAATCATATTTCCATTAAAATGAATTTTTTTTAAATTAATTTTTATATAACATAGAAAAATATTAATATTGTAGGCAAACTACTACATTCGCAACTTTTCTATTTTTATGATAAGTTACATTTTTAAGCTATGCGTTCCGCGTTTTAGAGGGATATTTGAATCACTCCTTCTTATTCTGAGACAAGATATAGTAATTCGTAAGATAACGATGGGATGGACATGTACCTTGTTCCGTGATGAATCACGCTGGGCAATGGAGATGGCTCGTCGAAGACTTGGTAAACGTCTAATCGAAGTATACATTCGACGACGCCATTATCATTAACGGAGAGATGAAATGGTATGGAGTGCTATAGCATACGGGGACCATACAAATCTAGTGTGTATAGACTAAACAATGATGAATCACCGTGATGTAGACAGTACATGCAGCATGTCTACTGTATCACCACAAAACCGCACGATCATACGTGGCACTTGCAAAACAGACCTAGCACTACCACATAAGAGTGCCTCCTGACCAACTCGTTTTCAATCAGATCGAACTTGTCGAACTTACCTAGGACATAATCAGTTGGAGTCTTTAGCAATATCCAACTAATGTTAAGCTATGGAGATGAGTCGAAGCAGCATGGTTGGCCATCCCTCCACGTTCCATACATCGGCTGATTGGCTCCACACCACATTGTATTGCTACGATACTAATGGTTCATCCCCACCAACCAATGTAAGTTGCTCTCCTGGTGAGTATAAGCTATATTACTTTACGATTAATTGTATACCAAATTCTATTGCGCTATTTTCAGGCGTTCCGAATATATAGGGTAGGACTCTTAATTATAGCATAGTTATATATATATATATATATATATATATATATATATATATGTTATTGAAAAAATATAGTTTTGTCTTGGATAGTATGATTTTACTTAATAACCCTAAAGTTTTTCTAAGAGCTTGTGTCCTAGAAAATGTTCAATTTAAAAAAATCAAAAAAAAGTAATAAAAATATAATAAATCACAACAATATACTAAATATCCCTGCATGTTGAAGATTGTTAATATATACAAGCATATGGAAGGGTAAACGGTCGCTTCGAATAATACAATTAAATTTCAAACAAGGGGATGATTAACTAAATATTGTGTACTACACTCTCCGATGTGTAATATCAGACAGACTAGAACAGTTAAATTATTCAATGCTAAACTGCTTATTAGTCAGGCTTATTTATAGTCTAATGAATAGTTTGTTAAGTAATTCGGTTATGAATATACTAGAGAACTAACTGATTAGATTACGAATCGGTTTTACATAAAGTACCTTTACAATTAGAGCTAATGAGATCATGGAACTATTTATACACTCTATTTCAAATTTAAATTATCTGCCTGTAATTTATGATTACGTTAAGTGGCATTTAATGTAATAAAATGTTCCGGGCAATGCTTGGAGAATAATCAGATAAATAAATTTTATGTAACTGATTTCAAATTATTAATTCATTTGTCAATAATCTAAGATCCTTTTAATATTCAAAAATAAGAAATAATTAAGTTTGTCGACAAAATAAACATTATTCCTACATACCTATGATTCTACGCCGGAAATATAATTTAATAACTATTCATTTTAATGTTTAATGTCGTATTTACAACAAGCAGTAAAACAAATTAGAAACTTTTCGGTAATTTTATTTACTTATTTACATATGTCAACAGCAATGCATGCAACTAAATAGTATTTGTCTAGAATTTATCAACATTATTAGATCCTTTCAATATCGGATCTGTGGCTCCTAGCTAGTCTGTAGTTAAGTGTTTACAAGCACTTATGAGAAAATTCCTAACTCCAATACCTATGGCAGAAATTTATTATTCTGTAAATAATGCAAGCGTGCATCTATAGAACGCAGTGCTTTTTGAGAGTTCTCCTTCTTTATTTAAGTTTTTGTAAGTTATTTTTTCTCCTTTTATAACTTGTGTTCTATCACACTGAGGTGCATATTCACTCTATGCTTATCCTTGTTATATTACCTCTCTATTTTGTTTTATTATTTAGTTTTTGATTTAATATCCTGATCGCAATATTCTAATAGTGGCTTTCTTCATTCTCTAGGATTTTTTTACTTTCCAGTTTTTCTTCTTTATTTTTGTTAGATACTTATTTGTCGTTCCGCAGTATACTGGACTTGTTCCAAAAGTTTTCCTTATCAACCATTTTCACTTATTTTTATCCCTCTTCCTTCCTTTCGCTCTGCGGCCTGGTGTTTATGTTTTGTAAGTCAGCAGGACAGGCCCCCTTGGTGTGAAACATGTATTTTTTTCCCTTATCCTTTGTTTTGTGCATCTCCTTAATATTTTAATTATGGTATCGAATTGCTTTTCTTGTAATTCTTTGGTTGGTGCGGAGAGCACCAACTTCAAAGTTCAGTTAAGTAAAATGGAGGAACTAAATGCAATGGTTTTTTTCTCTTCAGAATGACTTTCGAACGCTTAAAGAGAAGCTTTATATGATAGATAGCAAATCTAAGTGTGGTTGTCAGCATAATCTAATGGACGCTGAGAAGATAATTTGTGAGGTGTCGGAGTGAGAGGGCAGGAAAGATAATCTAGTCTGATTTAATCAACTTGGGCTTAGTAATTCTTCAAAAGCAGATCAAACTGAGTCTAGCATTCATGAAATATTTAATTATCTATAGATTCCAGTAACTGTTCACACTGCTGCCAGGTTAGGCAAATACGATCCCACAAAGCCACAGCAAAAAAAAACAGTGAAAATAACACTACCACAATCCTCCAGTGTTCTTGATGTTCTGTGAAACAGAAGAAAGCTTCAAGATCATGATGAGTTCAAATCCGTCATTATTATTAAGGACAGAACACCTAAACAGGCTACCTACTTCAAATTAAATTCAGCAACAGCCACACGCCAGAGCTTTCGATAGTGAAATGATATATAAAGTTTATAAATGACGTCCCTACAATAGTTTCATCTGGAGTTCGGTAAACTTGTCTTGCCCAACAAGTCACAAGTAATGCTCAATTTCTGTTATCAAAGCGCGCGCGACCTTTGTACTAAACTGGATGATATTTATACAGACAACGCGAGCCTTTCTTATGATGCATTATTCCTTACGGAAACATGGTTAAGACCGGATATATCTTATTCAGAGATTTTTAATTCTACTCTCACAGTTTTCAGAAAAGATAGGGATTTTCAGCTTGCTGGTCGATCGGGAGGAAGAGGTAAATTAATTGCTACTTCTAATTACTTAGATGTCTCCCATTGTAAATCTCCTCAGACATTCAATAATTTCCAACTTATAAACGTCATTATGTGCAGATTCAAAATTGATTCTGAATGTATATATTTTATCAACATTTATATCCCACCTAATGTAACGAACGAGGAGTACGATTTGTTTTTTTCGTGCTTGCTCTTATTCAACTTTATGTCTACACTTAATTTAAAACAACACAATAGAGTTACTAATCATAAAAAATCATAAAAACTTTTCGATTTGATTTTCTCCAATGTAACCCACTCTCTCGTTGTGTCCCTTGATTTAGTACAATTAGTCCCTAAGGATCCTTGCCATCCAGCATTAACTATAGCTATGAACTTCTCAAAATGCCGAGATTACATGTAATTTTCCATCTAATAATAACCGGCGTTACGACTTCCGTAGGGTTGATATGACCCCTCTGAACACTAGCATGACTGGACCTTTCTTGGTGACTTTACTGATTTTAATGACACTCTAACTGCTTTTTATAATAATCTCTAGGAAATTATTCAGCATACAGTAACGTAAGAGATACGATGCCAAATAGGTACATTTTCTGAATCAGCAGATCAAAATACATAAGATAGAACCATTGAATCGGCGAAAATCGCAACTTTATTTTTTTCGAGAACCGTAAGAGATACGATGCCAAGTAGGGGTTGTTTCTGAATCAGGAGATCAAAATACGTACGATAGGACCATAGAAACGGCGAAAATCGCAATTTTAATTTTTTCGATTTCACCAAATTTAGTTTTTCGCGAATATCTCGAGAACCGAAAGAGCTAGCGCATTCCCGATGCGTTTTTCGTAATCAGCGGGTTCGAATACATAAAATAGAGTCATCAAAACGTCGAAAATCCACACTTTGATTTTTCCGTTTTTTAAATTTCATGACTTGAGGTTCAAAAAAATCGCAAAAATCGTCAAACGGCCATAACTTCCACATTTTTCGCCCTATCGCCACAAAATTTTTACCAATGAATGTACTCTTCACAAGGATTAAAATGAGCACAAGCGCATCGCTGTAGAGCGAACCGTTTGGCCGCAGTGGCAGTTTGAATTTTCGCAAAAATTTTCGGTTTTTCGGTCATAACTCGAGAACGCGACGTCGTAGCAGGTTCCGGTTTGAAGCATTCGATTCCGGACGTCAATACGCATCCGGCAGTGTCCGCGCCGTCGCCGAGAGGCCCTAGGTTCGCGAGATAGCATGCCGATTTGAACGAAAATCCAAAATTTTCGCGATTTTCGCAACTTGCAAAAGTGTTTTTTGCGAATATCTCGAGAACCGAAAGAGATACGATGCCAAATAGGTACATTTTCTGAATCAGCAGATCAAAATACATAAGATAGAACCATCGAATCGGCGAAAATCGCTACTTTATTTTTTTCGAGAACCGTAAGAGATACGATGCCAAGTAGGGGTTGTTTCTGAATCAGGAGACCAAAATACGTACGATAGGACCATCGAAACGGCGAAAATCGCAATTTTAATTTTTTCGATTTCACCAAATTTAGTTTTTCGCGAATATCTCGAGAACCGAAAGAGCTAGCGCATTCCCGATGCGTTTTTCGTAATCAGCGGGTTCGAATACATAAAATAGAGTCATCAAAACGTCGAAAATCCACACTTTGATTTTTCCGTTTTTTAAATTTCATCACTTGAGGTTCAAAAAAATCGCAAAAATCGTCAAACGGCCATAGCTTCCACATTTTTCGTCCTATCGCCACAAAATTTTCACCAATGAATGTACTCTTCACAAGGATTAAAATGAGCACAAGCGCATCGCTGTAGAGCGCACCGTTTGGCCGCAACGGCAGTTTGAATTTTCGCAAAAATTTTCGGTTTTCCGGTCATAACTCGAGAACGCGACGTCGTAGCAGGTTCCGGTTTGAAGCATTCGATTCCGGACGTCAATACGCATCCGGCAGTGTCCGCGCCGTCGCCGAGAGGCCCTTGGTTCGCGAGATAGCATGCCGATTTGAACGAAAATCCAAAATTTTCGCGATTTTCGCAACTTGCAAAAGTGTTTTTTGCGAATATCTCGAGAACCGAAAGAGATACGATGCCAAAT
The DNA here is from genome assembly GCA_031893035.1 of Dermolepida albohirtum. Lineage (NCBI taxonomy): Eukaryota > Metazoa > Arthropoda > Insecta > Coleoptera > Scarabaeidae > Dermolepida > Dermolepida albohirtum. The sequence goes on from JAVIWB010005632.1 coordinate 757,185, forward strand.
AGGTACATTTTCTGAATCAGCAGATCAAAATACATAAGATAGAACCATCGAACCGGCGAAAATCGCAACTTTATTTTTTTCGAGAACCGTAAGAGATACGATGCCAAGTAGGGGTTGTTTCTGAATCAGGAGATCAAAATACGTACGATAGGACCATCGAAACGGCGAAAATCGCAATTTTAATTTTTTCGATTTCACCAAATTTAGTTTTTCGCGAATATCTCGAGAACCGAAAGAGCTAGCGGATACTTAACACTTTGGCCGCATTTCAACTGAAGAAGTTTTGGTAATTCTCAAGCAACTTGATTCATATACTACTTGTGGGCATGATGGATTGCCTAGTTTTTGCGTCAGGGACTGCACCAAAAGACTCTGCGAGCTTCTTACTGTTATTTTCAATTTACGCGTTCAAAGGTCAACTTTTCCCAGCTTGAAAATAAGCAGGATTAAACCTGTGTTTAAGAAAGGAGAACGCTCAGACAGCAATAACCATAGACCGATCAGTATCTTGTCGAATTTTGCCAAAACAATCGAACTTGTTCTCTATTATATTCTTATCTATTAGACAACATGGATTTATTCCCGGCAGATCTACTGTTACCAATCTGGTCGAGATTACTCAATTTATAGGGAACAACTTGATAAACGTCTACAAGTTGATGTCTGTAAAATCGTTCTGGTTACGTTCATTATATTGGGTTCTCATCTAATCTCTTTCCTCTTGAGTCCCACAGGGTTCTCATTTGGGACCCCTTTTGTTCATTATCTCTTGGAACGTCTTGACTGCAAAGTGTTAGTTTATGCCGACGATCTAAAAATCTTTACCAGTATTAATTCACCTGAGGATAGTACTAAGCTTCAAACAAGTCTGTGCATTATTTACAAATAGTGTACCTATAATCAGATTCAGCTAAACATCAACAAATGGCTGGTCTCTCTTTTAGCAGAAGTGACATTCCGTTTCATTGTGACTACAGTGTTAGTCAATTTTCTACACCTACAGTATACAACTTCAAAGATCTTGGAGTTTTGTTTGACTCGCACCTTAGCTTTTCTAAGCATATAAGTGACATAACTATATCAACTTCCAGAAGTCTAGGGTTCCTTATTCGATCTTGCAAGGGTTTTAATAACCTGCACACTTTGAAGATTCTTTACTGTTCTCTTGTCCGGTCCAAAATGGAATACGCTTCAGTAGTGTGGTACCGCATTACCATTACCAGCAATTTCTCCTGGAGGGTGTTCAAAAGAGATTTATGAAATATTTATCTTATGGGATTGATGGACATTATCCTGCCTTTGGTACGGCATATGAAGGTCTACTTACTAGACATAATTTCGAATCCCTTGGTATACGCAGAGAGAAAGCTAGTGGTGATTTTCCTATTAAATTAATTAATAATTTCATTGATTCTACTGAGCTATTGTCTGAACTTGATTTCCTCGTGCCTACGTTTGATACTAGATTGTCGGCAACTTTTTCAAGACTTACGGCAAGAACCAATGTTTCTTATAAGGCTCCGTTGATACATATGTGCAGAAATGCCAATGAATTATTCCTGGATCCCTTTCTAATACAGCATTAATTAACAGCGACCATCTTGTTTGGCTGGGTGCTTTTTTTTGTATTAAATTAACTGCATTTATTATTCTTAATTTTAGTAATATTTCCTGTAATTACATTTTTATCTGTGGTGCATTAAAGATTATTATTATTGTTATTATTATAATGAACTTCATTCTTAATTAAGTTTAAGTTCTCAACAATATGTCATATACATGCAATAACAGTAATAGGTACTTGCTTGTTCTACTTCTACATTTAAGTATTATAATTCTAATTAACTGAAGTAATATTTCATGCAACTACGAAATGTTAATTAGAACAAACTGTCAAACTAATTTTGTAAACTCTTACGTTAAAATAAGTAATATTAATGATGAATCGATCAATGTTACTTCTCCAAATATTCATTTAATAGCTAATAATATGTACGAGATGTTATTGCTCCAAAAATCAGAAGTAAATACAAATTTAGTAGAATGAAAACTTACATTTTTTCTTAAACAAAAAAGAGAATACAGACAATACTATTGAATGGTCAGTTCGAAATAGACAAACCTATAGCATTCCATCAACTTTACAACAAAATATTTTGCCAAATGTACAGGCATCTGCTTCTAAAGATAATACTGCAGTTCAAGATCAAAACATATATGAAAACTTAACGGGGTTGTCATATTGTGTTATACATTTGAAGTGAAAAGTAATTTATTCTTTTCTATAGATATACGAGGTATGGCAATTAAATAAAACCACAAACAACAATCACCAACAGAATGTTTACAGATGTTAAATGAGGTGTTTGGTGATAATGTTACGTCACGTGTGCGAATTTTCGAATAACATAAACAATTTTCTGAAGGTAGGGAAAATATCGAAGGTGATGAACGTCTTGGTCGGCCTGTGACTAGAAGAACTCAAGAGAATGTTCAGAAAATGAATGAAATTCTGCGGAAAGCCGCCGTCTGAGCATTCGGATGACTGTCGATATGCTAAACATTAACAAGGAAACAATAAGACACATTTTGAATGATGAAGTAAACATAAATAAAGTTTGTGTAAAAATGATGCCCTTTCTGTGAAGCAGTTTTTAACGGACAAGCGCATTGCTGTGTTTGATCATTCTCTGTATTAGCCAAATCTCGCACCATGTGACTTCTACCCGTTTCCAAAAGTGAAAAGTGCATTAAAAGGAACACATTTTCAGTCGTTGAACATCTAAAAGCAGAAAAAGCAGTTGCTGAAGAACCTGACAACTGGTGAACTTCAGCATTGTTTTAAACAATGGAAGACAAGTATACAGCGGTGCATAGATATGGGAGGATAAAAGTTAAATACAAGTGTATTTGCAATAAATAACATTTCTCACATCAGTCTCGTTATTTAACTGCCGCACCTCGTATATTCATTAGTTTTATTTTTATTTTTTTCTGTGCTTATTTAATTTAATATTCATTCTATAGCTTCTATTATTTTCCCTTCGTTTGTTATTTAGTTTTCATTATTTTATTCTATAGTTTGTATTAATTTTTTCCATTCGTTTTAATTGGTTCTTTATACGTATGTATTTTTATAGATTTTATTTTTTTGTACATATATTGAACTATAATATCAGTATATAATGTGTTGCAATTTTAATTTTAAAATAATGCGTTTCAAATTAAAGGTATTTGTTTTGTTTTTTTAGATACGATGATTTCCTCTTTTGTTTATTTATATACATTTTGCCAGGTTTCGTCATCATTTCGAATGGTTGGAGAGTATATACCTAGGTCAATTTGGTGGAGGGACCTTTGAATATCAGATGATTGATCTACGAAAAAAGCACTATATGTTAGATTCCAAGATTTCATTCGTAGAAAAAATCTCCACCCTCGTAATTGTTTTTTCAATTAAGGAAAAAAATTATATACAGATTTCCAAGTGTCAACTTTGATGAATTCTGTCTAAAACTTGATTCTATTTAATCTAATATCGAATATACAACCAGTGGCCATTATAGTTGACGATTCCAGTGTTCATCTGTTATCGGGGGAGACGAAAATCATAATGTACTACTTAACACGATGTTAGGTCATACTACTTAACATGTTAAGTAGTATGTCCTGCCATTCATGGACCAACATGAATTTATAAAAACGGATGTAAATTGTTTGAACAATATTATTATTACAGCAAATAATTATAGAAACGCCCTATTTCGTGCTAGTTTATCTTACTAGGTTTCGGATCAAATGGTTGTAGTGCTTTCGGTTGTATATCAAAGTGTAAACTTAAAAATTCTTACAAATGAATCACATCTTAATGAAAAATTTGTGAATATGTTCATAAAAAGTATATCAATTCCTACTTTCTCGTTTGGAAAGTTTCCGAATAGGTAATCACTGTGACCTACCTGATAACTTAAACAAAGTGATGTTTATCGATAACAAATCTTCAATTTTCTTGATTATTTCCCGTGTTTTTGTTTCTAGTGGTCTAGTATTATGAACCGAAATCTTAGGTTCATATTCTATGTATATCCGTCCTCGACGAAATTATTTCCACAATTTTACTTAGTAATGTGATGGAGCATTTTCGTAATATTTTAAAGAGTTAATTTTGACATTTGACCTTTCTTTGCTTAAGATTTAAATCTCTCATTTTTCATTTTTAAAAGTGCAACCAAAACTACAAAAATTGACACTGTTAGCGTTTAAAAATCATTGTCATTCGTCATTGTTTCCATGGCTATGAAGATTACACAAAACTTCTATATTTAACAAAACGCAAGTTTTACGTTCCGAGCAATCATGAACTGCCAAACCGTGAAACATCATTCAATAAAATAGAAAGTTGAGATTTCTTATGGTAGAATTAATATTAATAATGAATGCTAGGTATGTATATAAATATTAAATACGGCACTACATATTTTCGAAAACATGAATGAGTATATTTTAATTAATTCGCTTTATTGTCTCGTAATATTGTTCCGTAAATCGTCTTATTGCGTAGAGGAATTTCAAAAATTGAATTTTTAAATAATAAAACACTAAATAATCTAAAGATGTTAAATCGCGTGATCTCGCAAATATTTATATTTATTTATTTCCTCTCAATGTGTTTATTTTCATCGTAATGCATATCTTTTCTTATTATTAAATACATTTTAACATAATATGCAAATTAATCTTTGTCACATATTTTACTTATATTATAACTTTGTAAGTTGTAAATATTTGTTTACAATCTCTTTTGGCATATTTTGGTTTAAAAAAAAAAGCACAAAATAGTTTTAACAAAACCTGAACGCATAGTTTTGAACCGTTCGTAAAGCAACTTCACGATGACGAAATTCAAACCGACTGCAACAAAATTCTATTAGACCACATCTTTTTTTTCGGTAACAGACTTATTAATAACAAACTATCTACTTCAAGATCATGCGATTTAACATTTATATATAGTTTTGTATTTTTTATTTAAAATTAAAATTTTAAATTACAGTTGGCAATATAGACGATTTACGGAACAACATTAGGAGACAATTTCAGTGGATTAATGAAGATGTACTCATTCATGTCTTCGAAAATATGTAGCATCGAATCAATTTATATTTAAGTGTAGACAGTCAACATCTTTAACACCATATGTGATCAATTTAGCGTATTGTCCTTCTGTAGTTAATATTGTGTTTATTGCCCGTTGTCATTTATTTAGCGACGGTCGTTATACATGTGGTAGTCTTCAACCTGCTTGTGATTGATTTTATTAATATAATGTCCGGTGATCACGGCATATTATTCGAGCAATGATGATTTTTCGTTTTCTTTCCACAAAAGTCTGTTGTTCTTCTCTTTAGGTACCAATTCGGCGGTCGGTCCGGTCTATCTGTGATAAAAAATAGCTTTCCAGAAGACGTAATGCAATAGCTGTTTAAAAACACATACTTTACATACAAAAATAAGAGATAGTGTAACATACATAGGCGAAACCTGCCGCCGAATTAATATCCCAAGGGTAAAACACAAGGATTCTGTAAAAAAAAACAGGGTTTCGAAATGGACCGTTGCATTAGAAGCCTAGGCTTGTTTCGATTTGCATTGCATCAGAAACCTAGGACTATAAATCTGATTTATCTTGGTATGTTTGCGATTAGATATTTGAATCTTATTAACTAATTTTCTCTTTCATAAATATAAATTACAACACCTGACACAGTTTTGTCTACAGATGATTTCTTTTTAGTATAACTTCTTAGCATTCATGATGATTCGTGATGATTACAAAACGAATTTTGGTAATGTACATGAGACTTTATGGGATAGTTTCATGTTATGTTTTGCCTAGTCTTGACATGCTTCGCCCCTCTTCGAACGTTAGTGTTCTCATTCACAAATTTATAACATTGAACTGAATATATTAATTTTTTCGGCTAATAAATTATACATGTATATGTATTCGTTTTTAAACTTTTTAATGGAAAGGAACAAAAAAAGACAAGTACTTAGTACGTGAATTAAATTAAACAATAAATACTAAATTCACAATTTTTACTTAGTTTCTGAAAAAATAGATTGAAGAGGTTTCTAATTTTGGTAAAACTTCAGAAAACGTAGAAGTTTCCTAAATGAACCATACCTGGGTCTGGTTAATTGCTGGCTCAAGTGCACTAGAAATATGAAAGGTAGTATGATCTTGAACTAAATACAAAAGGTAGGAGGAAAGTTTTGCAATACTGCTCGGTTTATTTAATTTTATCAAAGTAATTTCCTCTAGTCCTAGTCCTGCCATAAGTATTGATACAAGTGTAAGTATCTATACTTAGGACTAGTTATAAACTTTATAAATAATTATATTCTTTGTTAAAAAGAATTTAAAAGGCGATTAAAATATATTTCGTAATAAATTTTCCGTTTAGATTTATAAAACTTTTCTGTATAAATTTTCAGAACTTTACATTACAAGAAAATATTTCCGTTGTCTATTAATTACTGTAATTCTTAATTTCTTTTTGAACATAATCAGGGACATTTAAATTTCATAGTCGTTTGCAGTAAGACATTTACAAACCTGAAAATCCTAATAAATTTTATTAAGAACTCAAGTACAATCATTACTTAAGTACAAATCACTACAAAGGGTACTAGGAATGTTTTGCAATATTGCGCAACAATGAATCGTAGGAAGCTGCTTGTTGCTGCATGTTGAGAGATGTTCATACGTGCATAGTAGCTGCCGCGCCATGTCGACAGGTTCAGTTATTCATTAGCAGTGAAAGTGTAAAGTGCTTGCGATGGCATCGTTGTCACGAAATGAGATAAGGGCAGCTTTGCTTCATAATTTCGTGCGTGGTTTAAACATAGACCAGTGCTTCGCAGAAACGACTTTTGCACTAGGTGATGTTTGTCCAAATCGCACAACGATGTTCTGGTGGTATAGAGAATTCCAAATGGGAAATTTAACTGTGGAGGATGCTGAGAGGCCCGGAAGGCCACGAACGTCAGTTATGGAGGAACGTTACTACTTTGAGGAAAATGCTTGGCGAGAACAAGCGAGTGACCTACTAACAGATATAGGGTACTTCTGGCCTAAATGCACCACCAATTCGTTCGATTCTGCATGACTATTTGCACGTGATGAAACTTTGCTCTCTCTGGGTGCCACATCAGCTGACTGAAGAGCAGATGACACGACGTGTGACTTGGTGCCGGAAGATGTTAAAAAATTTTAATAAGAGATAACCTCGGTATGTGAACAACATCTTGACGGGTGACGAGACTCGGTTGTACTATTGCGATGTGCCGACCAAAGCTCAAAACAAAGATTGGGTCTTTGATGATGAGGACTCATCCTGTCAGAAAATCCCGATCTGTAAAGAAGAAAATGTATTTTTCAAATGGAGTGGAATTGTGGAACGCGTCGTTTTGGAAACACAGTCACAGCTAAGTTGTATATTGAAGAGTGCCTGCCTAAAGTCATTGGATCTATGAAGAACCTGCGGTCAAACCCAAGAATGGACACCTGGTTCCTCCATCACGATAATGCTCCAGCTCACCGCGCCAAAGCCTGCACTGAATATTTGACAACGACAAGATCGAAACTTCTCGAGCACCCTCCCTACAGTCGAGATCTTGCTCCCTACGACTTTGCACTGTTCCCGCATGTGAAAATGAAGCTGCCAGAAGTATTGATACAAGTGTAAACGCACCTTTTTGCATGTAATAACTTGAAAGCACAAAAATTTTATGTTGGCAGTTCTGACATTTGATATATGCTTTACAAAAGTGCCGAACAATTTCACTATAGCGTGAGTCGTCATTATGGAATTGTCGGATAAAGAGAGCCGTATTGCGGTTATTGCACTTCATAAGTGTGGAATAGAAAGAACCCGTATTTTTGATTTATTGAAACCGTTAAATATTACGCGTGTGTTTGTGTATCGTACTGTTAAGTTATTCATTGATACTGGAAATGTAATCGACCGTAAAAGATCTGGCAGGCCTCGCATAGTTCGTACACCACAAGCCATCAATGCTGTGAGGTCCCGCATCAATCGACATCCTGTCCACAAACAGAAAATCATGGCTCGTGAAATGGGTATTGCTACGAGAACCATGAGCCGTATCAATAAATAAAACCTAGTACTTAGAGCTTTCAAACGACAAACAGGACAGCGTTTTAATTAAAAAAGAATAGGAAGAAAAATGCAGATACCTGATATCGTTGTACGGCAAAGAGCGTTGCAAGAAAATTCTGTTTTCTGATGAAAAAATTTTTACCGTGGAAGAAACTTTTAACAAGCAGAATGATAGGGTGTATGCACGGGCCTCCAAGGAAGCCAGTGAAGTGGTGCCAAGGATTCAGCGAGGTCATTTTCCTGCTTCAGTGATGGTTTGGTGGGGAGTATCCTATGACGGTGTCACTTCCTTGCATTTTTGTGAAAAAGGTGTTCAAACAGCGGCCAAAAACTATCAACGAGACATTTTAAGCAATGTAGTGGAGCCCCTGAACTACACCATGTTCCAAAACTAACCATGGATATTCCAACAAGACTCTGCGCGCGCTCACAAGGCCAAAACAATTCAGCAATGGCTTGAAAATCATGTACCTGAGTTTATTAGTACTGACTATTGGCCGTCAGCAAGCCCAGACCTAAATCCGCTCGACTACAAACTGTGGTCAATATTAGAGGGCATGGTCTGTAGAAGACCTCATCGCAACCTGGAATCATTGAAGCAAGTGTTAACAGAAGCAGTCGACAATTTTCCCATGGATATCGTCCGTACAGCGATTGATGAGTGGCCCTGCAGACTTCGGCGTTGTATTAAGGCAAATGGCGGCCATTTCGAGTAATTTGCATTGTATTTTGTAGCTTACTATTACCAAAATAAACTATCAAAAAATAATTTAAATCCAACTTTCAGTTTTCTTTTTGTACTTAAAAACCTTTATATCAGTATTTATGGCAGGACTAGGTAAAATAAATATTAAAAAAAAGTGTTTCTTAGATAATATTACTAATAATGAAAGAGATGGACGTATTCGTTAAGTGTATGAACATATTATTCCGACATTATACATACACTATTGCAATAATAAGGATAAAATATAAATATTTGCAAAAAATATTATTCCGCGTATACTAGTATATAGAGAATGTTTTAATTTGAGTTATTAACTTTTAATTGTTCATTAAATTTTAATATAAGGTATGGCAATTTCTTTTTTTTTTACAGTAAATATCAAACTTCGCAATCTCCCCTTTCACGAAGCCCGTATTAGTATTCCCAACTCTTATGTTAATTAATTTTACCGCATACAATAAATCTGTTAAATTAAGTAAGTGTAAACAAAAGAATTTTTAAGAACATTCTTGCTATGTATTTAATTTTCTGTACTTCAATAAAACGAATTTATGTTAGATTTATTACTAATTAATTACGTTTCACGTAAAAACTCAAAATAATTAAATATTTTCCCCATTTACTGTTTCTGTAAATACCAAGAAAGAGAGAATTTTAAAATCAATTCTCTCACTGCTAATGAATAACTGAGCCCATCGACATGACGCGGCGTCTACTATGCACGTATGAACATGTCTCAACAGGCAGCAACAGGCTTCCTACGATTCATTGTTGCGTCATATTGCAAAACTTTCCTGGTACCCTTTGTATGTTACTGAATTTAAAGTAAAGAACTTTTTTTAATTTTTTATGTGTTCCAAACACATTCACATTGTAATTAACCATAAATGTAATTAAGTAAATTTCAATATGTATGCCCTGAGAATTTGAAAAAATTATTTATGCGTTTGTCTATAAAATATATTTTTTATTTAAAAGTAGGACTGGTTTGTAAAATCCCTTTTACAGGAACTGTATGTAATGCCTGTAGATTTCAATTTCAGCAAAAGCATACACTCATACGATGAGTGTCTACGAAATTGGAGGAGAAAGAAAAAGAAGAAATATTTTCTTTACCACGACTCAACTTTGAAAAGGAAATAAGCTTTGTTTTACGTTTAGGCGCACCTTTTTTATTTTTATTTAATCTTTAGCATTGTATCGATCCACGCGTGAAAAAATATGAATATTTTAAGTCAAAGAATTTAGTAAACAATTGAAAATTAAATAAAGCGTCGACAAGTCGCTAAAGAAACGATCTATTTAATATTAGCAAGTCATAAACTTACTATCTAAATATATAAATATTATATATTTGTTGATATCAATCTTGCATGTATATCTTATACTATAAATATTTTAGAATAGCTCAATTTAAGTTTGGCAAACTATTAGACTGACTGTGTCACGAAGAGATTTGTTTACATATTCAGTTTTCGACATCCGATGTTATTTAAACAGACATTAATTTAATAGTGGGAAGTGCAGTTGTGAAACATCTGTGCAGAAATATATATGAAAACTACACAGAGTATAAAAATTGATTTTGTTCATACGATCTATCTTTGTAATTAATACAAGAAAAATTATATCAGTTAAACGATATTTTTGAACAGTACGAAGCTATTTGCATATGAAGCCTTTTACATATGAATAGACATACGTATGTACCAGGTGTACCATAAAGTCATTACCGGTTTTTTCGTAAAAAAACTACATAATTTTCAAGAAAATGGAAAAATTTATCTGTTCAAACTATTGGCCATTTGATTCTACACATCTGGCCCATCTCTCAAGCTATTTATGGATGCCATTCCAAAAAAAAATGTTTGTTCTTTGAGAAAAACCATTCATCGAGCTATTGTCTACTTTCTTCGAAATTGGCGAAGTGCTGCTCTGCAAGCGCGTATACCATTGACGCGAAAAGGTGATAGTCGGACGGGGTAAGGTCTGGAGAGTACGGCGGTTGTAATATTATGTCCCATCCAAGTGCTTTCAACGCTTCCTTGACCAGTTCTGCTGCATGAAATAGCACGCTATTGTGCTGTAAAATGACCTTACCGTATTTTCGGACTGATTCTAGACGTTTTGCTATCATTGCATGGTTCAAATTGAGAACATGTTGTCGATAGCGATCAGTATTAACTGCTTCACAAGGTTTCAATAGTTCGTAATACACCATGCCACTCTGGTCCTACCAAACACAGAACATTGTCTTGCAACCAAAATCGGATTCGCCAGGTAATAGCAATGTTTTTTTGCACTTAGGATTTTCAAAATAAATTCATTTTTCATCGCCCGTCACTTTTCGCTGCAAAAATGACTCCTGATCATGCCTTTGAAGCAGCATTTCACAGACGATTTTTCGATTTTCTATTTGCCTGTCATTCAATTAGTGGGGCATCCATTTTCCCATCTTTTGGATTTTTCCCATTTCTCGTAATCGGTCGCTAATCGTTTCTTGGGCCAGATTTAACGCTTCTGTCGGTTGTTTTTATGTCTAAGTTCGGTCTTCATTCTATAACTCTTGCAGTTTCGCATCTTCAAACTTTTTCGGTCTACTAGAACGTTCTTTATCTTGCACATCGAAATCACCATTTTTGAACTGTCGAAACCACGCCTCACGTTTTTGTGGTTGGAGCATGCTCACCGTAAGTTTTTAGCGACAAACGATGTTTTTAGAGGCTTTTTGTTTTGATTAATTAAGAAAAGCAATACGTGCCGCAATGCACTTTTTCATTCATAAAAATCGACATTTTCAAAGAGGTATAAATCTGTAACTGTGTTACTTTCGCAAAATATAACATGTACGGCTTTAAAGCTTAATGTCAGTACAATAAAATGACATATGTGTCAAATCATAACATTATATACTGAAGCCTAGCGACATCTGTTAGAAAAAAACGGGAAAGACTTTCCGGTGTACCTTGGTAAGAGTTTAAAACATATTTTATAAGAATTAAAATCTTCTTATCTCGCAACAACTTCTGTCTATGGCGCTCCGCATTTCTTTTAATCTGCTCTATCTAATCTGCTTTTTTTGAGGCGCTTTTCATTTTCAATATAATATGGAAATTTTGTTTTCGTTCATTCTCACTAAATGCCTGAACTATGTCATTGGGTCTGTCTTTAGTTTTTCAATTACACTCTCAATTTTTACTTTTGTTATTTAGTAATATCTTAATTAATATTTTTATATTTTGATAATTTCTCTTTCTCTTAAATTCCTGCAATGTACAAGCTCTTCTCACTTTTAATATCATCTGGAAAGTCTAGGATCCACAACTGTGCACAAAATATTTAAACTAATTAATTTCATTCTTGTTCTTCCACATATACTCCCAAATATTTAATTTGTTACACTCGTAATACTTTCTTCTATTATAATTTCAGTCGGCCTTATCTGAAGCATTAGTTTCTACCTATTGTTTAAATATTTACATTCAGACCGTAATTGGAGGATATAACTTATCGTTGTTTTTATATCTTCTGTTCAATTCTCCTTTACTATTAGCAAAATTGAGTGATATTAACTCAATAGTTTAATTTTACAATTTTTAGTTTTCTATACCCTATATGTACTTTATTTCCCCATTTTTTTTTCTCTTGATTAATAACAAAGTTACAAATTAATGAATATAATTCTGTACCTGCTAAATCTTACTACAGAGGGTACCAGGAAAGTTTTGCAATATGACGCAACAATGAATCGTAGGAAGCTGCTTGTTGCCGCATATTGAGACATATTCATACGTGTATAGTAGCCCTCGCGCCATGTCGATGGGGTCAGTTATTCATTAGCAGTGAGAGTGTAAAGTGCTTGCGATGGCATCGTGGTCACGAAATGAGATAAGGGCAGTTTTGCGTTATAATTTCGTGCGTGGTTTAAACATAGACCAGTGCTTCGAAGAAATGACTGTTGCACTAGGTGATGTTTGTCCACATCGCACAACGATATTCTGGTGCAACAGAGAATTCCAAAGGGGAAATTTAACCGTTGAGGATTCTGAGAGGCCGCGAAGGCCACGAACGTCAGTTACGGAGGAAAACGTTACTACTGTGAGGAAAATGCTTGGCGAGGACAGGCGAGTCACCTACCAACAGATAGAGGGTACTTCAGGCGTAATTGCACCACCAATTTGTTCGATTCTGCATGATCATTTGCACGTGAAGAAACTTTGTTCTCTCTGGGTGCCGCATCGACTTATTGAAGACCAGATGACATGACGTGTGACTTGGTGACGGGAGATGCTAAAAAAATTAATAAGGGACAATCTCGGTATGTGAACAACATCGTGACAGGTGACGAGACGTAGCTATACTATTACGATGTGCCGACCAAAGTTCAAAACAAAGTTTGGGACATTGATGATGAGGACACGACCGAAGTTGTCAGAAAATCCCGACCTGTAAAGATAAAAATGATGCTGTATTTTTCAAATCGCGTGGAATTGTGGAACGCGTCGTTTGGAACACACAGAAGCAATCACAGCTAAGTGGTATACTGAACAGTGCCTGTCTAAAGTCATTGAATCTATGAAGTACCTGCGACCAAAGTCAAGAATAGACACCTGGTTCGTCCATCACGATAATGCTCCAGCTCACCGCGCCAAAGCCTGCACCGAATATTTGACCACGACAGCATTGAAACTTCCCGAGCACCCTCCCTACAGTCCAGATCTTGCTCCCTGCGATTTTGCACTGTTCCCGCAGGCGAGGCACTAAAAAGGGATAAACTAACAAAAATGACTGCGAGACTTGCACTAACAGCTAGTGCATTTGATTGGTAGAAATTCAGTAATTATGGCTACGCTTAAATGTTACGAATCTCGAAATTCAAATAAAAACGCTATGATCTTTTATAATCTCAACGTCGGCCTATTTGGACATAAATGACAATTATAAGGACAGCTTATGTTAATGCGAATAATTTTGGAAAATGGAAAATTCTAAAATGCATGAACATGCATGCAATCCACTATTTATTTTTTGAAGGACTAAACACATCTGAATTTTTAGCTGATATACAATAAAGTTTGAGTGAGTGCTCTTTCCTAAGCCGCAATTATAATTTAAACGTGGTGATACGAACATCGAAGATGACATGCAACCACGATCATCAAAGACTGTAGTAACTCCGAATATAACCAATAAAATTAATATTTTTTTGACGAACGAAGAATCGCTATTAAGAAGATAGTTTTTATATCACATTTCATACGTAAAAACTGGCATCTTCAAGCTGCCAGTGGATATTGCGAATATTAAATTGTGATAAATAACGTGAAGGAATATGAAGGTCAAGCGATAATTCGAAGCTATTTGACAAAAACCAAGCCAATTATTGAGAAAATTTGTTGTTGTCGATGACGCCTGGTTTTACCAGTATGTTACTGAATGCAATTGACAATCTCGACAGTAGACATGTCATAGTAGATTTCCCAAAAAATTTCCATCGATGATTAACGTAATGGCTGTGATTCTTGAAATTCGGCAGAAATAGTTTATTGAATTAAAGGCTTAAATCCTCCAAAAAGAATACTTAGAAAAATTATTTCGAGTTAGGTTCTATCAACTCACGGAATGTAAATAAACGAAACGCATAGAAATACATATGTAAATCGTGCATATATAATAATTTTTTGTCATGTTTTTAACTTTTTTGTATTTATTATATACATTTCTATTTAAAAACTCTCTATAGTTTCAGTGTCACTAACACGCACATCCTTCAAAACAGATTCGGAACATTTCTTTTCAAATATATGACATTATTAGCGGCATTACAAATTTGAAAATCAAATTAAGTTATAGCAATGCTAAATTGAGTTATGACAAGATTTCAACCTAACCTAGGTTAGATTAGATTCGTTGAGGTGGCCACAGATCCTATTCCACGGCGACCTTTCGAGGTTTACTATGATCCTCATGCCTCATTGGAGTACATTTTCTAACCTCAATCTTTTGACTAAACTTTATAACTTCAAGAGCGATTTTTCTGTATAGATTTCCAGGACATAATTTTTTGTGTTTGCAGAAATCGCGTGTGAATTTTTGTGACCTGAATTAATGAATATTGATCTAGAGGATATGTGGTTTCAACAGGATGGCACTACACCTCAATTTGCACACGAATCAATTGATTTATTGAGAGAAAAATTTCCTGGACGTGTAATCTCAAGAAACGGTGATGTTAATTGGTCACCAAGATCATGTGATTTGACACCGTTAGACTATTTTCTTTGGGGTTATGTGAACAGTCAGATTTATGAAAACAATCCACAATCAATTCCTGCTTTGAAAGATGAAATTATTCGTGTCATTGGTGAGATAGAGCCTCAATTATGTCAAAATGCCATTGAAAATTTTCGCAAAAGAGTGGACGTCTGTGGAGCTGCAAGAGGAAGCTATTTGGCGGATATTATTTTTCGCATATAAATGTCATAACTCATACTTCAATTACCAATAAAAAGTGAATGCAAATTATGTGTTTTGTTATTTATTCTTTTAAAAAATCCGCGAAATTTGAAACACCTTTATATATATAACATATTCAATAAGGTAAGAGAGCCAGTCATTTTTTGTACCTGTCCGAAGTACCCTGTTAATAGTGCAAATTCTGATTGTAATTTTTTAGCCTGTATTTAAATCTAGTATAAATCCACCAAGGCATTTAATTTCTAATTGTTCATTAATTGAACGTCTACAAAACGATACCGACAATAAAATTTCAACGGAATTCATTTTAGGTAAATAATTAATCATACATCTGCGCAGAATACTTGCTTACACATGCAACTCAATTTTCATTAAAACCTTAAACCCTATACTACCCAAACATAGCATCGACTACAATTATTTATTAGCGTTTGTGTTGCAGACTAATGCAGTACAATGCTTATTAAAATGTATAGATACCTGCCTGATTGTAGTTTTTGCGCTCGCTTGAACACTTTAGCTTTAATTTTTGTTATCTACTAAATCTGCAACACTTACAAGAATTCGCCACTGATTAGCATACAATAACTTCCACAGAGACGGAGACAGACGTGGGGAAAACAAGATTAAGTTATTATAACATAATTTTTCACAATAGTATTTATTCTTAAATAAACAGTACAGATTTTATTGTAAAAATTTTAGTGAATATACAAACGGTGCAAATTTGTGTTCAGTACTTTATTAACTATTTTTGTAGTGTTATATCCGGTAAATATTTATAAAGTCGTTCCTCTGTTTTATATATTTTCTTTATTTTTGTATACAAATTCCTTTTTCTTGAAACTGGAACGCAATATCATCGTTATCAAATGAAATATGGCGAAATGTAGAATGAAAACGTATTCCTTCCTTCTTTGAAATCTATACCTACATAAATCACACTTCTTTTGATAAATCGAGGGCTATTACTATTTTCGAAAGTGTTTGTAACGAATAGCTGTCAATTTTACAATACATAATGTATCTAACTCCCGTGCACTGAAAAATATCTAAAATTGGTTATTTATGTAACGTTTTTGTAAGCGTAAACATTTACATCAATGTAGTGATTCTTTATGAAAATATAATACAAATACGTACTATACACATACACTTGCTGTATACAAAAACGTGTATTTTTGTATTTTTTTTAATTAAAATTTGACTTTTCTTCATTCTTAAGATACAATTCATTGATGCACTTGGGTCAAATGTTTCTTCTAGAAATACTTCCAGATTTATGACTGCATTATCAAGTATTTCTAAAGATCCATACTCAACAAATATTTATGATTGTCCAGAAAATTATTGCAAATACTTCTAGAAAATTCATATTTGCCCAAGGAAAAATTTGTTTGTGAATCACGGCCCGCAGAATCCTCACCATTGCATGTAACCTTTAAATGATTGTGCAGCTATTTATATAAGAAACCAAATTAAGTAAAGAACCTACATCTGAGTTACTTATTTTTATTCATATTATTATTTACGTCCCTTGCCGCTTCAATCCAATTTTCAGTTCCCATTCCTACGATGTTCATCATCACTGCCTCTCCATTCTCTTCTTAGATAACCCCCTTTTTTTCCCTATCTTCCAAAACCATATTTTCACTGCTTTTATTTTGTCTATGCGTTCAAGATGACCAAACCATCGTAATCGTCTCTATCTTATGACTGCTTTCATTTTTGTGTCGTTCTATAACGTACGTTGGTTAGTTCTTCTCTCCCAACGTTCGTTTGTTTCTTTTCCATTATAAATTCTCCGTAGCATTCCTCTTCCGATATACCAATCCCGCTTCATAGATACTTAAGAACAAAAAACATTCTCTAAGTAAAATATTACACAAGTGTACAAATTCAAAAACAAACCAACGAGGCCAACATACGCACGGCAGATTATAAAGAATTAATAGGTAATTAATTCATATATGATGTAACCATTCAAGATATAGTAAAAGGCTGGGCTAATACGAAGAAATAGGAAAATGGGAGGAATGAATAAAATGCAGGGTGAAATGATGAGGTACTTAGGAAGGAAAGGTAAATAATAAGTAGAAAAATAATACTAGGAATACATAAAAAAGGCAAGTAAACGGATTGCAATTATTATAGAACATATACCAATTCCCGAGTATTTTCAGATATGTTCGTTGTGTTACTTGACGCCATGTGATCCATTTACGAATTTTGTTTATAACTTTTATCACTTCATGAGTAAACAAGAACGCACACCATATTAAAAATATAAGTACCTCAGAACAGATAATGCTAACTGGTAAGAATAGTAGAAACATGGTTAGAAAGAATAAAAAAAAGTCGAACTGGAAAGTAAGCGCGAAGCCATGATCATAAATGCAACAAGAATCATTAGCGGACATATTTATATAATTTGAACTAAACCAATGACTAACAGCCTAGGAATATCTAAGGAGTGCTGTAAAAGAAGAATGAAAAATAAAACTGGGCTTAACTGAATTAAACGATGTTTTCTACGACTTAAGTAAAACGGTGTTTGGAATTTTAATTAATTAATTAAAGGTTTATGATACAATAGCTTTACCTATTATGACATAGACCGGCGAATCCTGGCTATCATCCTGACAAGGAGGTGAAAAGAAAGACCTCAAAAACGCTTAAATGAGAGAAAAGATGAAGTGTGTATAAGAAAGGAAAGACATTGGATGAATTAAATCCGACTGATAATAGCAAGTTATTGGTGTGTTTCGATATCGAATCCAACAGCCTGCTATCGGTGAAAGCTTTTCGTGATTTCTCTTTCCATTTATGTGAATACAGGCAAAATTCTATGTCTTCTGTAATTAGCGTTGAACTCTTAGAAGATGTGAAAGTATTGATTATTATTACTATTAAATGAAAAGGCTATTCAAGGATTGTAAGAAATGGAACAAATGAGTTCATGAATGGTACAAAGGGTACTAGGAAAGTTTTGCAATATGACGCAGCAATGAATAGTAGGAAGCTGCTTGTTGCTGCATGTTGAGACATATTCCTACGCGCATTGTAGCCGCCGCGCCATGTCGATGGGCTCAGTTATTCATTAGCAGTGAGAGTGTAAAGCGCTTGCGATGCCATCGTGGTCACGAAATGAAGTTAGAGCAGTTTTGCCTTATAATTTCGTGCGTGGTTTAAACATAGACCAGTGCCTCGAAGAAATAACTCTTGCACTAGGTGATGTTTGTCCATATCGCACAACGATATTCAAGTAGTATAGAGAATTCCAAAGGAAATTTAACGGTGGAGGATGCTGAGAGGCCGGGAAGGCCACAAACGTCAGTTACGGAGGAAAACGTTACTAGTGTGAGGAAAATGGTTGGCGGGAATAGGCGAGTGACCTACCAACAGATAAAGGGTACTTCAGGCCTAAATGCACCACCAATTTGTTCGATTCTGCATGATCATTTGCACGTGAAGAAGCTTTGTTCTCTCTGGGTACCGCATCGACTGACTGAAGAGCAGATGACACGATCTGTGACTTGGTGCCGGGAGATGCTAAAAAAGTTTGATAAGGGACAATCTCGGTATGTGAACAACATCCATCGTGACAGGTGACGAGACTTGGCTGTACTATTGCGATGTGCCGACCAAAGCTCAAAACAATGTTTGGGTCTTTGATAGTGAGGACACACCCGTAGTTGTCTGAAAATCCCAATCTATAAAGAAGAAAGCGATAGCTGTATTTTTCAAATCGAGTGGAATTGTGGAACGTGTCTTTTTGGACAGTCACAGATAAGTGGTATACTGAACAGTGCCAGCCTAGTGTCACTAGGAACCATGAAGAACCTGCGGCCAAAGTCAAAAATGGACACCTGGTTGCTCCATCATGATAATGCTCCAGTTCACCGCGCCAAAGCCTGCACCGAATATCTGACCACGACAGGATTGAAACTTTTCGATCGCTCTCCCAACAGTCCAGATCTTGCTCCCTGCGAGTTTGCACTGTTCCCGCATGTGAAAATGAAGCTAAAAGAGAAGCGGTTTTCCAGTGATGAGGACCTTCTGCGAACTCGGGACAACGAGTGTGCTTTACTCCCTAGTGAAACTTGGCAGAACTGGTTTAAAGAATGGTTTCGAAGGATGGAGAGGTGTATTGAGTGTAGAGGAAATTACTTATCATTTGATGTTACTGATCATTCTAAGTGAAAAAAAGGAAGGAACGCCAAAAGTTGTCCTAAGATGCTTCGCCTGATTGGAGTTATTTAAGGTTTGAATAACTTAAACAATTCTCATATTCACCTAATATACCTTGTTACATGCTCATTTTGACCGCCGTCCCAAATTTCGTCAACTTCACTGCATATAGTAGTTTAACACCTTCTAACGCCCGTCCTGTTTTAATTAGGACTTAATGTCAATGCCCGTATTTTTTTTAGCTTCTTAAGGATTCTCTTGCTTGCTCTTAAGGCGCTTACTAGCTCAGAAAACTGGAGAGTGGGAGGGATTCCCTGTTAAAATAATATTCCTGGATGCCACAATATTGCAATCCTAAGGCCTTCCGCCGATATTGAAACAGATAATCCTGAAAATACGGTTGTTTAAATTACTGAAGACAAGGATCTCGTATACACAAAAAAAAGGAAAAGAAAATTGAAATAGCTAATAAGCGCTAAGCAATGACAAGGTATAATTAACGAATTTATCTAAAATAAATAATTTAAAACTGAGATAATTGTAAGCCTATTATATGTTCGATAATTAGTATAACAAGGTATAAAATAATTAATTTAATTAACGAATTTATCTAAAATAAGTAATTTAAAACTAAGATAACTATAAGCATATTGTATATTGGGTAATTAGAGTGACAATATATAGAATAATTAATTTAATTACGAATATGTGAAAATAATCAGAACTGAGATGATTATAAGTATATAATTTCCTTTTTACCCTGCTATACGTATAGTTGGTTCACAATAAAATTTTACGATAATGCATGTGCCCCTAATTGGACACTTCCTGAGAACACCACTGATGCACAATCACAAAATAATTAAAAAAGATAAAGTATACAAGTTAATAAAATTCAACTACCGCTGAATTAATTATTATTTAGATATTTAAGGAAATGATAAAATAAAATTTGACAGTGGCTCTAAATGATGAAATAAAACTAATTGTTAATCATTCGCGAAGCAAATAAAAGAAGAGTATAATAGTTGGTGGAAGGCTAACTATTACCACTTAATGAGCAAAGGAAATGATCAATTGAACTAACTGTTAAGCATTCGTGAAGCACATTAAAGAAAAGTATAATAGGTGGTGGAGGGCTAACTATTATTGGTTAACGAAGCAAGAAAACGATCAATTAAATCTGACTGTTGTTATCACAGTCTTTAACTTTGATTATTATACTTATACATTTCTAACAAATAATATATAACAAATAGAACAACAGAGAGGTTCAACACTCCAGTACCTCGATGACTCCGATACAACAGTAACTCCTCGAGCAGGATGTACCAACTCGGTCCAAGGGATAGAGTTCTTATGTTCACTCATTTGCTCATTTGCTTAATTGCTAGGAGTGTTCCAGGAATGTACAAAAGAATCCTGAAGTTAACGTAGAAAGTAACAAAAAAAATTAGGCCACTATGAAATACAAGTTTCAGCATGTAAACCTTCAGTTGACGTTGAGGGTACCAAGAACGATATTCAAAAGCGTCTCTGCGATAAGACACACCAAAATAACTTCAATTTCAAATCCATACACCATGTGTAATGGCGGGTCTAAATAACATTTCTAATCATCTAAACTTAAGGTCGATAGACTTTTGTAACCAGCTTATTTAGATCCAATAACGGTTGATTGGAAATTAATTAATTCTTTTCACAAAATAATCCTGACTACTTAATTCAAAATTGAATCACAAAATTTGTGTGACATAACTAGTTCACTCTTTGGCAGTCGGATGTAGAAAAGAATGAAAGTGAAGGCGCCATCTTCTTTTAAATGATTACACATAAGTAAAAACACGTTTTTGAATTCATGGTCAAATAATTATGAAACCAACAGGGATAAGTTCAATGAATACGAAAATAATGATTTTAAGGTTTTATAAATTTAAACTCTATTAAACTAAATTACAGTGTCTAGAAGGTCTGTAATTTAGTAGTTGAAATTCGATCATATTGATTATAAACTACGGCGGACAGAAATGAAAGGGCGTTAAATGCATGTAAGAGCAATTTAACAATTATAGATATAACGAAGCAAGCAGGTGGATATTTAATGCCCGTAACAACCTTATGCGAATATAATAATCTACCCAATTTTCAAATGATCTATGGATTCGAAGGAATTTCTTAAAAGTACAATTTCCATCATATTTAATTTGATTCGTTACGGTCCTGCTGTCGAGTTTCTAACGCCAGCGACCATTTGTTTTGTATTTAACCAATTAAAATTGTTTTAAGTCATTTTTATCTTTCCTTTTGTGATGTCACTAGTGCTACCTCGTTAGTAATACAGTAAGTCTGGTTTCTAAAAAGCTTAAGGTAATGATGGTTCCCTCCGTCGTTACTATTTGATTTAATTATGTGCTAATTAGAGATTTCAATGTCGTTGACCCTTGTCCAAGGACTCGAGAATGTCTTCCGTTAAATTTCACAAATTATCTTTAAAAAAAAATACGTGAGACCGGATATACGTTATTCTAGCATTATCTGCTTTTCGGCACTGTTTCATTAAGTTAAAGAATCATTCGAGAAAGATATTTCCCAATGAGCGATCTTAGTGTGTATATGTGTTTGTTTGTAGTCGTCTTTCTTCATGGTGGCTTAATTTGGGTTACTACTGGGATACGTTTATTCCCTCGACCGTTGTCGCATCTTGATATACCTACATTTAATTTCGTTAAAATTAGACTAATTGATTAGTGGAAAATTCTTTATCGAAAACCACGTGTGCGGATCTATTGCCGCCATCTTGTTCTACACTCTTATGAAAAATTCCTTTTATAATCCTCCATGATAACCGAGGCAGGATTATTAAGTAAAATTATTTTATTTTATTATTTGCTATCGTTTTCATCTGGAATTTTTAGGATTCCATGTAACAGCTTAAATTCTTGATATCTTTTTTGTTCTCAACAATTGAATGATTCCGTAAGTAATTAGCAACACCACACCAAGCAGCGTCAGCGAGAGTAGCTGTTCGTTGTATACTAGGACTACGTCGCACCGTGAATATCTTGCTGCCTGTATTAAGACCTTTCTTAACACCTTTATTCGTCACAAGCTATTGGTGACTCAAACACTCTCCGGATTACCTCAACGCAGCATCCTTGAGTTTATCAGAGTAGAAAATTTTCAATTATTATTTGCCATCTATAAATTTAGATTGTTATAAGCTTATTTTATTAGTAATTCAAGAACGTCAGTCAACGTATCGTTATTGTCGTAGTATTTGGCTGATTAGTAAAATCAATGTCATCAGTAGTAGATCATTTATTATAAATATATCATATTCAGTGAAGGGGCATTCAGCCAATAAATATAACGATAGTGTAAGTTCATGAGAGTTTTATCGAATAGGTAGTTATTATTAAAGGATATTTTATACTATAATAATAAGCTTAGTATCATTTAGGATCTACCTACTAGATTGCCATATCTTATCACTAATTATTTTGCTAATGAACATAACACTATCATCACTTTTCGATATGAGATCCCAGTATTACTCTTTCAAACTTAACAATTAGCAGGTATTTATACGAATTACTTTTAGATCTGCGATGCTAGTATCAATCACCTATACGGTAACTACATTTATACAAATAACTTCTAGATCTAACATACCAGTATCATTCATTTGTTATTAACAATGAGCTGGTATTTTAACAAATAACTTTTAGATCCGAGATACCAGTATCATTCCTTCAAAGTTCACAACTAGCTGGTATTCGTACAAATAACTTTGCTATCTTAATTACCAGAATCGTCCATTTTTATATTAATTATTTGTTAGTAAAATTTTATTAGTAACTCTGAGATCTTGTATATCAGGATTAACATTTAATTCTGGAGAATTTGAGAGTAATTGTTCACTAGATCGGCATTCTTGTTAATAAATGAGTTGACTATTAAAATTGATTACGAGTTTTCTTCCCATTTTACCTTTAGCGTTTTATTTCTGCACTGCCCATTTTTTTGTTAATTTGCCACGTATGTGCTTGTGCATTAGCAAGATCACTTCTAGATATTAAATGCTATGGCGCCTCTTAAGAACTTTTGTACAGGAACACACTCTACTCTCCGAATTCACTGGCTAGTTCCTAAGGGTAACAAAGAATTGTAAGTTTTAAGTTTCTTTTATTAAAGTAAGCAATACGGGGTTGTGATGCTGCGATCTATATTTGGACTTGGTGTAGAGAGGGGCGTAACGACCTATTTCTGATTATCACATCTAACTTCATCTGAAAAAGGTCTGAAATATTGCAAATTTTCTTGTAGAGAAAAGATGTTAGCTGTAGAAACCTTTGCACAGCAAAGTGAAATTTTTTAAAAGGTCTGAATGAATTGCAGATTTCTGCAGCCTGTTTGGCAATATGGAATTTTTTTTGAAAGAGCCATATGGGTTGCAGATTCGTTGTGGAAAAAGCATTGTCGTAAAAGAGATTACGTTAAATAATAATATAATATTATATATGTATATCGTATTTTATTTAGTTCTGTAGTAATCTAAGAATTTATCGAAACGTCCTTAATATTTTACTTAAAATTAATAGCTATAGAACACTAGGAAGAAATATTAGTGTAGTTTTCCTAAAAAAAAAACTTATTGAACTTTAGAGTTCCCATAGTCACTAAAGTTTTATTATAAATTTGCTTAAAAAATAAATTTAATTAATCAAATGTTATATAGTAAAGAAATGTGTATTACTCGGTTGCAGATTATACAGTGTTTGTATGCTTACTAGCCCTCTAAGTAATACCCGATTTATTTTTACCTAAGTCAATCATTTAATTGGTGAAGTGTATATTTTTAGTATCCACTCATATTCTGATAGAAGTATTTGAATTTTTATTGATTTATATTATAAAATGTTTATTATTTAAATTTTATAGAGTGAGTATAGTTTCTTTAAATAAATTCAGCAAATTATACATTGAGCTTAACATATAAGTACTACCTATTCAATATATTAGAAGCTATTGTTGATATAATAACTTACCAATTTATACTTCTTCTTCGCTGGCTCATAATTTGGAACAATTCAACTTATATCTTGTTTCAACCTTGGCTTAGTTTATATTGCAACAACTATCAAGACTCTTTACAAGGTCATCATCCTGTAAAATGAAAATTAGATAAGATATTTTAAGCGTCTAAATGACGATACCGTAGACATTGAATAAGTTGCAAAGAATGTACAACGTATTCCACTCAAATATGATATTTCCTATTAAAGTATGATAGCCTATCCATGAAAAACTATAGATGAAAACATGCCC
This sequence comes from Dermolepida albohirtum, assembly GCA_031893035.1. Taxonomy (NCBI): domain Eukaryota; kingdom Metazoa; phylum Arthropoda; class Insecta; order Coleoptera; family Scarabaeidae; genus Dermolepida; species Dermolepida albohirtum. Next base: position 782,094 of record JAVIWB010005632.1, read on the forward strand.
GGAAAACACAATTGTAAAAGCTAATAACAGTCAGAGCAATTTATTTTCAGACTCTAAAGAAGCTAAGAAGATGGAATAGAAAGTATTTTGGAGAATGAAAGTGTTTGCGGTAATGCATGAAAAAAAGAGAAACATTGTTTCTAGTACAAAAGACTGTGAGAAATATAAATTTCTCGATCACATCTTGTATACAATATATCGAAGTTTCGATATTTAGTTTAAGAAAAGATTAAAATAATAATTTTTACAAAAAAGCAGTTTATTATAGTTGATTAAATTTTTTTTATATCGCAGGTAGGTAAGCAAAGCGAAATAAATTCATTGAAAATATTAAGCAATGCCTTAGATTTTGTCGGATATAATTTAACAGTATCTATTCTTCAATATCACTTTTGTTCCTGTTATTCCGAAGCTGAAATATAAAATAAAATGTTCATGGTTATTACGTTATCGTGGCTCACAAATGTAAATAAAGAATAATATCTGCCTTTCTACTGTCTGACATTCTGCCCTTGACAAATTGAACAACCTAAAACCCTCAAATGTCTGAAACTACCCGCCGACCATTCAAGTTAATTAGTGTTCATTAAATTAATTTGCAGCGCAATAAGTTTCACACACCACAGCTGATACACCCATTAAATGTCTAGCATATCATGGTTATTTACCTCCACTTTCATTGTTTGCTATAGGAAAACATAAACCCAAGAATGACTGAAATTATTCGTCTTGTAAATGTGTTTAAAAGAAGCAAGGGAGTGTTCTATGTATCCTGAATTGAATTTAGCTGTTTCGCAAAGTGCTAAAGATTAAAAAATATTAATATTGAAAGAATGTATGCTTCTATAAATTATAAAAGTACTACATTACTATTACTTTAATAAAAAACTGTTCTTTTGAAATATAATTATGCATATATTCTACAATATTGATGTAATTAATATTCATAAAAGCTTAACAATTTGTGAAACAACTTTCAGAGTAATTTTGAGAAAAAAATTATTTAGTAATATGTCTACAAAATAATCATCTAAGAATTATGAATATTCCTATAAATAAAATCCGATTTCACTAAATAAAAATTAGTAATTAATCCCATACTTACAATTTACACAACTACGTCAAACAGCAAACTTGTGTAGAATTTTGGAGTGTATGTTACAATTGTATGTATTTCGCATCACTAATGAATGAAAATGAAAAATTGTAAATTAAACTATTTAAATGTTTCATCTAATATGTATACTCATATACATATAAGTATGTATATTGTATCCCATACCATAGGTACAGTCCTTTAGTACTTTATTCGTGAATGGATTTAAATTGGCAATTGAATAATATAGGAAAATTACCATTTTTACAAGTATATATCAGCACTATTTTAAAAATTTATATATACACATACGTATATAATTATACCATCATATTTCTCAATCCCAAACAAAATGATCCTTCAAATTCCTTTCCCTCATTGCTGCTCTGATTCCTTTGATTCGAAATTTTCGTGATTGACTCCTCTGAATTGTTATGTCTTGTGGTTAACATTCTATTTCTTATTTCTGTAATAGTAACCCTTTCTTTTCTAAACTCTCTACAACTCCTTTCCAAATAATCTATTTCTTCAGCTGTTACTTTCCATTTCTCTTCTTCTTTTAACCCACATATTTCACTACCGTAATACAAAAGAATTTATTTACTCTTTGATTGATTTCCTTTCCAGCAATTCCATTACTATCTATACCAATGTAGTACCAAGGTATTGATATACTGATTAAGACGCGTTTTGCACAATACGAATACTCATCAGTTAATCTTATTCCTTCTGGACAAGTTGCACGTATCTCATAGTTGTCATGTGCAAACATATAGCGCGAAATAGTGAAGAAGACTATATTTCTACCAATAGGATAGAAGCGAAATAATATGTGAGAAGGATATATAGTAGAACACCATCACTGTTTAAAACTCACAACGAATAGCTAAACTATGACTAAATAAGCGAGATATAGGAGGTGTGGCTATTAAATAACGAGACTGATGCTGTAAAACATTTTGTTTTGATTTCATACATATTTACTTATTATTACCTTCAATATACACCCCTCCTCTATCCCTACAACGCTCCATGCGAATCTTCCATTGTTCGAAATAGTGCTGGAAGTCTTCTAAGACCAGGTGTTGATATGTTTCCTAATCATCTAGTGAACTTACAACCTATATGTCAGCAACTTATCAGAAGCATGCAGACATATAGCAGAATATGTTCGTTTACGCAAAGCAACAATTCATTATTAAATTTTCTCTAAAAAGGGTACGAACTTTTCAATAAAAATTTAATCATTTAATATTATACGTATATACACATTTGTACAAAATTTAGTTTTAAAATATGTACTTTTAATGGACGATTTGTTTTTTTTTGTCAAATATAGTATATATAGTTATATACATATAACTCTATAACTCTACACTAGACCCTAGTGTTGATCGTAACACCACAAGCCCGTATTGCTTACCTCAATAAAAAAGAAACTTGCAATCCTTTGTTACTCCTAAGAAGGAACTAGCGAGTGAATTCGGAAAGTAGAGGTGGTTCCTAAAAGTATCCCTGCTATTGCTGAAGCATAGGGATCCTCCAATGCGTGCTAATGGCGAAATAACAGAAAGTTAGGCAATACAAGAATAAAACGGTGAAATGGGAAGAAAACTCGTTGTCAACTCATTTATTAACAAGAGTGTAGATCTAGTGAACAATTACTCTCTACCACAGAATATAATGTTAACCCTAGTATACGAAATCAGAGTTGCTAATAAAATTTTGCTAGCAAACAATCTATCATTCAATTGTTGAGGACGAAGAAACCTCAAAAAATTTCAGCTGTTCCATGGAATCCTAAAAATTCCATAAGGAACAATAGCAAATAATCAACTAAAGTAACTGTACTTAATAATTCTACCTCAATTATCGTGGAGGGTTGTAAAAGGAATTTGCCATGAAAGCGTAACACAAGATAGTGTCAATAGATCCATATGTGGATTTGACAACTACTAAACTAATCCGAATTGACGAAATTAAATTTAGTTACACCAAGATCCAACATCATGAACATATATCAAGATGCGACAACAGTCGAGAAAATAAACGTTTTCCCCGCAGTGACCCAAATTAAAGCACCATGGAAAAAAGTAGCTACAAACGCGTTTACGCACTAAGACAGCTCGTTCGAAAGTGTCGTTCTAGAATGGTCCTTTAACTTAACAAAAAAAACAGAAAAAGACATACGATTAAATGTTGCATTTCTGGCCCCATTTATTCTTTTTTAAAAGACAATTCATTTGTAAAATTCGAAGAAAAGGCAGTCCGAGTTCTTAGATAAGAATCAACGACATTGAAATCTCTAATTAACATCTAATTAAAGGAAATAGCAGCGACGGAAGGAACCACCATTATCTTAACCTAGTAAGAAGCCAGACTTATAGTCAACGATATGGCACTAGTGATTTTGCAAAGAAAGAGTAAAAATGACTTGAGTCAATCTTAAAATGCCGATAGCAATAGAAACTCGACACGAAATTTCGATGAATCGATAAATGACTTGAAAATTTGGCAGGTTAATACAATCCCAAAAGGTGTTAAATTACTACGTATAGTGAGGTTCACGAAATTTAGGACGTGGGTCAAAGTAAGCATGTAACAACATTTAAAAGAAAAAGAACAGATACGTATATGTAAATTTATGTTATATGTTATCAATCAATCAGTTAAAATAAGGTATTTAATAAACTCAAATTATTTAGAGCATTTTTCGTTTTCGTTGAATTTAATTTAATAGTCACCAATGGTTAATGTTAAATGTTATATAGTGTTCATCAATTTTTAAATAAATATCAGATTTTCTTATTAAAAGCACACTATTATTGAGTATATTCAATTTATACAATGTTAATTTTACTCTAAGCAAAAGACTTTGGCATTTTCAAAGCATAATATATACATACATTGAGTAGTAACATAAAATTAACGAAAATACAAAAATAATTCAAAATTTAATAGTAGATGTTTCAGTAAAAAATATTTAAAACAGAATAGTAGGTACTAAGTCTTCCATACGTAGGTTTTAACGGGTTTGGCAACGTGAGGCCGAGCGTTGTCATGCTGTAGAATCATTTTTTCGTGCCTCTGCTCGTATCGTGGCTCGTATCGTCCCACCAAATACACAGCAAAACCTTTGCAGCGTGAATATTCGGCCGAACCGACGACGTAGAAGCATGACCGGGCAGTCCCCATGATTTTGTTCTCTTTGGGTTGCTGTAGTGAATCCATTTTTCATCACCCGTAACGATGCGACGAAGAAAACCCTTCCTTTTTTGCCGCTGGAGCAGTTGTTTACAGGCGAAAGAACGACGCTCAACGTCTCTTGGCTTCAAATCATAAGGAACCCAAGTTCCTTGTTTTCGAATCATTTCCAACGCATGCAATCGCTAGGAAATGGCTTGGCGGGTAACTCCTAATGCTGAAGCAAGCTCTTTTTGCGTTTGGCACGGATTCTCATCGAGCAATGTCTCCAATTCAGCGTCTTCGAAGGTTTTTGGTCTTCCTTCACGCGAACAGTCGTCGGCACGTTGTTTCACTTAGAGCAGCATTTCCGTAAACTTTTTGGAATTCTCGATGCGCTTCCGCTGCCGTTTTCTTCGAATGAAAGAAGAAAAGCAACACTTCCCGCAAATGACGAATATTTGGCATAAAATCAGACATTTTCACACAACCAAAAGTATATGACGCAAAAACAGAATCACTAATGTGTCAAAGCTGTTTGTTTACCATATGCCTAAGCTTGGTTCATGACGTTTTGGTTATTTCACAATCGACCAGCACTTACTACCGGAGCCATCTCTTGAAAAACAGCGAGAACTTAGTTGCGCACCTAATATTTATACATAAACCGGACACAATTTATTAGATCACTGAAGGTGAGGTTGATATATAACCCCTTCCCACAATGATTTTCGTTTTCCGTATACGTATTTCGACAACTAAGTTGTCATTATTAGCAGATAATTAAACAGTGTCGCACCTGGACAACTACGGCAAAAATACCCGTACGAAAAACAACTTCCGCACGCGATCCGTACCGCAGTAAGCCAAAACGTACACTCCACTTTACGTATACTCTAATTTATTGTTGTAGTTACTTTAACATAATTTACAGAAACATTTCCTTATTTATAACCAAAGTATTATTATTGAAAACTTTAAAATTTAACCCTTGTACAATCTACTAGTACCATATATGGTATAGTCCATAAAAGGAAATATTGCAGATATCAAGTAAAATTAACTTGCTATAACTTTTATATATAAAATAATATAAATTACCTTGTTCACTGAATTATTCGTTAGAAAAACAAATTTCGAACATTAAGCTAATATTTTGAAAAGGCAAATTAAAAATTAAAACTCACATATGGAAGACTTTTAAACAAAACGTAAGGTCTTGATTATAGAGAATAACAAAACGTACAAATATAGGTCTCTAAGTACAACATAATTTTATTATTTCGAAGTAACACTTACGGCAAGATATTTAAGACAAAAATTTATCGTGTAAGCACGAAACCGTTTTCGAAATATATCTTTGATAATATTTGAGTATCGAACTATTCGAAAGCCAACATATAAAGTTTTTCAGAATATTCGCACAAAATGTCCTGGCTTAAATTGCACACATCGTTCATAAACTGTATAATAACAATATACTAAATGCAGTAGTGAAGTAGAAAGTGAAATATCTTATTTAATTAATGTTACGAGCAAGTATAAGTACATATTAGCAAATTAAAAATAAATATTTTAAAAAATAAAAAATACTACCAACACCTTTGAATATTTCGTCGCTAACGAAACATTATTTGAAAATTATACTAAAATGTATGAGAAATAATAAAATTTAACAAAGACCATGAATATAGCGGTTAGAGGGAAACCTTTTATGTACATATCTGGGTCTGTTACCACTTCGATAATGTCTTTGTTTCAGTATTGAAGTCAAAATGCTCTGGAATTATTCTCGAAACTTCTCCGAAAGTTATTTATGACCTCATTGTCAGAACTTACACATACGGAAACAATAAAGTCGTCGAGCGACCTCTAGGAAATTGTTTCTAATTGTTCAGCCATAAATTTCAAGAAACAGTTCGTAAAACTTTGTGCGTATAACTATTTCAAAAACTGAATACACACATTGAGAAACTCTATCTTTGCTGTTTAAATCTAGACCATTAAGAATTGGAACTTGCGATAGCGTGTCATGAAAAAGGAAACAATTTATTTGCCCGAAGATAAAAGTTTTACAACCAACAACTGACAACCATTATAGAGAAAAATAATACAATTTGGGGTATTTATTTATTAACGGTATTTATTAAGGGTATTAACTTTTAAATTTCTTTTTGCAGGATACACTATTTATTTTAGCCATTCACTTTCAGTTTCATGTGTAAAAAGAAGATATCTGTCAGGAATTAATTTAGTACCTAATAAAAAATATTACATTATTTGTCGAATTCCCTACGAAATCTAAAAACGAACATACAAAATGACGATAAACTAATAAAAAAACTAATATAAAAAAATAAACTAATGTGAAAATTTTGTTTTTCAAATTTAGTTTTTATATTATAACATTATCATATATTTTAAATTAGATCAACTCTTTAACAAAGCTTTATATCACGTTTTCTGCAATAAGTAGAGACCAGCAGTCAGGAGTTTACAGTTTCGAAGTATAGTATTATTTATGTATTGTATTTAATATAATAAAATTGTATAGTTGTTATCATTGTTCGTTACTTGTCACTCGTTATATTCTTGTACAATTTCTTTTTCGTGAAAATACTATTTAATTCTGCTGTATACCTATAAGGTACTTAGTTACTATTTTCTTTATATCCACCGTTTGATAACAATTAAATAATTTCCCACTTTATTTTCTGGAATCTTCTTGTTTTCATTAATTTTCATTTTAGTTAACTGCTTTGGGTTTTTCATTTATACATAATTTTGTAAAATAAGTACTAGTGATCATCAAGAATTAATGACAAAATTAAGCAATAGTCATGTCAGTAATAAGTGACAGACGTATACTGCAGCATTCACTAAGAATATTTAGTCTGTTCTCATAAAATGTAGAACTGATAAACATATTAATTCAGAAACCAGTCAAATACTTTTAAATAGAATTTCTCCAGGCACTTTTAACAAAGATTTGTATGAAACTCCTATAGCGTCCAACATATCGTTCAATGAACTAAATAAACTTGTTTTAAAAAACTTTACAAAAGTATACTAAAAAGATATTCCAGCTGGATCTAGATTAAGTGAAGCTTACTTATCAAAAATTCACCGTAAAATACTTGATAAAATAATGTGACGTTTTGAATAATCTTATTTGGATCAATGTTAATATCATCAATGTTAAATCCAAAACAATACTACAAACCTTATTTAATAGCTTGCAAAGTAGCAACACATGTCAATGAATTTGCAATAACAGAAATAATACGCGAAAGTCTCTCTGGTATTCTCTATTTCTAGTAGTGATTTTTTGACTTCAAATATAGTTAACGCTGACACAAAGCAGTTTTATTTGTCTATTGGAGATGAAGTGCCATTCAAGATCACTGTTTATAACTGATTTTCCGAAATCCAATATGGACGCACAACTTTCTGGGGCGAACTTCATAAAAGTTATCCATCGTCTATTATTGTTAGTAATGTTAATACTATGCGTGAGAAGAATGAACTTGACTATATACGATTTTGCATGAACATTTGTACTTAAGGAAACTTTGCTGTCGTTGGCCTCACACAATTTGATATAATCTTGAAAACAAGGCCGTGTTAAAAGATATATAGATATGTTGAAAAAACTTCAATCGATTCGTTCAAATTTAGTAACAACATCGTTATTGAACATGAAATTTGGATTTGTTCGTGCGAACCTAGAAGCAAACAACAGTCTACTGTTTGGTTGTTTCATAGTAAGCTAAAATAAAGCAAAGTTATTAGTTCAACAGGGCAAGAAGACAAATAACTGCTTATTTTATTGAGTATATACATGTGGCAACCATAACTTTAGCAAATCGAAAAACCGTGAACACTGATTGTGTAGTGTAATTTTTCTACGAGAAATCAACTATAAATTAAGAAGAAATAATCAAATTTGCGAATTATACCTCATCATGACAACGCCAACTCTCATTTTGCACCTCAAACAACACTGGTTTAGGAAATTATCAACTCCAAAATTGAATATTCCCAGCTGAACTCCTAAGTAGTGTTCTTAGGTTTTATAGTCAAATATATTTTTTTTCTTACGCAGCATTGGAAACGTTGAAGGACTGAAATATAAGATTATATCGCCCTAAAACTTTACTATTCTTTCTTCAACTCTTTTTTCCGTAACTGAAAAATTGGTGCATCGGTTAACGTGGAATCTCCAGACATTCCTTGTATACAAACTTTATACAGCCTGGGAGAATTGATAGACATGACTATATACTTATATCAATATATTTTTCATATAGAAAAGATAAAGTAATTTAAGTAAAGAACTTGTGTTATAAAGCAAAACGTTATTTTTTTTTCGGTTGGTGAAATGACTAACAACTTAAAGACAAGGTACTATCGTTAGTAATGATTATGTTGACTGCATATTTACAATACCAGAATGCACAATTATTATTTGTATTTAATATTTTACTTAAAAGGACTAGAACTTTCTTGTTTGCCTACGTTTACGAAATAATACTGCATAAAGGTTAATTACAAAACAAACGAAGCGTAGATATATTCAACGACTAGTTGATTATAAAATGTATGTATGTATGTAAAAGCCATTAAAATCCATTAGTTTCGTGAGAACTGAGTTATGTATTTATATGGTTATAGACGTCTGTCGAAAGCAGTTTAAATTGCCTTTGTAGAAATGGCTTTATTACTTTATTCTGTATTAATGAAGCTTTGAATGCTATGATTAAAATTGTTTTCCAGTTTGGAATTAATAGTTTAGTATATTACTCAAAAGCATTATATATATATATATATATGAAAAAGCGTAGTGCTTATTTGAGTTGACTGCAACTTGTGTAAAATAATAAAAATACGTTATACATACTTTAGTATTTTATTACTATAACTTATATTTACTTTTCTTTTTTAATACCCTATTGTATGTATTTCTAGTAGACAATGAGATCTGTCTAAGGCATGGGTATCGGCAAAACTCGGTAGATGCGATGGTGATTCATACATGTATTCTAACACCAACAATAATCCTAAAAGCGATATTTGTGTGAGTAGGTTATGTTAACGCCGTATGTCTATTAGAGGTCGTTTTCAATAATTACCATCACTTCTGCTCCAAATACGGGGTCAGGTTACTTGACACCGTTTTCACAATTTTCGTGCAATTATTTTTCATAATTTTCGGCGTGGATTATCTCAACGAGAATGCATCGACGAACCGAATTCTTTATATGGTGATGAAGCACCATCGAAAACTATAGTATAACGTTGGTATAGTGAATTCAAACTTGAACAGCGTTCTTTGGACGATGAATTTCGTAAAGGTCGTCCCACAAATGTTGCTGTGTCGGAAAACATTAATGCAGCGTCTGAATTGATAATGCAAGACCGTCATGTGACATACCGTGAGATCAAGGGATCTTTAGATATTAGTAACACCAGCGTGCATAAGATCCTGCATGAACATTTAGCCGTTAAGAAGCTATGTTCACGTTGGGTACCACATAATTTGACAACCGCTCAGAAAAGGACTCGCGTCGATTGGTGCCAAGAAATGCACAAAAAAAACAATGGCGGTGCTTCAAATAACATTTATAAAGTCGTCACAGGTGATGAATCTTGGATCTATACGTATGAGCCCGATAGTAAATAGCAGTCGACTGTGTGGGTATTCTAAGATATGCCTAAACGCGCTCGAAGCACATCAAAACGAATGGTGCCTTTAGAGAATTGTAGAACGGTCAATTCCGAATGGTACACAACCATTTGTTTGCCAAAAGTTTTTGAAGAAATAAGGAAAACAAACCGAAAATGACAGGTCATTCTCCACCATGACAATGCGAGTTGTCACAGGTCGGTTCAAACAATTGAATATTTGACCGGGAATAAACTTCGTGGTCAACGGTTTTCTACGCCAGAAGATGCAGTTGAGGCATTCAAAACTCATATTTTGGAGATACCGCCTTCATAGTGGCAGCAGTGGTTTTCGGATTGGTTTAAAAAAATGTAAAAGTGCATTGATTTCCAAGGAGAATATTTTGAAAAGCAATAAAACTATTTTCGATAATAAATTTTTCTTTGTTTGCTATCCTCAAAATATAAACAGCTACCCTCGTATAGTATAGGCTTTATATGTATGCCCAACCAACTGAAAAAGAAATTTGGTATTAGTTAACTGAATAACGAACGAATTTTTTTTAACCATCTTTGCTTCAATAGTAGCATAGGGGTTTCAGGGTAACAATATTGAGACGTCTTTTTAAAACTTACTAACAGGGAACCCCCACTCTCCGAATTTAATTCATGAGCTAGCTTAGCACCCTGAAGGCTAGGCGTAAAGATCACTGATTAGGCAAGGATACGGGTGTTTATTTATTATTTTATTAAGCACATGACAGGATGTTACAGACGCTTATAAATCACTTAGTGAAATCCGTTTATAAATTTATAGGTTTGTAATTATTAGTAATTCATTAACATTTCCCTTTTTATGCACAGGAATAACTTTGTATGTTTCAAATAAACCAGAAAAGGTCCGCACTTTATAGGATATTTTACGATGTAATATTCAGAATATTTCTTCAAGAAATAAATAGGAACACTGTCAGATGGGAAACCTGGTGTTCTTTAGCGATTTGATAAAGTATAAAACTAAACATTGGATGAATTAAGTAGTACTTCACCATTTTCATTGCGACCAAGTGCATATAAAATATAATTCAACTATTAACGGAACTTACGTATAGCGTAAAACTGAAACTGGTGTTTTGCGTGACTATCATCGGCAGTTTTGAAATATTATATTTTGCATTCGCCAACAAGTTGAATATGCCACTCTCATTAGTAACCATTCTAATTGCATCAACAGCTCGTTATGAAAGAATATATAAAAGTTTTCTCAAGTATATATTTTATCTACCTAAAAGTAGTGCACGCTTAGGAAGACAATATGTAGCCCCTAATTAAGCGTAAAGAAATGCAAAGTATTAGAAATTTTTTAAGTTGGTAGGTTATGATCTTTCCATACTTTTCTTATTTTTGAAACTAACACCAACCTATTGAAGACAACTCCTTTTGTAGACACAATAGAAAATGGTCATAAAGACTATGTTGGAATTATTTTCTTTTGCGTTGAGTTGGAAGTTCTATAGTAGTGAAATGTCTCACAATGTACCACCAATTTAAAGAGATAAATAATATTAATTGGTGTAAAATCATTCTTGCACGTTTTTTTGGCTAATCCTTTTGCCTGGTTTTTAATGTTGTAATAGACGACGTCAGTTGGGTATATTTATATCATTCTGAAGAAAAGCAGTAGTACTCTGCTTGATTCTAAAACGCACCTTCTCTTACATAAGTTGTTTGTGAAAAAATCAATAGACATGAATGATTATAGTATAGTAAATTCTGAATAGTGCGCTAGAGTGTACTATGTTTAAATTCGAGTTGTCGTCTGGATGGTTTCAATCGTTTGTGGAATTTAAGACAAATCCAACGAACAACATTACGAAGACACTTATGTAGCAATAATAAGGAGCTACAGAAGAACGAACAAACGTATGAAAGAAAAATATCGAACCAAACAACAAGAATCCAGGCAACAGGTCCAGCGAAGACTTGTCCAGTAAACGATTGAGCGATAGTGCAATTAAAGTGCTCAACAAAGGTATGAAATTCGAGATAGCTTCCATTAAACGTACCAACATTAGACATGATACTGGTAATAGAAACGGCCGTACAGAAAATAGAACCGACAAATGTAGCAGAGGAATGTCATTGTTAAAGAAGAACGGCAACAGAAAAGACAAAAATTAGACAGATTAGATGTTACAAAGGTAGAATAGATAACCAAGGATGGATATATCAATTACAAACATTCTTGCGGGAAAATGTAACGTAACAGTGGACGTGGAAACATATAACAATAAAATTCAGTATATTCTAAGGACAGGCAAATGTAAACAACTGCAAAGAGATCCCACATCGTCAGTGGAAAAAAATATACAGAGCACTATACAAATACAGGTCAGCCTTTCTTTATCAATGAATAGGCCATAGATTTACACTATACTACAGCAAGCTCCCGCATCTACTTATATGGATTACATAAGATTTATTAACTAGATATTCCTGCGAGACCAATTGTTAATTTAAGAATTGCTCCCTGCCATTAGCTGGCAGTTCTTACTGGAAATAATCACTCCGATATCAGGTAAAACACAATCAGATATTTCCAACACAGAACACTTCAACAAAATCGAAAATCTGAAAAGTGATGAGCATGATATAACAATTTGATGTCATTAGCCTATTCACTAACATACCAACCCAACCTATACTAACAATAGTCCAAATCATAACGTCCCTATACACCAAACTAAATGGAAGAACAGCTCTGAGTGTGGAAGGCGTCATAGAAGTACTATCCATTTGCGTCAACATGGC
>JAVIWB010005636.1:0-77840 GCA_031893035.1 Dermolepida albohirtum
TTTTTTGGGTTTTAAGTCAGACCAAAAAACAAAAAATGTGGTTTACCAAAGAGCACTTCAATGAAACGGATAATTTGCGGACACGTATAACGCTTCGATTCAGTATTTACTTTTTGACTCACTTTCATTTACTTAGAGAAGTTCAACTTAATAACACTTCATTTTTGTAATCGAAATGAATTCATTACTGTTGTGAAATGAAATAAAATTTTTCCTTTTCAAATATAAAACAAAAAAAAAATTTTTCTTCATCTTTTAATCACCAAACGAAATGTTACATAAAACGAAGCCATCTGGTGGCGAAACGGAGTTCGCCGGGTTTGCTAGTTTTGTTATATAAACTCCCGTCGATATTGCGTCTCGATCAACACCTTCGTCGTGCCATTGTCAGAGAGAGCAAAGTCTAGAGATACCGAACGTCCAATCGTCGATATATCGCCGTGCGACAGTGTCAGTTGTCGACATCGTTATCCGCATGCCTGTACCCTTAATGCTATTTAAAACAAATCGCACATATTCCCATAGACGGCAGAAAGTTGCTGAAATTTATTCAAGATCACAAAATTTGTAGTTGCAAATAACCTATACAAATCAAACCACATACCCATTTTATAAAATATTTTGAAATAAAATATTATACCCTGAATATATTTTATAATGCAACATGCACATACATACATAACGTAATAATGAAATGACAGCAATGTATTTTAGCGTGTATTTTATTTTGCAACATAGGATGTGAAATACAGTAGTTGAACAAAATTTAAAAACTAATTTAACAAATTTTCAAAAATGTCACCATTGACGGCCAGACAGTATCCTAAGCGATTGTAGAATTCATTTATTGTATTTTGTATCTGCTCTGGAGTTGTTTCTCTTGCAGCAACTCGTATTCTATTTTTTAATTGGTCAATATTGTTTAGAGGTTCTCCATGAAAAACTTTATTTCTGATACATGACCAAAGAAAGAAATCGTTTGGAGACAGGTCTGGTGACCTTGCGGACCATTCTACTTCTCCTCCACGGCCTATCCAACGGTTTGGAAATCTTTGGTTGAAAAATGTTCTAACCATATGAGAATTATGTGCCGGCGCGCCATCATGCTGGTACCAAATCTCACCATCAATATTTAAAGCGTGGAGGGCTGGCATAACTCTGTACTCAAGCAATTCTAAATATTTTTCTCCTGTAAGAGTACCCTCAATAAAAAACGGTCTTACTATATGGTGTCCAATCAACCCAGTCCAAACATTGACTTTCTGTGGCCGCTGAGTCCTTGTGATATGATATCTATGCAAATTTTGTCTACTCCAGTAGCGGCAGTTCTGTGAATTTACTTCACCATTTACATAAAATGTTGCATCATCTGTAAAGCGAATTCTGCGTAGTAAAGTATCATCATTATGAAACTTATCCAACATGATTTCACAAAAGTTACTTCTTCTTTCTGCATCATTCGCAATTAGTTCCTGATGGTTTTGAAAATGATACGACTTAAAATGTTCTCGTTTTAGTAGTTTATGCACGGAAGATTTGCTTACATTTGTAGTTTGTGCTAAAGCTCTTGTGGAGAGCATATTATTATTTTCGATTGTTTGTAGAATTTCATCTCATTTGGCGTCAGTAATAACATATCTTGGCCTATTCTTTTTTTTATGATTAGGAACGATGCATCCATTATTTTTATACTTCAGTACTAACCTACTTATTGTAGTTGGACTCGGTCTTGGACGGTCAGTATATGTAATTTGAAACAAATCTGCTACTCTCCTCAAACTCATATTCGAGTTATATCAGTTCACTAATAACAGTTTTTCTTCTACACTATACATACCTCAAAAATAGAGTAACTTATTTTGACATCCTATGTTGCAAAATAAAATACACGCTAAAATACATTGCTGTCATTTCATTATTACGTTACTCTAGCAACTAGTGTATGTATGTGCATGTTGCATTATAAAATATATTCACGGTATATATTATGTACATACACGGAAAGGCAAATAATTTCTTTTCTAAGAATTAAGTTATCATAAATGATATCAAGATTGACATATCTCTTCTATCGTTTATTGTGTTTTGGTCTTTTTTATGTATATCATTTCTTTAATTATACGTTTAATATAGTTTCGAGGATTTCAGCGTTTTTAAAATGGAATTCATGTTTTTTTTTTCTAAAACACGTTTAGATAAGGCTGTCGCGTTTATTTTGTTAGTATTTAAACGGTATTTGTGCTCATAGCTTATTTTATGTAAATATTGTTTCGTTTGCTCTACGTATGTACATTCGTAACACTTATCTTATATATACTGCGTGTTTGTTTTTACTTAGGTGTTTGATGTTTAATTTTGGTAAAAGTATAATAGGTAAAGCTGAAGAACTAAAATCTAGACAAATAACATACTTTTCAAATAGTAAAATTTTTGCGAAAGTCTCAATAAAGTTGGTCGAAGAAACCTTTCGTAATCTGCATTTTAATTACATACAATAATTAAAATGAAACTCACTTTTATTAGTAAAAGGTGCATTACTACTACATCGGGAAAATAAAATTTCATAGGTTATGGGCCCAGTTCGCTTATATTAGCAAAATACGAGGATCAAGAAAACAGCGTGATGAGCGTGTGTTGAAAAAATTCTTTATTAAACACTGCAAATTAAAAATTTGGTCAAATATGGAAAAGATATTTGAATACGGATGTAAAACTGGAAATCCAAATTGGAATGTGTGAAATATTGACTTTAAAGTTTATTGTAACAATGAAGAAAATAAAGTATTTTATTTTATACGTTTTGTTTAATACATTCACATTACAAAACAGTTCAACTTAATTTCCTTCTATATAATATTGCTGCCAATCTTCATGTAATAAAAGTACCTAACAATGACGCGTAAATTCAAACATATTTTGATTGTACATCAACACCCCTTCTCAATCGAAACACTATTTACATTTTAAGTTTAATACTCTTAATTTTTTTCGCAAAAATACAAGTTGTTATGCAGCAAGGCCGTTTGTCAATATTTCCGTTTTATAACATTATTTTGTATTTCATTCCTAATAAAGTGATACTTATCTGTGTGCTTAATTTTTGTATGATCTAAAGGATCTTTTGCAATGTTAATACAAGCCCGATTATCCTCATATATCTTTACAGTACCAATATCTATACTTAAATCTAACATTAATCGCTTAAGCAAATAGCTTCTGTTGTAGCATTACCTAAAGATATATTGGGTTGCTGGTTGCTTTCCAGTTACCCAAGAAACCATTGTTACGTCCCTCTCTACACTATACCCTAGTATAAATAGTATCACAAAAGCCCGTATTGTTTACCGTAAAAAAAAAACTAATATTCCTTCGTTATACCTAGGAAAGGAACTAGCCAGTTAATTTAGAGAGTAGGGGGGTTACTGTACAAAAGTTCTTAGGAGGCGCCCAGCATTGATTTTTTAGAAGAATTTTTGCTAATATTGAAGCACTTGGATTTTCAAATACGTGCCAATGGCAAAATTTAGAGCAATGTATAGATTTTTAGTGGTATTGATCTAATGATTAATATGTAATAATATTCCTCTAATGATAGCAGGTCATTAGTAATTTTGATCTGATTAATATAATCTTTGGTAAGATTAATCTAATTAGTATACAAATCTCTCATGAGGTTAGACTGAATACGCAAGCAATTTACATAAATTTTACAGTGGATTCTATGCCTTACTAAATTTACATTAATATCTTCACTATTTACTAAATATAATCAATACAAGACATCCTACTTCCAGTATTAATGATCTCCACTAATTGAGAAAATAATATACCAATTAAGGTTTGACTATCTTAGTTATTCTTTAACTAATTAATAAAGTGATGTCACGACTACTTAATTTACTAATGAAAACAACAAATAATTATTCCTCTGCCTGACTTAAACACTCGTGGGTGTCCTTCGGGGATGCCGCCTGTGGTGTTAATATGGTGATTAAGGGATTACCATGTATGTCTAGATGTATACTGGAGGATATTCAATTTCTTCGTGGTTCACACATACAAAAACTAGTACTGAATACCACTTGCTGCTTGATGTGGTACTTAAATTGTTTCCGTGCAAGAATTCTCAGAAGTAAAAACATACCAGCCTAAAATTCCAAAGGAAAACGATAGCAAATAATAAAATAAAATAAACAATATCTACCTATGTCAATGATCGTGGAGGCTCGTCAAAGGAAACTTTCTGTGCAGCGAGTGTAGCAAAACAAAATGGTGATGATATCTCCACTTGGTTCGTGAATTTCGTCGAATAAACCAACAAATTCCCAAAACAAGATTCAACGAATTAAAACTCCATACCATAATCTAACAATAGTTGAAGACGTTTTTACAAAGTGTACTAGGAAAGTTTTGCAATACAGGTTTGTTTATTTAATTTTTTCAAAGTAATTTTCTCTACTCTCAATACACCTCTCACTGGAAAACCGCCTCCCTTTTAGCTTCATTTTTGCATGCGGGGGAACAGTGCAAAGTCGCAGGGAGCAAGATTGGAACTGTAAGGAGGCTGCTCGAGAAGTTTCAATCCTGTCGTGGTCAAATATTCGGTCCAGACTTTGGCGCGGTGAGTTGGAGCATTATCGTGATGGAGGAACCAGGTGTGCATTCTCGACCTTGCCCGCAGGTTCTTCATAGATCCAATGACTTTAGGCAGGCACTGTTCACTATACCATTTAGCTGTGACTGTCTTCTGTGTGTCCAAAACGACGCGTTCCAAAATTCCACTCGATTTGAAAAATACAGCTATCATTTTCTTTTTACAGATCGGGATTTTCTGACAACTACGGGTGTGTCCTCATTATCAAAGACCCAAACGTAGTTTTGAGCTTTGGTCAGCACATCGTAATAGTACAGCCAAGACTCGTCACTCGTCACGATGTTGTTCACATACCGAGATTGTCCCCTATTCAACCTTTTTAGCATCTCCCGGCACAAAGTCACATGTCGTGCACAAAGTTTCTTCACGTGCAAATGACCATGCAGAATCATACGAATTGCTGGTGCATTTAGGCCTGAAGTACCCTCTATCTGTTGGTAGGTCACTCGCCTGTTCTCGCCAAGCATTTTCCTCACAGTAGAAACGTTTTCCTCCGTAAATGACGTTCGTGGCCTTCCCGGCCTATCAGCATCCTCCACAGTTAATTTTCCCCTTTGCAAATCTCTATACCACCTGAATATCGTTGTGCGATGTGGACAAATATCGCCTAGTGCAAGAGTTATTGCAAATACAATACAATAGTTTCAGAAGTTAAAATAATTCACAACAAAACTAAAATCTGGTCTTAATTCTAACATGAGATACATTGTACTATCTATGTACGTACTCTATACGCTTTTGTAGTCAACATATTGGTTTATTTTTTGTAATTTTAATCCTGGAATTATTGGAGTATTTAAACCTTTCAATTTTGCATATCAAATTTATCTAATATATTTAGAATACATTGTTTTTGATTAATTTTAGAACATTTTTATATCTATATTAATACCAAGAAAATACTTAAGATTACCCAAGTCTTGCATTTCAAATTCCTTACTTAAATATTATTTGAACATATAATTAAATCATCTACATAAAAAATTAGAAATATTGTACATTCATTATGTTTTACATAAAGACAATAGTCATTTTTAGATCTATTAAAACCTAAATTTATGACAATTTCATTAAATCTTGCATTCCAACATCTAGGACTTTGTTTTAATCCATATAAAGGCTTGTTTAGTTTACAAACTAAATTACGTCATTGTTCATAGCATTCAGGTTGCTTCATGAAAAAATATTATTCAGCTTTCCATTTAAAAAGTTTGTTTTTATATCCATTTGTTGCACATGCATTTCTTCTTGATTAGTCACGGCAAAAACTTTTAGTATTGTGGCAAATTTTGCTACTGACGCAAATGCTTCCTGATAGTTCAAACCTTCCACTTGTGTAAAATTTCTTGCAATTACTCTTGCTTTATTTTGTCATTTTCCTACTTCTGTTACCTTCGTTTCTGGTGGACTTTCGCCCCCTTTTACCCAACATACACATGTTTAAGGCAAAGGCTCCAAATTTATAATCTAAATGGCAAACACGAGATCTCATTTGTTTTCTTCTTTTTCATTTAGAGTGTCACAGTTATTATTTGAGTTTTTTTCATCTTGCAGAGAACATCTTTTCCTGTTCAGTATCCCGTATCAATACCTATTCACTATATAACCCATCATTATTCATTTTCCTAATTTTGACGCCAACTTTGAATGGAATTCTCCAAGAAAATGTGCACAAGCTTTGCAACCAAAAATTCTTAAATTTAACACATTAATTTTTTTTTATCAAACCATAACTCTGTAGGAGTTTTCTGCATAACGAATGTGCTTGGACTTCAGTTATACATGTACATCGCTGTTCTAATTGCTCCGTTCCAGAAACATATATTTGAATTTAAATTCATTACCATATATTGAGCTTTTTCCATAAGAGTACGGTTATATCTCTCGGCAACGCCATTTTGTTGAGGGTTTAAGGGACTGTGTATACAGTCATAATGCTCTTATTCTTACAAAACTATCAATTTAGCCGACACGTTTTCATCTATATTGTCACACGTTAATTTTGATATTTTCAGAGTAAACATTGCTGTTACTAAGATCTCATATTCCTGAAAATATCTTATATTTTGTTCTAATAATAATAATAATACTTTATTATCCAACAGCAGTAAATTGCTTATTACAGGATAATGGAAATTAACAAAATGAAAGAAACATGTGAGAAACATAACAGTAAATTAACTATAAATGTAACAGAAATACATATTAATAATTAAAAATTAAAAAAGTAGTTATACACCAAAAAGTAACAGAAAAAAACAACAAAAAAAAGAAACTAACCAAATTTCGAATATATAAATCTTTTCAGAGCGTCAAGCGATCCTGTAAACAAGTCAATATCATTGCAATACATATTTACGTTTCTATGATACATGCAGACAGAACAGGCGAGTGCGAATGATGCATCGTAGCCGCAACAGATACCGCACAACCTCGGCAAATGAAAGCCAAACTGTTGTGTACAGGGAAAATGGCGGGATGGTCAAGATATAAATAAAAAAACGTGCTTCTGATCTAACAACTGTATTCCATTTTATTGAACACTCAACTTGACTACTGACAACGCACATACAATGCCAACCTTACTTATTACCGTGCTGCCAACTTATAGTAGGTACATTACAATACCTCCCTCACAAATTTAAGCGACACGGGAGTTTTATTTTTCTTTTAGGTCTTTCGTTAACATTTAAACTAACACTTGGCTTTACAACTTCGCTGTTTACGTTATCAGAACTGGCGTCGGTACTAACTTCACTTAACTGTCTATCATTCTCATTAATCATACTCTCAGCACCAGTAATGATTACGTTATCATTTTGTTGTCTCCTAACTACTAGCTCCTCAGCTGGAGAATTTACAAACAAAGTATTATCCGAATATCTATTAACAGGTAAAACTATACTACTTTCATACTCTACGTCTTGCATTATTTCTGGTTTAGCTCTTAGAATCTGGTTTAAATGCCTCTTCCACACAGCATTCTCATTTACTAGTTTACAGAAATAAATTCTATCTCCTAACACTTCATCAATGACACATTCTACCCATTTCTGCCTATTTGGATTACGATAATCCCTACAGAAAACCCTATCACCTACCTTAAAGTTCTCCACTCTCTTTCCCCTATAATTTTCTATAGTTTTCTCTTGCCTATCATTTCTTTTTGCTAACAAATCTAATCTAGTTCTAAGCTTATGACTAAATACTAAACTAGAAGGTGTGACTCCGGTAGTTACGTGTACAGAGTTCCGATAATGAAATAAATAGCGGTTTAATAATGTTTCGAAAGTTGCATTTTTATTGGTATCATCCATTAATGCCTTTTTTATGCCATTCTTAATACTTTTCACAGTATTTTCTGCAAACCCATTAGTCGCTGGGTGCATAGGTGGTGAAGTCAAATGTTTAATTCCGTTATTTGCCAAAAATTTCGAGAACTCACCTGAGGTGAATTGTGGTCCGTTGTCTGTGACAACTACGTTAGGCAACCCGTACCGTGTAAAACATTCTTTGAACCTTTCGATCGTCGATAGTGCATCAGTACCTCGCATCACAAACGCTTCCGGCCACTTGGAATAACTGTCAATAATGGTCAAAATGGTTTTACCTTTAAAAGGACCCAGGAAGTCTGCGTGCACCCTTTCATAAAAATAAGTACCTTTGATACCTGGCATTAACTTCCCTTTATTTGGTTCTTGTCTACAATTCAAACATATCCGACATGTATTTACAACATTCTCGATGTCTTTATCCAGTGACGGCCACCAGAAGTATGACCTGGCATTGGACTTCATTTTGACTATTCCTTCATGAGTACTATGAAGTTCATTTAATAATTGCTCGCGTAAACTACTAGGTATTACGATACGATATCCCCACATTATTATGTTTTGGTCTATGGACAGCTCACCTTGTCTGCTTATATAAGCTGTTAACTGCTTATCGTTTACTTGTTTTGGGAACCCATATCTAATAAAATTAAAGATCTTTCCTAAGATCGGATCCTTCCTAGTTTCTGACCTAACTTTGTTTGAATCAATTGGCAACGCGCTTTCAACAAAATTTAAATAATCATAATCGTCTTCCTCCTCTTCTCTTCTAACATCTTGTAACGGTAGTCTAGATAAAACATCTGCTTTGACATTATCTGCTCCTTTAATGTATTTGAAAACATAATCAAAACCTGATAAAAATATCGACCACCTTTGCAATCTACCAGCTGCCATCTGGGGTAAACTTCTATGCTCTCCCAATAGAGCTTGTAAAGGCTTATGGTCGGATAAAATTGTAAATTTTCTACCTGCCAAATATTGGTACAATTTTTTAACTGCCCAATAAATGCTTAAAGCTTCTTTGTGTACCATTGAATAGTTAATTTCTGCTTTTGATAGGACTCGCGATATAAAACTGATCGGACGCTCAGTTCCGTCTGGCATGACATGTAATAATACCGCGCCTAAGCCGTACTGACTACTGTCGCAAGCTAATCTCAACGGTTTGTCTTGATCATAATGTACAAGAATTCTATCTGAAGCGATTTCCTTCTTTATTTCATTAAACGATTTTTCACACGACCTGATCCATTTAAATTCTATATCATTACGAATTAAGTCATACAATGGTCTCATCTTATCGGCAAAATTTGGAATGAATTTCGAATAATAATTTACCATGCCTATAAATGCTCGTACTTGAGTACATTCGTAGGTCTTGGCGCTTTAGAAATTGCTTTGACTTTGGATTCATCACGCTCTAGTCCCTTAGCTGATATTTTATGTCCCAAATAATAAATATGGTCTTTGAAAAATTCGCATTTTTCATAATTCAATCTAAATCCTGCTTTTTCTAACCTATTCAACACCTCGTATAAATTGCTTAAATGTTCTTTTTCATCTTTACCCGTTACTACGACATCATCTAAATAATTTACCGTTCCCTTACATCCCTGCAAAACCTTTTCTACTAAACATTGAAAAATGGCGCATGCCGGCTTGGTACCATATGGCAATCTTTTAACTCTGTAAATACCGTAAAGCGTACTCCAAGCTAGCAACTCGCTGGTTTCTTCGTC
The DNA here is from genome assembly GCA_031893035.1 of Dermolepida albohirtum. Classification (NCBI taxonomy): domain Eukaryota; kingdom Metazoa; phylum Arthropoda; class Insecta; order Coleoptera; family Scarabaeidae; genus Dermolepida; species Dermolepida albohirtum. The sequence continues at coordinate 9,729 of JAVIWB010005636.1, forward strand.
TAATTCTAATTGGTTATACGCATTTAAAAAGTCCAATTTAGTAAACTTTTCACCTTTTTGCAAAGCTGTGAATATTTCATCTATACGCAGCAATGGATGATTCACATCCTTCAAATACTTATTAATCGTAATTTTATAATTTGCGCATAATCTGATATCTTTCCCGTTGCTTTTCATGACCGGTACTAGAGGGGTGCCCCAACGACCGTTTGAAACCTTTCCAATTACCCCCCTATTTTCTAAATTCGATAATTCGTCAATAATTTTATCCTTAAATGCTAATGGTACTGGTCTTGGCTTATGAAAAACAGGTTGAACATTATCACTTATTTCTAATCTAATTTTCTCAAACCTATATGTACCTAATTCCTTCTTAAATAACCCAGCAAAATTTTTTAATAGTTCATCTAATGTCCACGTTTCATTACTGATCTCATTTATCGCTATCCCCTGACTAGCTAATTTTATATTAAATTGAGCTAATAAATCTCTACCTAGCAATGTTTTAACAGCATCTCTAACAATTAGTAATGTCCCTAATTTAGTTACGTTATCCAATTTTATTTTAACACTGATTTGACCAACAGGCTGAATAACTTTCTCATTATACGTTTTAAGTTTAACAGCTGTAGGTTCTATTTTAATATCCGAAAACTTTGCCTTATAAATACTGAAAGGTATACATGAGACACCTGCACCAGTGTCGATTTCCATACTAAGAGGCTTATCGTTAATCATTACCTTTACATTAACAGGTTTTATATAGTTGCAATTATAATTCACAGTATTAAACAATTCAATATTATCCTCAACACTACAAGCTCCTTCAATATAATGGTTCTTTTCAACTTTCTGTTTACATGCATTAGCTATATGACCTTTTTTCTTACATTTAAGACAAGTATAATTTTTAAATTTGCATTTCTTAAAATCATGATTACCTTTGTTACAATAAAAGCATACTACTCCGGCACTGCCTTTGGTTTCCTTCTTGTCCGGTCTAGTCCCCTTTTTCGGTGTAACATCGCATACCTTGTTTACATGAACGTTCCCTTTTTCCCTGATCGTTGCTTCTCTCGTTAAAGCCAACTCCAACATCTCCTTCAGTGGTTTCGTATGAGATTCTTCACACAGACGATCCAATACTGGGCCTCGCTGCATTCCAACGATGAACTTATCTAGGACTCGATTATCCAATTGAGTACCAAACTCACACTGTGCTGCAGCATTCTTCACTTTGACGTACCACCCATTAATGTTTTCGTCACCTTGTTTCAAAGAATCGAACTCTATCCTCCTACGATATACTGAAACTTTTGGTTGAAACTGACCCGCTAATAAGCTAATAATTTGGTCACTTGGTTTCTTGGGGTCACAAATATTCTTTAATATTTTATAAACTTGCTCACTTACAGACGTTAACAATACTGAAACCTTCCTGCCATCTTCTACGCGGTTAGCTAAAAAATATTGTTCCAGTCGTTCCGAGAAAATTTCCCAATCATCTCCAACTCTACAATGGTTAATATTTACTAATACTCCCGTACCAGTAGCTGCGCCTGATTGTAAAGTCATTTTCCTTTTTTTTTTTTTACTTCACATGTGCTTTTTAGAGCTAACCTTCAATTAGATCTTTGATTATTAATCTTCAGAACTACTTCCGATAATAAAAAAAAAAATAAAACCATTTGCTTCTAATAACCATTTATCTCGTCGCCATAATAATGTTGTGTACAGGGAAAATGACGGGATGGTCAAGATATAAATAAAAAAAACGTGCTTCTGATCTAACAACTGTATTCCATTTTATTGAACACTCAACTTGACTACTGACAACGCACATACAATGCCAACCTTACTTATTACCGTGCTGCCAACTTATAGTAAATACATTACACAAACAACCCAAGCAGATCCAGAGCATTCAAAATACCATTTAGTAATTTGTAAACGAAAATGATCTGAGACACAACTCTACGATTTCTCAGAGACGTGTATCCAAATTGAGTCAGCAACATATCATACGGATAACCATGCGATAAGAAGGTGCCACTAATGCAATAATGAAGGGTCTTCATTGTCCGTTCAGAGCGTCAGAGACAAAATGCACAAAAGAACATAGATTGGTGGTAGTCGATCTCCCTCCCACGAAACCATGCTGATAAAGGGAAAGCTGATTCTCAACTTGATTTCGAATCAGCTTAGCAATCATCACCTCAAAAATTTTTGCAAAGTTACATATGAGAGATATAGGCCTGTAGTTCCTTATCTCATTCCTGCTCCCGGACTTGAAAACAGGAGTAACTCTAGACACCTTCCAGCAACCCGGAAACGTTCCCTGACGTAGAATCATACTGTAGATGTGCAACAACGGAAGTTGAAACACCCATCGAAAATCCCTGACCATAAAAGCAAGAATAGAATCAGGACCCATCGGCATCGTGGATCTCAACGAAAGAACAGCCCGAGAGAAATCATCCTCAGTAAAACGGTGGACATTCAATATATTCACATTACGAAAAGATTCATTACACGCCCCTTGAACACCGCTAACAAAAACAGACGAAAACTGCGCCGCAAAAGCATTAGCGATCCCATCAGGGGGCTCAACAGACTCATCACCATTCGTCATAGACCCTGGAATACGTGTTTTATTTTTACGCATATTAATAAAATTCCACAATTTTTTCGGGTCATTTTGAATAGAGCCGTTCATACCAGCCATATAATTCCGGAAATCAGCGTTGATGCTGGAGCCGACAAGCCTTCTGTGTTCCCTAAATTTATTTCTGTAGAATTCAAGACCCCGCGATTTAAACAATTTCAAGTAATGTCTTTTAACTTTAATTAAGCTACGCGTTCCAAACGAAAACCAGGGTGGAAAAGATGCACTACTAGATGTGGTCATGGGTATGCAGCGCCAAAAATAGTCATCAATGATACCATAAAGATTATCACATGCAACGTTCACGTCATCATAATCCAATACGGACTCCCAATTTGTTGCAGTAAGTAGACTGTACAGTTGAACAAAGTCTGCGCGTTTGAAATTGAATCTGGGATTATTTGAGAACTTAAAGTTCCTAGAAGCAGACACGCCACAGGAAACAGTGAAAACAAGGGCCGGATGATGAGGATCTTCGGGAACCAATAAAAAGTCAGCCCTATGACAATCACATGCAATATCTCTCGAGCAGAAGATCAAATCCAACAACCTCTCATTACGATTCATACATTTATTGAACTGGTTAGCCTCATTTGATACAACGAAGCTATTAACGCTGTACGCTTTACCACAGCCCATATTACCAAGATCAGGAACGTTGAAGTCACCTGCGAAAACAAAATCACTACTAACCAACTCCAACAGTTCCAATTTATGGAACATATGATCATACATAAATGCAGGTGTCGAAGGGGGCATGTATGCAGTGATAATATTAACAGGTTTATTGTTGATAACCAACGATACGCAAAGCAAATCTATATTATACTGGATCAAATCTGCATCAATATTAATTTTGACCTCAGCACATACGTATGTTGAGGCAACGGCACCACCACCATCCAGGCCACCCCTGTCATGTCTGAACACTACGTATTTGCTACTAAACAATTCAGAATCAAGTAAATTTTCATTTGCCCATGTTTCAGTTAGTATAATAATATCATAATCATCACTAGCCAATAAATTATTAAAAAATACAAATGTCTTAGTGTTCGATCCACGAACATTCTGATAATAGACATCCAGGACCCCCGTTTTTGACTTACAATCCTAGGCAAACCATTTGTATATCGAAGCCTAATATTTTCACCAGAAGATTTACGCTGTCGATAATCGGCCACAATTTTATTCAATATATCAATCAATCAATCAATTAATATCAATCTGTCTAGCCGACAGATCCCTGGAAATAAAATTTTTTTTTCCCCGGATAGTCTCTCAAGAGCCTACTCTTGCGCAACACAGACGCCACCCCATCCGTAGAGGACAACACTACCTTCAACGGTCTACCATTTCCATCCGTCCTGACTGCTCCAAGCCTGATGGTCTTATTGCCATTCGCGCTAACGCTATTATTTAATTCCAGAAAATTAAACAGATCATTTACTTTTTTCGCATCACCATCAGGAGCTTCATCCTCGTCCAAGTTGAAGATCACAATATTCTTCTCACGACGTTTACGATTCTCAATTTCATTAATCACATCCTCCATGTCAATTCCCCTGGGCTGGTTCCCAGATGTCCCAGTAACCAGATTAGCAATACGCGACAACTCACTTTGGAAGGATCCAATGACACTTGTGAGATTTTGAATCTGGCCAACAATATCAACCGAACAACAGGTGGAGCAGGTCCATTTTATATTCTTCTTCGATCTTAGGATTCTAGAATCCTTATCACTCAGATTAACACAAACTAAACCGAATACAGTCCTGCATACAAAGCAATTTACTGTCTCGCTCTCTTTGAAATCCATATTACAACATTTACAACGCACAGACATGGCAAATTACTTCGATATAAATAACATTTAGCAGGGAAATGACAAAGGACACAATTCTTCACACTAGCGGTGCCCGTCGCAGTGACTTACAACAAGAGACAAACAAAGGCAAAAGCAGGCAACGGTAAGGTACTGTTTCAGAATACACAGGAGAAGGAGCTAACTTTACTGGAACTTCAAGAGCTGACCCCGTATAGACATATAAAAATGTGTAAAATATGTAGGAGAGTAAAAACGGCGATGGTATAAAAAAAGCTCTTGCAAGAAGATACAATCAAAGCGAAGGTTGTAACTGTTCATAGACTTGCCGGAAAAACGATATGTACTACACAAATGCAATCTTCACTATCTAGTAACACGAAATACACTCCGGATGCAGGTATAAACATCTAATTATTAATCAAACAAACAATCACCGAAAACGCTTGAAAACAACGGAGCAAGAAATAAACGTGTGTGTCTCTCACAGACGATGATGCAATATATGATTTAATAAAAATACCTTTCCAAAATAAGTATAAACATCAATCATTATCACCTTTACTATCTTTTGTTATAGATGTTATTGGCCCACAAATATCACCATGTATCAATACCAAAGGCCGTTTTGTATATATTTTATATTTATTATTTCCAAATGGTAATCTAGTTTGTTTTCCTTGAATACATATTTCACAATTTTCATCATATTTCCTACATCTTTTATTGGAATGTTCAAACTTTCTGTCATAGTAATTGAAATTTTTTGATAATATCTTTGCCTAAAAATGTACATCTTGTGTTACTAAATTAGCCATTTTTTCTGGTGGTTTGAATGATAGCTCATATAGTTTTCCGTTCGTGCTTCCTTTTCCAAGTAAACTTTCCTTAGTATAAATTTTAGCTTCATTATTGTAAAATACTATTTTCATATTTTTTTTTCAATTTTACGAATAGAAAACAAATTGTATAATAAATTTGGTACTAATAGAATATTTTGTACAGGTATCTTGATATTTTTATCATTAATTTCAGACACAATATCTATTTCACCAATACTGTGAACTTCTAATATCTGTCCTTGTTTTGTTACTGCTATTTTTAAAGATTCGTCTAATTTTTTTTAATACTTTAAATACTTAGTTGTTTACCACATGGATCGGTTATCCCTGAGTTTAGAAACCAACCCATATTACTGCATTTCACACCCCATAAAGGCACTATTTTCCTCCTTAACCATTAAGTTTGCATTTTTATTGTTAATGGTATTAAACCTGTACCCACGCGTCGCATTATATTTTTTATTTGTACCAACATTACAGTGTATGCCTATGACCTATTTTCCACACAAATTGCATTTGTACTTGAATCTTGTGTGACTAGTAAAGGCAGTAGTTTGTCCTTTTTAGCTAATGATTCTTTTATGAAATTTAAAGATACTTACGCAATTCTCTGATATTCCTGTTAATTTTTTTTTAGATTCCCGCCATCATTAAATTTCAAGGCCAACAATTTTCATCATGTAAATAATTGCGCAATAATTTCTTTTCGCTCAAACGCTTCTGTAAATTTTTTCCACACATCTTTTGCAGTTTTGCAGTCTCTTACGTTTTCTAACCTATTATCTTTGTATAATAATCGATTTACACTTACTTTCCTTCTTATTATTTTCTTCATTTTCCGTGAATGCTTCCATATTACTAACATACTTTAATAAATGATGATCTTCTAGAAGACTTTCATTAGAATTTCCAATTATTCAAATTTATTTCACTAAACAACGGCATCCTATATTTTCCATCCACCATGTTTAACACGCTTCCTTGAAATATTTTGAACACAAAAGTTTGTCACAAACACAAAACGCTTCCTTTAAATAACCATCGCGACTGGGCCCATTACCACCTGTTGACTTTAAAGCATTTTGTAACAATGAAGAAAATATAGCATTTATACGTTTTATTTTAACACACACATTACAGAACAAACTTCCTTTTATAAGGGGTTTTCCAATAAGGACTTGACAACTTTTTTTCAAAATAAAATTCAGACCATTTGAGATATTTCAAAAACTTTATTATCGGGTTAAAGTACAATCAAAACATTTATGAATGGAACTCGACTTCGTTCATATGGCCACCGCGGGCACGTTTGCAGCTGTCGATTTGTTCGACCCAATTTTCGATGACTCGGACACACAATTCGGCCGAAACGGCTGCTATTTCGCGTTCAATGTTGGCTCTGAACTCTTCCAACGTTGTCGACTTGTTGGCATAGACCAATGACTTGACGTAGCCCCAAAGAAAAAAGTCTAGAAGCGTTAAATCGCACGAGCGAGGCGGCCAATCGACTGGTTCATTTCTTGAGATAACACGCTCATCAAACTTACTCTTCAATAAATCGATTGTAACGTGTGCTGTGTGGCTTGTGGCACCGTCCTGCTGAAACCACATGTTGCCCAAGTCTATATCTTCCAATTCGGGCCAAAAATAATCGGTGGTCATGGCACGATAACGATTACCATTCACAGTAACGTGACGATCATTATCGTCGACGAAAAAATATGGCCCTATGACGCCGCGGGCATGCAAACCGCACCAAACAGTTATTTTTTGTGGATGAAGTGGTGTTTCATGAAGCACATGTGGATTTTCATCCGACCAATAACGCATATTTTGCTTATTGACGAACCCATTGAGCCAAAAATGAGCTTCGTCACTGAAAATGATTTTGCGATGAAATTGATCATCTTGACGCATCTTTTCCAGAGCCCAATCGGAGAACGTACGTCGCTTCAAATGGTCCATCGGCTTCAATTCTTGAGTCAGCTTGATCTTGTATGGGTGTAAACCAAGATCCCTACGCAAAATTCGCCATAAAGTGGTCTGGGCGATGCCCAACTCTTGAGAACGCCGTGGAATTGACTGATTTGGATCATTTGCTGCGTACGTTTCAACGGCAGCGATATTTTCGACACTTCGACCAACCCGTTGTTTCACTGGCGCGGCAACATCACACAACGAATACGTATACTCAAATTTTTGCACTAAACTTGTTACTGCCTGTCTACTAGGGCGAGAATTACGACCGAAAATCGGAGTTAACGCTCTTAAAGTAGCGGTCACCGACTCCGAATTTCTGTAGTAAATTTCTATAATTTGCAGACGTTGTTCGTTCGTGTACTTTACCATGATGAAAATGTTAAGTTTACTGAATAAATTGACAGTGACAGTTCGATGATTAGTGAAAGGGTGCGTTCACAAATTAAATTAAAAGTTGTCAAATCCCTATTGGAAAACCCTTTATATTACTGCCAATCTACATGCACTAAAAATACCCAACAGTATCGCATAAAGTTTACTGATTCTACATCAACATGGAAGTTTTAAATGAAAGTAGTACTACTAGACATTCTATTGGACGATAGGTGCGAGAAAAAGCCAGTAATAGAAGGTGCAAATTACAATGAATGGGTTTGAAGAGATGGCAAAGACCAATTATCGTGACACCAGTGCTACCAGGTCTACCGATTTTTCGGTAGATCTACCGAATTTGGATTGCAACTACCGATCTACCGATTTAAACGATAATTCTACCGAAAATCCAAGTTTTCTGTCAAATCCAATTTTTGTTCATATGTCCATACTATATTTATATCTTACTTTTTTAATATAAGAAATTTCTTGTTGATCATTAATCATAGTAGTTATGAAACGATGCCCAACATCGAAATTACAATTAGTCACGTATGTTTGTATTAAAAATTGTTGACGTCAGGATATAAGAGTAATAAACAAATAATTGCTGGCCCTCGAAAGCAAATCTGAGAAAATATTTGTCTATGTTATTTTATGTTTAGTAATATGTTACGTCGCACATTCATTATAGAAGTGGATATTTTATGTAGGTACTATTTAATTCGATATTAATTAGTATAAGCCTATCGAGCTTAAGAATATTACACATGACGACCCATTTAAATTGTATACACAGTTATATAGTTGTGTTGCAGTTATGTGTGTTTTTTAAGGTAAATTTTATAAATATCAATATTTATTCCTATATTACTCTATTTAATTATATTAACCTATAATACATGCATTATTTATTAATTTTGTAAATAAATATATTTGATATATTATACTTTAGTTTTAATATATAAATTTGTTATATTATGAATAAAAATTTAAATGTACCGAATTTTTGCGAAATCTACCGATTTTTTGCGAAATCTACCGAAAAATTGCGAGCTAATCTACCGATATTGCCCACAATGACCTGGCAGCACACATTTACATGAGAGAGTCATGATACATAACTACAACCTCGGCTGAAAGAGAGTGGAGAAAACTCTTATCGCTATGTGAAAAGAAGTGAACATCAAGTCTGCATCTTGAATAACAGAAATTCTTTTCATTGAAGTATGAGCAAAAGAATATTTCAGTGTTCTTTGCAAAACTTGAAGAAATTCTAAAAAAGAATACAGCAATTAAAAAAAAAGAATATCCGATAAAATGTGAATTACTAAAGTGTTAATGTCTTTGCTGTAGAAGTACAAACATTTTGTGGCAGCCTGGAATCTGTCACCTGAAAAGCATATTATTGAAGAATTAATGGCTAGTTTACTAATTGATGAAAAATGATTAACTGAGAGAGATCGGCCGGTAACAGGAACGTCATCTGCATTGGCAAGTAAGAGTTGCGAGGCGGTTGAACACAATAAAAAGCATGTCATTATTGTAATAAGCCGGGACATTTAATAAGTGATTGTAGATTTTGTATAAATAAAATACAGCAAAACTTCCAAAAGCAATAACAGAAGTAATGTATTTGTAGCAGACATTAAAAATATCCAAAATTTATTAGTCGATGCCGAGGAAGCAAATATGTATTTGTTATACAAAACAATTATTTACAAGGTTAAAAATGTTATAATAGGTGATGGAAGTGAATTATATGCTGTTAGTTGTGGAGGAACGCTTGAATTAAAAGCATGTATTTTTTTATTTTAGAAAGATTTTTTTTTACAAATATTAAAGTATTTAAACAAATTGGATACAGTCAGTAGAATTGTTAAACAAGATTTATTGTTAAAAAAGAAGTATGACAATTTCTTAATTCGTTTCAACGATTTATTAATAATTCTAAAAAGAACCGCAGTGCAAAGTGTTTGGTGATTTTCAAGTAGACACATGAGAACCAAATATTGGAAAAAGTTAGGGCAGGCTACGGCAATTTAAAGAACAAAGCGGGCCACCGTACATCAAATACGCCAACGTCAAAAAAATCGAAAACATATTGCCACTCCCTGACGCAAGGTAGATGTTGAATATTTTTCTTTTCGTTATCCATTTAGATATTAATTGTGTAAGATACCACTTAAATTCACGTAGACTAGCTTTTGTGAGCTACGAGATTAATTTAGTCTTATATAAGTCGAAAAAGAACAAGCAGAGAATAAAATATTCATAAACAAATAAATGAACGAAAAAAAACATAGAATACGTGAACGAAATAGGTTGAGAAATTAGAATAGAATAGAATAGAATGCCTCTCTACACTATACCCTAATGTAGATAGTAGCACAAAAGCCCCTATTGCTTACCTTAAAAAATAATAATCTTTCGTTTCCCCTAAGAAAGAAATTAACCAGCTAATTCGGAGAATAGGAGGGGGGTTCCTATATAGAAGTCCTTAGAGGGTGCCACAGCATTAAATTTTAAACTATCTGTTCATTTTTCAGCATGTAATCAATGACTAAAAAAGCAACCCTGTTATAATATAAGTCTTCAAATATATCAATCTACTTACTAACATATAATTAATGACTAAATAAGCAACCCTAGTATATAATTCCTCAGAAATCTAATTACTAACATGTAATCAACAACTTAAATGAGTAATGCAGTTATATAAATCTTCAGCAATAGTAATCTAATGATTAGCTTATAATCAAAAATATTAGTCAGTATTCAATGACTTAAACGAGAAATACTAGTATACATATATATCTTTAGTAATGTTAATCTAATTGTTAGTATGTACTCAATAATCTTACTCTAATTATTAGCAAGTAATCAGTGACATAAATGAGCAATACTATACTACAACCAATTCAATTTGGCCAGTCCAGCAGCACGATCGTTTTAAAAGATACACTCCCAGGAAAAAATTTGGGGCGCTTAATTCAAAAGTTTGAAGGTAGGTTTAGTGTTAATCTTGGTCTTTTTCGCTTGCCGGCGACTATAATTTTCGGCTCAATATTTTGACGTTACCTGCTTCCAAGATGCTTAGCACCTCTCTAAAAGATCCCTGTCGATTCTCTATTGATCTTTTAACAAGAAATCTGTCTCATCGATCTCTTGTCTTTCTCTTTCTTCCACAATGAGTATTGCCGCACGAACTTTGCCACGCTGTCAACTGCTTGACAAGAAACACGATATCATTTGGCTATTTCTCGATGAGAATAGTTCTCAATTTCTCTACTGCCACTTTCTGTGCACTGGTAATGTCTTTATGTCACCCCGATGTTCAAAAATCGCGAGTCCCACAACATAAAAAAGACAGAAAGAAAGTAATCAATATATCATAAAAAACTAATTCTATTTCACAAATTCGATATCTACAATAAAACTTTCACTTTCCATATACAACGCTGTGTTCAGAATGACGAAAAGACGAGTGTTCAATGGTGGTTAGAATACTGAAAATTTTATATATGTTGTTAGGGATTATCGCCAATACTAAAAAAGAAAAACAAGGAGATATTTGTATTATCTGCTTCTGGGCTTCCGGGCTGGAACCACGTCACTGGTATAACTGTCGACGTTTCGTACCCACTTTTATGGGACATCTGCAGGGCTCAACTACTGCCACTGTCTGTCACACTGAAATTGGAGAAACGTCGGCAGTTATTTCAGTGACGCGGTTCCAGACCGGAAGCAGATAGTATGAACCACGACCGCGGAAGTCTACGTACCAGATTAAGGAGATATTTTTATTTTTATATTTTTTTCTACTTACTAAATATTTCTGAGAAATGTGGTGGCCTTGATATAATTGCGCAGTACAGTATGTCACTTGTTAGCTATGTGAACAAGTGGAGTGTTTCAATTGTTTTAGCTAAATATTTTTGAAGATCTAACGTAATTTTATAAATTGTTATTCAATCTTGTATAAACAGGTATATAATAGAAAATTCTTTCAAGACGTACACTCGACTAGCAGAACATCGCTACTGTCAGAAGAACAAAGCAACAGATCGAAAATAACAGATTCTTACAAGAGAAGATTTTTAAAAGAAGATAAAACTCGAAGCAGAATCTCGAGAAGAAAGTACTGTTACAAGTTAATTTGTCCAAAACTTATATAATATTGTTAATTATGCAATTATGTGCTTACTGCTGCAGTATTTAATCAAAAAAGATCTGCAACATACCGAATTTAAAATTTCCAAATTTAGTAATTGTTTGATAATTTTATATAAATTAAAAATCGAGAATGATAATTTTATTATCTAAAAATGAGTACCTTTTGTAATATAACATTTTTAAAAGTGTACATCTTGACCGTATTTTGTAAAAATTTTGCTGTATATGTATATACACTTCCTATTTATGATAAAGAGGCTAATATAAGTAAAAATATAATTACTAACTTATAAATTAGTTTAAATTGTTAAAGGTATATTTTATTTCAAAGAATTGGAAATATGGAGTTGTATGGAATGGATCTGGAAAAAGTGGGAAAAACAAAATGTATGTGTAACTTACGTTTTGCTAATTATTGCCAATAAAAGAATCACCTTGATTAATGTATCAAACTTTTCTAACAATAAATAATACAGGTTAGTAAGACACAAAATAATTTTGTATTATTGAATTTTTGTTTTTTAATTCAATACTACCATATATATTTCAGATAGATGAAATTTTATTGTACATTGTTTTACATTTTGAAGGAGAGCCAAATTTGAAAATTTCATTGAACTTATTAAGTATACCAGTGCAATATCAACTTCACTTAATCCGATAAAATTTATTCCAACAAAAGAAAATTTGCCAAGTTAACATCGAATTTCATATAATCAGTATTAATTCTATGGAGTTTTATAGATTGGAGAGGGTTAGCTGATTTACTAGGTTATAATCAAAAGGAAGTTTCACTCTCAGTTGTTCTAATGATCAAACACTTAATGCCCTAAAGAAATGGCGTGACCAAGATCATTGTTGCTCATATTTTCAAAAAATAGATCGTTTTGATATTTATGATGTTAATAAACACAGAAGTAACATAGATACATCTTTATTTATTACATTAAAAGACAACAAACATTATCATATATTTATGAAAGAATGTTATCTCATTGGCGGTGCAATAGAACCTGATGCTCCAATGCAAATAATTGCAAATTGTAATAAAAGATTAATCATAATTCTCTCTCTTGCATTTTTAGAGAATCTACAAAATAAATACTTTAACAGTTTTGCTCAATCAATCGGAATAGGTAAATTCTGATAAATTAAGAATATAAAAGTATTGATGGCTTAAATAAATGCTTTCTAGAGCAGAGACAAAGGAAATTTATATAATACCATGTATTTATAAAGACTGAAATAGCATTCCGGCTAAAACTTCTGCATAAATTGAACTTAAGAGAACTGGTGTTTTGCGAAATTTTGCCATAAATTATATCCTTGAATAATTCCAGCACAGCTGCTATCAATTAGGTAAACACTCACTGATTTAAAAAAACAATCCAATTAATCTCTATTTTTACAATTTTGCAAATATTTTCCTATGCATGGTTATTATCACAAGCTAAATTAATTTATATCTTAAATAATAATATATCAACAATGGTAATAGAGTTACTACTATTTACATTTATTTACTTGTAAACCTATATACCTATATTTTCTATTTATCAGTTCATTCTGAGCGAAATACTATTTGTAAAAAGAATACAAGTTTACATAAAAAAGTAAATACAAAGTTATTTGACTATTTTTATTCCTGAAAGTTAAATACATTTAATAAAAAAAATTTAATACAGTCGGGCCTCGATTATCCGTGATGGTCGGGACCAGAAGCATTACGGATAATCGATTTTCACGGTTAATCGAATAATAATTTTGATTATACAGTTTTTAATATTTTTATTATTTAACAAGTGAACATTGGTGTACATACATATTTACATTTAAAAAAATTAATTCAAGAAGTTTATGTACATTTTTAAATTAAATATGTATGTATATATTAAATTTTCTACTGAAAACATGAGGCAAAAAAAGGACATTAAGCAAAAAAAGAATACGATTTCTTAAAAAAGTCGTGTAATGTTGTTTGTCTAATATTTTTCAACTTATAATTTTCTTTTATAAGTTTTTCTTGGATGCGATAAACTTCAATTTTATCCTGCTCTGTAATTCCGGAACAACCAGGGCTATCCAGGAAATTCAGCAATGTGCTAGATGCCTCTATCACTTTTTTTAAAGTGGTTTCTGAAACAATTACATCGTCTTCATCAGTGTCTTCCAATCCATTGTCTCGCTCAGGTTCATCTGAGTTACTGTTTGCCATGCTTATAATTTCTTCATCTGACAAAACAGCAAATTGGGAGGCATTTTCATCACATTTGAGCCATGTCTCTATATCCTCTGTGGTAAAGTCATCCGTAATATTGATTATTTGTGCCACATTCTCGAGCGTATTCGATATTTCCATACCTATAACAAAAATCAATGAATTTTTGCATGAAAATATTTTATAAAATTTTAAAAATATGCCTACACACACCTTCATTATCTGGGCAGAGCAAATTATTCCAAGCGTTTTTCAAAACTTCAGAAGTAACAGGGTCCCAAGCATTATCAATAGACCACAGGGCTTTCTTTATATTACATTCTTTCTTAAAATCTTCTCTATTATTTGACGAGACTAGTTTTTGTACTATAGTTTTACGATAATGGCATTTAAAACTCCATATTACACCCTGATCCATCGGTTGGATCAAGGACGTACAATTTGGTAGAAAATATTTCACAATAACGTTTTTAGCCTTAAAATTGTGAACGCCTGGATGTGCCGCGCAGTTGTCCAATAACAGGATTTTGCTATCATCCGTAAGACCGATTTTCTTAAAATGCTCTCTAACCTCTGGCACAAAGTTTTTGTTAAACCATTCTAAAAATATTTGCGGCGTTACCCATGCTTTTGAATTGGCCTTATAAATTACGGGAAGCTCGTATACATTTTTTAGGGCTCTAGGACGAGCACTTTTACCAATAACTAAAGCTTTGCACTTGTGTGTACCAGCAGCATTAGCGCAAACTAAAGTGGTTAGTCTTTCCTTTGACACCCTATGTCTATCTATGAATCTTTCATTGCGACAAACCAAACTGCTCTCGGGCAAACACTTCCAAAAAAGGCCTGTCTCTGCCCCATTATAAATTTGCTCACTGGTAAGATTTTCCGTTGATATCAATTCATTTAATTGTTCTACAAACATTGTGGCTCTTACATAGTCTGCTGAAGATTTTTCTCCTTCAGTATTAAGTCTTTTTATTCTATGTCTATTCGTAAAATTTTGCAACCACCCGTTGGAGTATTCACACTCAGAATGAATGTTTAGTTTTGTGTGGTATATTTTAGCCTTTTCTCGTATCATCAGTCCTGTAATTGGAGTGCCTTTAAAACGCTCTTGTCTGAACCATTCGTAAAGTGCCAAATCTACTTTTGGCTGTTCAGCTGTCTTTAAAGTTTTTCGGTTACGAAATCCAACCACCGAATCACTCTGCACAAAACTTTAAAAACTTGTCTTTGTTTTTTATAATGTCATAAGCGGTCTGTATCCTAACTTCGTATTTTTGAGCTAGCATTTTAACACTCACATTATTTTTTGAATGTTCGTTAATTATTTTAACTTTATTTTCAATATTTAAAACGTTTCTTAATTTTTTACCACTGGTAACGATGCCATACTAAAAATATATTTAGATCTAACCACCCGCACTTCTCAAATTTCAAAATTAAACTAATCACTTGTAAATGCTTCTGACTCATCGTATGCAAACAAGGGAATTCCCCGTTTTCATGTTTATTATATGTATGAATTTGAAGTTAATAAAAAAATTCTGCCATCACGGATAATAGAGGTAATCACGGTTAATCGAAGCAAACAATTTGAAAACATTGCAAACAAAAAACAGAGGCCATCACGCTTAATCGGGGTTACCGGTTAACCGGATCACGGATAATCGAGGCCCGACTGTACTAAAATTTTCAGTTTATTTGGGAGTCAGTATAAAATATCGAAAGTAATTAATTAAATTATTATAAACACTAATCTTACTTACCTGTTTGTGCTTTCGTTCATAAAAGTCTTGATCTTCAATTTTTTGACGGCGATTTCTTTCTAGTCCTGCTAGTAGTACCACGTCTATTTCAACGCCTAGAATGGATACATTGATTGTCCCCTAAATTATTCCACAGTCAGTGTTTGACATTAATTCCTTCTAATTAGAAATTAGTAAATTGTTTTTGGAAGATTCAATTAAATATAAAACATTTTTCATACCATTGAAAAAGGCATTATTTATTATATTTATGGCTTTGCAATGCGAATACCGCGCAATAAAATTTCGACGGTACAGATCGTGTACGGAACTTGTTTCGTGCGGGATCTTGCCGTATTTTTCCCAGGTGCGTCACTGTTTATCTGCTGATGAGGACAACTTAGTTGTCGAAATACGTATACAGAACACGAAAATTAATGTGAAAAGGGATTATATATCAATCTTAAGTGATTAAATCTAATTATCATATTTGTTGATATAGTTTTGTAATTATTTTCACTAATTAGTTTCTTCGAAAAATATATCAAATAAATCCTTGCACAGCCCAAGTTTGCATTATTCAAATGCTTAACATGAATACCATTATTTCATAAAGAAGTACTACAATTAGATAAGCAGCAATTTTTTAAATAAAATCAAACTACATAAATATACTTGTCATTTTTTTCAAGAGTAAAGAATACAATAAATATGTACAAAAAGAAAGTTTTAATCAAAATAAAGGAGTTAAAAATTATCATGTCTCGTTAAAAACTGGTAGTCAAATTTTAATTGTATTAATTTGTGCTGCATGAATGTACTCTCCGCGCAACATGAATAGGACCACCCGACTTGTTGCAAGCTTTCGGTGGTTTGAAAAACAATTCATTTACTAAAAATACAATGCAAGTTTGTAATGGTATGATATGGCAAATAATACGCATTATTGCGCAATAGTGCCTAACGTTATGCATTGGGTGACGTAAGTACCACATACATATAAAATGCACCGCGCCGGTTGGATACGACCAGTATTTAATAGTAAGCTACCGGATGAGTGTCGAGTTACAACGTGTATCCGGATAAACAAACATCTGTAATTAAGGGTATTCCATCAAGAAGGGTATTCCTCAAGGGCTACTGCAAAGAAAATAAGTCGATCACACCAGGTTGTGAACAATTTTATTAGGGATCCCGAGAATTATGGAAAACGTTTTAAAGGGCAAACAACATCCGTTACAACTAAGAGAGAACGTCGAGCTATATTACGCGAAGCATCGAATTCGGCATTAACGGCAAGACAAATCGCGAATAACGTTGGAACGAATGCATCGGTAAGAACTGTACAGAAGTTACTGAAGACCTGTCCGCATTTAAAACGTTTGAAAATTAAACGACGGCCTCCTTTAAGGGAATTTCAGCGCACTGCACGTCTTCAGTTTGCTCAAGCAAAAATGGGGTGGACAAGAGAATGGCAAACTGTTATTTTCAGTGACGAGAAGAAGTTTCATTTAGATGACCCGGATGGGTTTTCTTATTATTTCCACGATTTACGTAAAGATGAAGTGATTCAGTCACGAAGGCGAGCCGATGTTGGTTCAGTCATGGTATGGGGAGCTGTTTCCTATAACGGACCTGTTGATTTAGTAATAGTGAAGGGCAGACAGAATTCGGAAAAGTGCGTCCAGCTGTTGCAACAGGTGAAAGACAAATTTTCCAACGTTATGGCAGGTGAGCCATTTATTTTCCAACAGGATAATGCCAGTATTCACACCGCGCGCATTGTTCGACGCTGGTTTCAAGAACAAGGCATGGAGGTTCTCGATTGGCCATCGCTCTCCCCCGACCTGAACATCATAGAAAATGTTTGGGGATGGTTGTCGCGTAAATTGTACTCCAATGCTACCCAATTCAGTTGCGCTGACGAACTAGAGCAGGCGCTGAAACGAAGTTGGGCGGAACTTCCCGTTGACTACTTGAGAACCCTGTATAATTCCATTCCATCCCGACTATTTGAGGTTATAAGAAATAATGGCAAAAGTACTCATTATTGAACAATAAAGTATTTTGTTATTGCAAACGAATCTTTTATTTTGTAGATTGGTCGTATTCAAGTGGCGTTTAATTACTCTACTTATTGTCATTAGTAACGTACATTTGCACTGACTTTTACAAAAATTATATTTGGTACCTACATACATCTTTTTATCAACCCTCTTATTTTCGAAAATAACAATTCCAGCGCGCTACCATGTCTATACCAACTACAAATGTCATGTTGCGCGGAGTGTATGCAACATTAAGTGTCAAGTGAGCAACTGTCAGTATCACTGTATGCACTATTAAATAGTTAAGTACAGACAAAAAAGTATATATAAACCTATATGTATATATATATATATATATATATATATATATATATATATATATATATATATATAGGTTTCTTAATGTCACATTATTAAAATAAAAACCTAAATCAATTATAATATAAATAATCATATTCAATATTTTAAAATATAAGAAATGCCGTAGTAATATAAAAAACAACTTAAATATTTCAAGGGCCCGCCTTGTAACAGTAATGTAGGAACTACATTTTGCTCTAGCTTGTTTTGGTGGGCATTTTTAAGAAAAAACATCTCTTAAAATGTATATTGCAGACCTTTGCGCTTTCTTTCAGAACATCCTGACCTCCAATTCTGACGATCCATTCACCGTGTCTAATTTAAAATTTCTTTATCTATAATTTATTTCACACTTCTTTAGATATTTATTACACTTCGAAATTATAAATGAATTATACTGTGATATATTTAATAACATTATTTTCTATTAGAATATCCCATTAAGATATGCATATCTTCACGATGTGTAATTAAAATAAAATATTTATTTGCATTTGTTTCATTTACCTTGTTTCTATCGACAAATTAAGTAAATGAACGTCTCTAGCTAGAGCATTTTTGGTATGGTCTTTTGCAGTCGGGTGCAGATTAGACTATAACCAGATGCGACACTCTCTGTCGGCACTTTTGATGTTGCGGGGCCGATTTTCATGACCTTGAGCCCATTCATAACGTGGTCCGCCATTTTGCAAGGGGTGTCTGCAGCGCGGCATATTTGTTTTAAAGGATATTGACGTTTGCATGGCGAAATATTCAACTTAAATCATTGAAAATATTTTGAAAAAGCATTAAAGGTAGTACCTTTACGTAAGAAATGAAGAAAGAGTAAATAAAAAAATTGCAAATATCCCCTATTTGATATTTAAAAGAATTAAATACTAAATTTTCTTCAATTTTAAAAACGACATAGTTGCTATAATTTGCAGGTAAGTAAGTAATATCTCATTCCAGTGTCTGGGATGAGATATAAAAAAAGACATATTGTTTATTTTTATTTTGATGTCACACATATTAACTATTATAAATGCGAAACTTTTATAAATTTCCGATTTTTTCCCTTTTGAGAAACCAAATCTCTATTGATAAATTTAACACTTGTAAATATTCAAAATCTTATAAACAGATGTAAAAGATATTCATAAGAAAAATGTTCACATGGGTGTGAAAACCTTATTTCGACAAGCTTATTTTTTAAACGATTTCCAATTTTTCCTTGTAGAGCGTTACAAAAGTTGCTCTGAAAACATGTTTCTAATTGACAAATATAGTTATAGAATGAATGATGAGGCATTTTAAGATTGCCAAAAGTGTCTTTGTTTTCATTTTCATAATGATTATAAAAAGAAAATAAAAACGACGTATCTAAATTTTTCTGTGTTTTGCTAAATGTTACGCAAACTTGACAAACATGCTGTTGCAAACATTTATGTATTAAATATCCACTGACATACACCAATGCATTCTGCTTGTCGATATCCAAGTTTCGGTAGTCGGTGTCTGGTACTGTCAGTTCAAATCTTGTATGGCATTCATCAATATCTATATTACTAAAATGTTCAAAATTGCTTGTTCCAACTATGTGAAGAATATTATCGAAATCGTTTATGCAATTCGCACCTTCAGAATGTATGAAATAATCAATAGCAAACAATTTCTTGAACGCTCTCTGAAATTGTATTGGCGTAGGATTGAAAGCGTTGCCACTTTGTTGCCTAATGGTACCGAAGAAATTCTCCAAAGCATCTTGATTGAATCGTCTAGTAAGTAGTATGGGTTTATCCAAGTGTTCCCACAATTGAAGAATTGAAGATATCGTTACTTGCCAACACCATAACGATTTTATTCTTTTTGTAATGTTTGTATTTTCTTTATCTATAACTTGAACAGTTTGGAAAAATGAAAACATAGTCTGCAAAAACTTCATTTGATGTTCTTCTCCTCTCAATGGTCTGTTCATTATCTTTTGGGCTTGGAAGTGGGAAGAATTTAAAATGTCGAATATCTTATCCATCTTATCAATGAAATCAATGGTTCCTGCAGCAGCTGCAGGAAGGCCACCAAAAGACATGTATGTTGACATACCTGCGGCCACAGTGGAACTAAATACCTGTGCTGCAAATTTTACTTTCATTTTCTGAAAATTTGTAGGGTTAATATGTCCATCGGTAAGTTTTGGCGCCAATCGATATGGTAGAGTTCTGTCTCTGACGTAGAAAGTATCTACATATGTTTTATCTGTCAAATTATCTCCATACTGAAAGTGATACTTGAAAAAAGTGTTCCTCGTTGCCTTTAGCAGGTGTGGCGCATCAAAAATGTAGAAGATTTTCTCATTTTCTATGTAAAAATACGGGTTTTCCGATGTGACCCCCAATTGTCTTGACAATCTATAAAAATTCGATCCCATGTCTGACACTACTGCCTTCACATTGCATCTGCAGCTTCGTAACATGTTTATGCAGTTTACTAGTGTTTTCTGTAACGTATTCCCCATAGCACATGTAGCTTCAAATGCATATGCCACTTGTTGTTTCCATTTCACATGGATTCCACGGGCCATAAACACTAATGCAAATTGTGCTGGATCACATGTTTTTACCCCATCTATGTTCTGCAAGCCAATGATTTCATCTTCCTTCACATTATAGAAAAGATTAGCTTTTAGTGAAACTTCATCCATACACAACACGCAATCCCGTGCTTTGCCTGTGTAATTCTTCAATTTTGTTTTAATCATACTCATGATGAGTGGATTACATCCTGGATTTATACACCAATTTGTGGTTATTCTCTCAAGTGTTCTCTTGCTTGGCAAATTAAATATTCTTTGTAAGTATTTATATACCTTTGGACCTAAGAAATAAATATTTAATGCTATTTGTTTTAATTCATTTGAATAGCGTCTACCCTTGGGTGATTTTCCAAGTAATTCGATTTGAACATTTAACATGGCTGTTAATTGTGTTGGAAAATACTTGTTGCAAAGTCTTTTTAGGGTTTCGATTTCATCTTTCTGTGAATCTTCTGCAGATTGTGGTTGTCTTGCTCTAGTCACTTTCTTTCGTTCATTTTTCAATTTCGAAGTTACTTTCAGAAAATGCGGATTCTTCCTTGAAAGTACTGAACGTGTCTGTACTCCTACAGCCACAGTAGAGATCGTTAAATTGCCATCCTCTCGGGAAGTGCTTGGACGAGGTTCAATTTCGTGAGAAGTAAGGGCTGTAATGATAATATTCCTTAAATTTTGTAACTTAACTGCAATTAATCTATTAAATGTTAATTAATATATACCAAATAAGATTTTATTTGATATGTATTAGGTATATCACCTGGAGTCACTATCTGTTCACTCGGAATATTGATTTCAGAGGTAGCTGTTGATGTGGATACAACAACTTCGATATTTTGCTCTATTATTTCATCACGGATATCTGCAAATAACATAAAATAATGTTAACAAGTTGTAGTTATTTCTTTTGGACAAATATTTGTACATACACCTTTATATACAATGAAAGATGACGTATGTTGTAATTTCGGAATTACATCTTTGATTAATCCTATTTCAAACACTTTGCTAATTTATGACTTGTTTATTTTCTTAAATAATAATCAGTAATCTCAAACACAATTTAATTGATATCAAAATAAATACACAACGGTTGATTTTCGGTTAATTTTTTTATTTGCATGACAGCCGTTTTGTCAACACTGAGGTTTCATTACATAGAACAATAAAATGTGAGAATACGTGAAAACCCTGCCTTAAATGCAGATCGAGAGATGAAAGTAACCAACAAGTTTTGTCATGCAAATTAAAAATTTAATCAACCATTGTGTTTTTATTTTGATATTTACCATGGATTTTCATCAAGTATCGCTCAACTCCATTAACAACTTCTTCCTATTAAGCACAAAATTTCTTGCTATCGGACTAATGTTATTTTAAATAATACTGTTAGAAAACTGTTATAGATAATAATACCTTCTACTGCATCTACAGTTGGAATGATCTGTTCTACAGACAGATTTGTTGGTAAAAATAATGTGGGAACTGCATGCGTATGCAACCTATTCTTCAAATCGTTTAAAAACATTTTGTTTTCAAAGTGTTTGCCACAGACTTTCATGTGATTTATTCTATCATAATTCACATCTAATAAATCTTCTCTATCGATGTTTCTCACCCATACTTTGCGCCTGAAAAACATATTTTATTGCTATAGAAAATAATTCGCATTCACAGTTATATGTACTACCTATCAGGATCCCGTGGAAAATGAAACATGCTGTAAGTTTGCTTTTTACTGTTTTCACTGCATCGCGGCACCGCACACCAAGTCCCACCTCGCGGCATTGCTTTCTTAATAATAATACACTTGACAACTATAAACAACCTAACAACTAACCTATAAACGTAAATCTGTACAATGAACTTAAAAATATAAATATACATAAGAAAAATAAAACTAAATGAAAATAAATGTAATACGATAATAAAATTGGAGATTTATCTTGATCTAACCAAGTTTTTATTGTTTACGTTTGGACACCCCTCACAATATGGCCGTTTGGCACATGCGCATGAAAAATGATATTGGTGAGTGTCGCATTTGGTTATAACTTAATCTGTGACAATATTTTCTAACATTCATAACTCGAGGTGTGCAACTTAATAGTAAATTATTGGGTGTGTGTAGCGCCACGTACAATTCCCGGGAGAACTAAAGTAGACCTGACCTACCTCGACGAGCATTTTGTATTTTCCGTATAAAAATTTACTTAAGTTTTATGCCTCTTAATAAAGTACAAAAATAAAATATTTAACTCTAGCCAGATCAGATACTGTATTTTATTTTTATACATATTAGAAGATAAAAACTATTGTTATAAAGAATAGAGAGTAATGAATAATGAACTTCCTTCTTAACTTATGTACATGTGGATAATAAATTAAAATAAATAGCTTTTTGTATTATTTTACTTTTTTAATTTTTTTTATTATAATTGTATAACGTACATTGAAATTTATCCGAACCTGGTAGTTCCTTTCCTTGTAGAATTTTATTATTAATTTTGTTGTCATTGAAGATAATAATATAAATAAAATGTTTTATTATAGACGCCTTTAAATCTGCTAAATATTCACATTCTCTAAAACCAACAAAAAAATTTTGCAAAAAAAGCAAAACAAATTATTTACCAAGCCTTTTCTGTGTAAATGCTTGCAAAGAAACCATTTAATGTGTACATGAAGTTTATTTGAATATTGGTTTCAAAATGTTCACTACATTTTAACAATAAACTACCTTCATATTCCTTTAATTTAATAGGTTTTGAGAAAGTACATCTCACGACACATATTATAAAAACATCTAGAACAACTGTTACAAAAAGTTTGCACTTTCTTTGCAACGTCCCCACTAATATAAGACAAGGCATCAAAATTTACTTCTGATAGTGAAAGTTGTGGTGGCAACAGAAATTCTTCGGTTGCAGAGTACTGTACTACTTTTCATTGTAAAGAGGTGAGCAATTGTTTAAGTGCAATTAAAGGTCCTTTGTATCGGTCATCTTCACAGTTCAAACCCTTAGAATGTAATGTAGCGAAGTTGCTAATCAACTAATTTTTGAAATAAGGTATAAAACAAGAGCAAGTTGGATTGATATTGCGATACCAAACTGTCTAACTTTACAAAAAAAGTTTCCTAAAAAGTCTTGATTGAATACTCTTGTATTGAAATATTGAAAACCAAGATTTCTTAGAACTTCTCTGATCATTTGAAATCCTCTTAAAGTAAAAATAAAATTATCAATGACTGGTGGACGAGTTCTATCATTGGGTTTTTCTTTTACAAAGTTCATGCTATCTAAAACATCGACAGCCTAATTCCAAATATTTCCTTGTGGCGACGCTATTTTACATTTTGCAATCAATCTAAGATTTTTTCCTACAGAAGTATATTCAACACTTCCATTGTGCCAAATAACTTGTCTAGAAAACTGCATAAACGAGTTGTATCTTTTCCTTCAGAATACAGTTCCATAAATTCTTCATCATCACTGTAATGTAAACAGCAGCTGCTACCGAGCCACTGAATACTTTTGTACAAAGAGAAACTTTCATTTTCTTAATTTTGCTTAGAATAACATGAATCATAGAAGGTTTCAGCATTCCATGCAAGTCTCCCATGCTAATATCTATATTATAGGCAACTAGAATGTGAGACCATTTACTTGTTCTTTCTACCCCATATATTTTAAATTTCAAATTCTTGGTCAAAAGATTATTTCTTAAACTCTTCAATAGATGGGGAAGATCAAATAGAGGAATCACTTTTTTTTGTTGTCTATAATAATATAATATTTCCACAATCACTTTCTCCCACCTCAATGATACCACGCCATGTCTCCTCTACAGCCATATTAATGGCTCTAATATTTGTGGTACCTTAAACATAAATGAACGCAATAATTTGTAAACTGCATTCCGTAGTTTTTCTAACAATGGTTTTGAAATTGCGGACGATATCTGCTATAGGTGTTGATTTACAGAAAGTGTATGTAATAGATTGCTTCAAATTCTTGTAAACCTCCCTTAACATCCAGATCTGCGCATAGTCCGCAATTTCAAAAGTGCGTTTACAGTCATCATCAATGAAACCTTCCACCCTATCCTTGCTTTTCAAGTAGTCTAAGTGAAGCTGTAAGCTCATTTCATAAAATGCAAGAATACACACTTTGTGAATCTTAGTAAGGTATTTTGTTTTAACAGCAAGGTTATGGAAAAGATTTTCACATATACCTGGTTCTGTGGACAGATTGTAATAATTTCTTCAGAGTGTGAACACCCATCAATACAAAAAGTTTACTTAAAAATCTATAAGTTTTAGGAGACTGCTTATACAATGTTACTGATAAAATCTTGTCATCAAAGGTAAAACGTTTTTCAGTTTTTTAGCTATTCCAGTTTTTTAATGAGGGACAGAAAATTTTTTGTATAAATGGATTCATTTTACCTTTTATGACAGTTTCATTAAATTGAGCAACTCACAATATTTTACACGTTCTTTTAAATTTATATATTTTTTGTGCACATTTGTGGTATTTTTTCTTTAACGAGAGAATTTCTTTATAAAAAGGTTTTTTTCATTTGGTATCAATTGTTTTCCATGTGATTTTGTTGTCAAATTTAAAGTCCTGCCTGTAAAAAAAATTGTACAGTAAACATATTAATTATAGAAATAAGGATTATGTGATACTAAGATATTATTCATAAATGAATACTGTATATAATAGATAAAATACTACAGAGTTTAAGTAAATGTAATAAGTGTACTGTATGACCTACATGCAGCAACGGTTCTAGAAAATGTAGTCATTTCGAGAGATGGTCATTGTAAGTGATTGAAATTTAAAACTTCAATATTTAATGCGGCTCAGTAAAATGCAGTTATTTATTCAAGTGATCATCTGTATGTATATTTTTCTTAGAAAGTAACATTAAAGTGCAACAAATAATATAGAAACTGAATCTATTAGGACCCATATAAAATGATTAATGAACTACTCCAAAAAAGAATCCTTACCTGTCACTTTGATATTTTTCTTCTTAATATGGAAGCAAGGACTTTTTTGTACTATTGTTTCAATTATATTGCTTCAATCAATTTCTGCTCCTTTGACGTTGATAACAATGTTTTGAATGCGATTTGTGATCGCCTTTATAATTTTCTTATTGATGGCAGCAAAGTGAACTCATTCTAAATTATACAAAGCAATACTTGTTATAACATTTATAAATGGATCACTTAAATATGTAGTAAAAATTATTTACCTGGTAAATAAAGCGTTAGTATAGCATTTGCTATTAATTTATTATTTTGTGTTAAATATTGTGCCTCAAAATGCCTTCTACAAATGATAAATCTACATCGTTTATTCTCTATTGTCATATTTAACAACTAAGAATTTCCTGTAGCAATGATCCAGTAACATAACATGTTTAATAATCAATAAGGTTGATATATAACCCCTTTCCACAATTAACTATTTGTAAATTCTGTATACGCATTTCGACAACCAAGTTGTCATCATCAGCAGATAATTTCAAAGTGTCGCACCTGGTAAAACACGGCGAAAAAATTGCACGAAAAATAAAATCCGTACGCGATCCGCACCGTTGTAAACCAAGATGTGCACTGTGCATTAAACTACAAAGTAATCATGAAAATATACTAACAATATTTTATTTTATTAGTGAAATGCAAACAAACAGAATTTAGTTTTAGTCGTCAATGCGAAACTATGTACAAAATACTGCGCAAAATTACATTTACTGGTGGAATGTAACTATCGCATGTTTAAGTGCTATAATTATATGATAGGCACTAAAGAAATAAAACCACATTTTGTACTGCATGCAGTGCTGCCAGGTCTACCGATTTTTCGGTAGATTTACCGAATTTGAATTGCATCTACCGATCTACCGATTTAAACGGTAATTCTACCGAAAATCCAAGTTTTCTGTCAAATCCAATTTTTGTTCATATGTCCATACTATATTTATATCTTACTTGTTTAATATAAGAAATTTCTTGTTGATCACTTAATCATAATAGTTAATGAAACGATGTCAAACACCGAAATTACAATTAGTCACGTATGTTTGTATTAAAAATTGTTGGCGTCAGGATATAAAAGAGTATTAAACAAATAATTGCTGGCCCACAAAAGCAAATTCAAGAAAATATTTGTCTATATCTTACGTTTAGTTGATTAAGTCAATCAACCACAGGCTCCATCAAATTCAACTATGTTTAATAATTCTAAAAATATTAAAGTTTATATATTATTACATATACATAGCTATTATTACATTGAATAAGATAAAAATTGCTAGTAAAATTTGTTAACTAGACACAGATTTAAAGCTTCAAGATGGTCTCAACTTCATGTGTTCACCTTGACAATACCCAAGGAACAATTTTTAAATTTCGCGGAAGTTTTGAGTTGGTAGTAGTAAAAATAAATGTTAGCTATGATTTCAATTCATTCAAGAAATTAGGAAATAACATGTTTTTAATGCGTACGGTTTTCGTTTTAAATTTTGAAATATACACCTTAATTATTAATATTCATGCTGTAATAAAATAAAATATAAGTTTAGATGTAGTTATTTTTTCCTTGGGCAACTTAAAACACCCGCGAAATTTAAAAATTGTTCCTTGGGTATGCATATAATATAAACAAATGTAACTAAAACAAGCGGTTCGCATTAAGACAGCTAATTTACCGGCAACAGATTCTGTATACTTTCCATTTAACATTGGTAAAAACTTAACACTATTCGTTTCACGCTAAATGAAAATTATAATTAGAAAAAATTAAACTACAAAGTAATCATGAAAATATACTAACAATATTTTATTTTATTAGTGAAATGCAAACAAACAGAATTTAGTTTTAGTCGTCAATGCGAAACTATGTACAAAATACTGCGCAAAATTACATTTACTGGTGGAATGTAACTATCGCATGTTTAAGTGCTATAATTATATGATAGGCACTAAAGAAATAAAACCACATTTTGTACTGCATGCAGTGCTGCCAGGTCTACCGATTTTTCGGTAGATTTACCGAATTTGAATTGCATCTACCGATCTACCGATTTAAACGATAATTCTACCGAAAATCCAAGTTTTCTGTCAAATCCAATTTTTGTTCGTATGTCCATACTATATTTATATCTTACTTGTTTAATATAAGAAATTTCTTGTTGATCACTTAATCATAATAGTTAATGAAACGATGTCAAACACCGAAATTACAATTAGTCACGTATGTTTGTATTAAAAATTGTTGGCGTCAGGATATAAAAGAGTATTAAACAAATAATTGCTGGCCCACAAAAGCAAATTCAAGAAAATATTTGTCTATATCTTACGTTTAGTAATATGTTACGTCGCACATTCATTATAGAAGTGGATATTTTATGCAGGTACTATTTCATTCGATATTAATTAGTATACAGTGGCTCAAAGTTATAATGGAACGGCATAAATTTATAATGTTTTACTTGGATGTTAAGTAAACTAAATAATATATAGCTAAAATTATTGCTGATTTTAAAAAATTTTTAAATTCTTCATTTTCACCAGAAATTTTTTTGTCATACTTCCAATAATTTCCAAAAAAAAAGTTAAATTAATCAAAAGTTGCTGTTGTTAGTCTCAAAGTAATAATGGAACACTTTTGTAAAATCTGGCAACGTCGCTGTTACAACCGCGCCTAACTTCATTTTGATGCTTAATTTGGACCGTTAATTTCGTTGTTTATTTAAAAGTGGTATTTCGTATGAAAATATTGTGATTTTTAATTTTTAATGAGAGCAATGGCACCACGAGGTAAGCAAACACCAGTGGACCAGACATATCATAGTTCGATTATCAGAAGAAGGAAAATCTGTTAGAGATACATGTGCAATTGTTGATCGAGCTCCAACAACTGTTTTTAACATTATAAAGCGCTACAAATATACCACACTTTGAAAATAAGGCCAAACCTAATGGACGCAAAATATTTTCAGAGTCAAATGAACGTTGGATATTACAGAATATCAGGAAAAATCCTCATACTAGTGGTCCAAAACTTGCATCGGATGCTGAAAGGTATCTCGGAAAAAAAGCCAATGCTAAAACAATCAGAAATGTAGTAAGAAAACATCAGTACCACGGACGTGTAGCTAGAAAAAAAGCCTTTCGTGAGCAAGGCCAACATAAAGAAACGGATGGAGTTTGCTAAAAACATGGAAATAAAGATTTTTCATTCTGGGAAAAAGTCATATTTACCGAGGAGAGTAAATTTAACATTTTACGTTCTGATGGACAATCGTATGTCTGGCGCAAGCCCAATGAAGAGCTGAAGAAAGCTAACCTCCGTCCTACAATTAAACATAGTCTAGGTTCGGTAATGGTGTGAGGTGCAATTTCAGCTGCAGGCCCAGGTAATTTGCACATAATCCAGGGAAATATGGATCAAATGTATTACTTGAACCTCTTACAGGCAAATTTAAAAGATAGCGCTCGAAAGCTATGCATAGAAAGAGATTTTATTTTTTATCAAGACAACGACCCAAAGCAGAAGGCTTATGTTGTATGCAACTGGTTGCTCTATAATTGTTGCCATGTGCTTGATACACCGCCCCAGTCTCCTGATTTGAATGTCATTGAACACGTATGGCATTACATTTCTTGTATCAAAAATTAAAAAATCATAACATAAAAAATAAAGCTGAGCTGGTGAATGCCTTAAACGAAGAATGGAAAAACATTCCGGCATCCTTCTGCCGCAAATTGGTGGAAACGATGCCAAAGCAATTGAAAGCTGTAATTAAACAAAATGGACTGCCAACAAAATATTAAAAACCACTTTAATTGTTTTAGGCCGCAAATTTTTCATTGATTTTGAGTTGTGTTCCATTATAACTTTGAGACTGGAAAGCCTAATTTTGTTTTAAGTTACTATTTATTATTTTCTAATGTAAATATTCCTAAAATTTTCTGTTATCAATAAAAGTACGTTGAATGTACCTTTCAAAATAAAAAACGGTTTTTCCAAAATATGTTTAGTTTTTTTGTTATTTAGAAAAACATTTTTGAATTCACAGTGTTCCATTATAACTTTGAGCCACTGAACCTATCGAGCTTAAGAATATTACACATGACGAGCCAAACATTTAAACTGCCGTAATACAAAGTGTCTGTCGTAGGTATACATTTTTGCTTTTGTTTATATAGTAAATAAGGGCACTAACACAATTTCGTTTGTGACTGATTTATAATACATATATGTATGTATTTCGATATTTATGTATTGGAAATGAAAGAACGTGAAATTATTATTAAACGTGATAAATAAAAACACGTTTTTTATTTTTATTTCCTTACCCTTAGCCCTTATAAGAAAAATTAAATAAACAGTATTGGTTTGTATGTTATTTACACCGTGATGAATATGAACCCGGTCTATGTTTATGAATAGGTTTGATCAATAAGGTTAATATATAACCCCTTTCCACAATTAACTATTTGTAAATTCTGTATACGTATTTCGACAACCAAGTTGTCATCATCAGCAGATAAAATCAAAGTGTCGCACCTGGTAAAACACGGCGAAAAAATTGTATTTCTTTGTATCTTGGACGAATCGCGTACGGAGTATATTTTTCGTAAAAATGATTTTATGAAAACCAAGATGTGCAATCTTGGTTTTAACAATTACGGAGTATATTTTTCGTACAATTTTTTCGCCGTGTTTTACCAGGTGCGACACTTTGATTTTATCTGCTGATGATGACAACTTGGTTGTCGAAATACGTATACAGAATTTACAAATAGTTAATTGTGGAAAGGGGTTATATATTAACCTTATTGATCAAGTCAATAAACCACAGGCTCCATCAAATTCAACTATGAATAGGTTGTAAATTATATACTTTATTAGTAAAGGATAGTGTATCAGTAACATTTCTTTGTATGAAAGACGTAAAAATGCAAACAAACAATAACAATTCGATATGAAGAAAAGTTACAAATAGAGAACCAAAATCTTTTTATGCCATTAATACCATAATACTACACATCCCTTCGTTCAGTATATTTAATTAAATTTTCGAAAATGAGTGATTCAGGTGGTGAAGGTTCGAGTACTGGGGTAAGAAAAAAGAAAAAATACGAGCAACATTACAAAGAACAGTGGGAGGATTTTCCAGATTTTAAGGACTGGTTAACAAAAAGTCGAAAAGGCAAAGATTATGCCAAGTGTAAATCTTGCGACAAAGACATTAATATAACCAGTGGAAAAGATGCATTAGTTAAACATAGCATTGCAAAATTCCATCAAAAGAAAGTTAAATCAATTGCGAAACAACCAACGATAACGACGTTTGTAACTACTGGATTATCCTCACAAATAATGTTGAAAGAAAATATTAATGAAGGTAAATATTGTTTATTTAATTATTCGTAAATAGCTTACCAATTTTTGTTTTTATTATTCAGGTGAAATACGACTATGTGCATTTGTTGCGGAACATAATCACCCATTTACCGTGATGGATCATTTAGTGCAAGTAGTCGCCAAAATTTGCCGTGATTCAGAAATTGCAAAACGATTGGCTTGTGGCAGAACTAAATCCACTGCAATTGTCAAACATATACTGGGATATCATTCGTTCGATTCATTATGTACCCATCTACGTAATAATAAATTTTCATTAATTGTAGACGAATAAACAGACCGCAGTACCATAAAACATCTCTGCTTAGTAGCGTTCATTGAATAATAATATTTAAGACGATTTTCTAGGGTTAGTAAAAATTACTGAAGTGAACTCTGTTACGTTATATGATCATATTGTTATTTTTTTTTAAATAATAATATACCATATAAAGATAATTTAATTGGATTTACTTCAAATGGTGCCAATATAATGATGGGGGAACATCACCTGTAATGAGACTATTAAAAAATGACTTTCGTTCACTGTATATCATGAAATGTATATGCCATTCTTTTCACTTATGTGCATGGTATGCTTGCCAAAAAATTCCGAGATATGTTGAAGATTTGACACGCGACATTTATAATTATTTCAAATCAAGTCCTAAAAGTACATCACAGTTTTCTGAATTTCAAAGTTTTTGTTACGTAAAAATACACAAAATTGTGTATCCTTCTCAGACGCGTTGGCTTTCTGTGGATTTTGTTGTGTCACGAATTTTGGAACAGTACGGTCCTTTGCAGTTATTTTTTACAGATGCCGTTAGTAAAAATGACGTTTTGGCAGCAGAAAATATTTAAAAAAAATTGAACTATCCCGTTACTAAGTTATTTTTGCAGTTTCTAGATTTTGCAATACCGTTTTTCAATCATTTAAACAAAGAAATGCAGTTAGAGGCACCAAAACTACATCCTATATATAAAAATATATGTAATATTTTAAAAACAATTTTTGACTGTTTTATTGAAAGAAATTACTTGGTGAAACACCGCTCGAAAAAATTGATTTTAGAAATCCTCGGAAGTTTTTGCCTATTGAAGAAGTCTATTTTGGCGGAAATGTTATAAAAACAATTAGCGATGAAATATTTTCTCCAGAACAGCTAAATTTCTTTAGATTGAGATGTTTAGATTTTTATATCGAAGGTTGTGCACAAATAATCCGGCGCTTCCCATTAAAAAATAATCCTTTGGAAAAATTTTATATTTTGGATCCAACTGTCATAAAATCGGGTTCAGTTCCATCGATTTCTGAGTTAGCCATTTTATTTCAAAATTTACTAGAAAATAATAATTTACAAGGTTTGGATAATGAATGGCGTCTGTTATGAAATACTCCAGAAATTAAATCATATCCTGGCGATATTATATTGTTTTGGCAGAAGTGAAAAGTTGAAATGAGTGATGGAACTGTAATGTTTGGTATGTTAAGTAATTTTGTTTTCAATATACTTTGTCTGCCGCACTCATCTGCGAATGTAGAACGGGTATTTTCTACGATTAACCTGTTGAAAAACAAACAATGTAACCCGTTAAGTACAACTACTATAAGCGGTTTACTTCATGCAAAACAATACATTGGGGGCAAAAGCTGCCATGATTTTACAGTTGAAAAAAAGTTAATTTCGAATATGACTAATACTAATTTGTATCAACAGGACAAAGAATGATTACCCAAACATTACATTGGTACCTATTTTTAAGTATATACAGTTATATAGTTGTATAGTAGTTACGTGTTTTTTTAAGGTAAATTTTATAAATATCAATATCTATTCCTATATTACTCTATTTAATTATATTAACCTAGGATGCATGCATTATTTATTAATTTTGTGTAATTTTGTAAATAATTATGTTTGATATATTATACTTTTGTTTTAATATATAAATTTCTTATAAATAAAAATTTAAATCTACCGAATTCTTGCGAAATCTACCGAAAAATTGCGAGCTAACCTACCGATATTGGCCACAATGACCTGGCAGCACTAGCAGCATGTACGACTCCATAACGCAATTGCGAATAGTGCTATTATTGAATTTTGGTATAGTAATTAGTAAGTTTTCAATTTTTTGTAATTCTAGTTAATGTCTTACTTTCAATTTTAATTTCAGGTGTTGGAAAAAAAGTAATATATAGGAAAAACTAAAAATGTGAGCTTATTCATACTTGCAGTATAGGTACAATTTTCCTTTACAGAAGTTAGAATAAATACATTTATTTTTGAGACAAGTTGTGTTTTAAGGACCAGTATAGTGTATAGACCTAACTGCCGAATAAATACATAGAAGTTATTGTATTTGTCATGGATACTTTGCTGCAGAAGATACAGTATGGGAACCAAACAAGCTCTAATAAAAGGAGCTATTCTAAGTTGATTATTAAAAGGTAATTGTTTCTTAAACAAACGTAATAATTTTCATGTTTTGATAAAATTAGTACATTAATGAAAGTTTTATAAATTATGTTGCAGCACTTGATATTGAATATCTAGAAAAACTAAATGTATCAAGATTAATATTTTCTTCATATGAAGGTAATTAAACAGAATTAATTTTAATATGAAATATTAATCAAATAATAAATTTCTATTGCAGAATCTATTCAGCGCGGTGGACACTAATTCATTTTTTTAACGGAGCAACAAAGTCAAGTCTTCAAATTATGAAGCTACTTATACAATATTCGTTTAATTAATGTAGATGATATATATATATATATATATATATATATATATATATATATCATATATATCATTTAAAACTAGAAATAAAATAAGAAAATAATAAGTAGTATTCCAGATAGGTGTTTTTTAAATAAAAATTTATTATATTATGTTTATTTTTAGTTTATGCATCTGAAGATAATAATTACAGAAGAGTGTTCTTCTACAGCAACCATGGGCACACTAAAATATGCCTACCTACAGGAGATCTTATAAGTAGAGGCACATTAGCAATGTTGTGTATAAGATAAAGGTTCTTCAAATATATCTTCTGGTAAAATTGAATCCAGTATATCCATTGCTATACCAATGATTTCATCCATTACAAGGAAAATAGCTTCAAAGGCAAATGTTCATAGAGAAATAATATATATACAGCTTTTAAATATAGAGGTAAATTTTTTACTATTTATGTTCATATATGTATATAAATATAAATATTACAATATGTTTTCATTGTTTAGGAGCAAAGAAAATTTTATTAAACATCATCACAAGACATGAATCATTTGATACCATGAGAAAATATTCTTTACAAGCAACTTTATATTTGGGCTAACGAAGCTTCTGCACTCATCAAAAAGCAAAAATGTTTTAATAAACATTTGCCTGCTGCTGAAAAAGTATCAAATTTTACTAATATTACCAAATTGGTAGATGCAGTAATTGAAACTACATATAAAATTTATATGTCATAAATAAGGTGCTCAAAACATGAGATATACCATCAATAAAAAAATTTTAGCCTTATCTTTTTGAAATACAGTGGTAAAGCTTATCAAGTATTATTTAAAGTATTTGCTCTTCCTTCATGGAAAACACTCAATATCTATTGAATTATGTGCCTATGAGACTTAGTTTAAATAAAATATTATTTAATAATTTGAAAAAAATTAATAAAAAAATGAAGAAACAAACAGCTTTATTTTGAACATTCGATGAAAAAACCATAGGCACCAATATACAATAGAATAGAAAATTGGATGTAATTGAAGGGCTACAGGTTGATGGTAAAAAAGCAAAATGGTTAATAATTGATTAACCATATTAATGTGTTTATGGTAATTATAATAACCACAGTGTGCGTTTTGGCTTTCAACAGTAAAGATCGTGTGCGGAATTTGTTTTCGTACGGATATTTTGCCTGTAGTTTTCCAAGTGCGACACTGTTTAATTATCTGCTGATGGTGACAACTTAGTGGTCGAAATACGTATACAAAATACGAAAATTAATGTGGAAAGGGGTTATATATCAACCTTCAGTGATTAATGTGTTTATGTTAAAAGGCATATTCAGAAGATAGAAGCTGTCTATTTTACTTTAGCAGTGACTACATTAATAGAGAAGCTTTAACGAAACTTACTAAGACAATTATTCAGAAATCTTTGAATATTGGTTTTAACAGTATGGCCACTGTTTGTGATCAAGTCTCAAAAAATCACTAAAATTAACAGATTGTTAGAAGCTAATCATGAGTACTTAGGATTAAACAAGGAATGTAAATTTTTTGGTATCCAATGTAGCTCTACATAACATTCCTTATTTATTTACAAGGATTGGGAATAATTTGTTCAATAAAGACCAACATTTTCAAATTGACGGGAAGCAAGTGATAGCTAAATGGGAGCATATTGAGCAATTTTTATAGCTTAACATCTCTGATAATACCAGATTATTCATAAAACTAACAGATACATATGTTGTCAAAGGTAAAAGTGACAAAATATAAATATGAGCCTGCACACAGATACTTATTAGCTATCAAGTTAATTCCATAATGAAGAGAATAGCAGGATGGGGTAAGTGTTGATTGTATATTCCATATTTCTCATAACTACAAATAATTCAAATTTTAGGAACAAGTAAAACCGCCCTATTCAGAAACCTCTAAAGGGATCACTTACTACAAAATCACTGCATGAAGACTTTTGGAGAGATCATAAAAATATTAGATTCCATGAAATTCTACTGCGGTATTAAAAACAAATTTGTAAATACTCCTAATAAAAGAAATTTAAGACACATTGTTTAGAGGATTTGTGTATTTAAAGACAAAATTACTAGAAAAATATGCATTTAGTTATGCATAGAAAACCTTTTTAGTTATATTTGTAGCCATACTGTTAGGAGAAGGGTCTGAACACATGAATTCTTATTTCTGTAGTACTAGCTACTAAGTATTGTTATTTGCTTGTAACAAGTTTAATATATGTATGACTAGATGAGTGTACACATGTGCTTATCTTGTAATGTATTTGTTGTCCTGTAAAAGGAATCTTCTGTTGGACAAATAAAGATATTATTATTAAATGTAATGCTGAATTATACACATTTTATATCTTCTTATACAATTTTATTTGTAAATTACATCTTTCATCAAATTCTCATAAAAAGACCAAGACTTGGCTGTAACTTATTACAATATATATATATATATATATATATATATATATATATATATATATATATATATATATATATATATATATATATATATATATCATCTCCTCCATTTTCACACAAAATATTTTTACATGTAGAACTGGTAATTTTTTTCTTATAACCTGCTATATTATGTGTATATATATATATATATATATATATATATACACCAGGTTATAAGAAAAAAATTACCAGTTCTACATGTAAAAATATTTTGTGTGAAAATGGAGGAGATGATATGGGCTTTACGAGATAATAATCAACTTTAAAACTAGGGAAACCTAGTAAATCAATAATGAACTATAAATTTGTGTCCGATTCAGTTGTTTTATGTTATACCACGTGTTTTGTATAATAAAGTTATTTCTGTACTTTTAAATAATGTATTATTGACTGATTAATGTAATAATAAAAATAGTGATCATCCTGAGATTACAAATAGTCTTTTAGCAATATTAACAATTAAGTGTATTTTATACTTTTATCGTCAAATAATAATAATGAATATTATAGCAAAAGGACAAAATATAAAATTCAAACAGTATATTGAACAAATGAAAATGCACATGTATATTGGATCAAAATTAAAATGCTAGCATACAATCATGCTATAAAAATTAAAATGAATATAACATTATTAAATTAATAAATTTTTTAGACATTTATATTAAAAACAATGATTTTCGTCAATCTCAAATAAAATTTAGTATTAAGTGCTATTTATAATGTACAAAATTTAGAAAAAGGGTAAAGCAATGTGTCTATCTTTTACCATTTGTGACCAAACAAAGATAACCTTACCTAATGTACACAAACAATAATAATGGTACAAAATGCTGTTGTAAAAAGTAGTGAAATTTTTTTCTATTATAGGATTTTCTACATGTGTATATTCATCTTCGTCTTGTTACAAAATGGTAGGACACAGGCAAACTCAATAAATGTAGCTAATAATAACCTTTATTGTCCAACAGATTACATCCACTAACAGGACAAAGCGTTCAAAGTGAATAGATGAATATAATATAAAATAAAATGTAATTCTAAATGTGAAACAAAATTAAAAGCAAATACCAACTATTGTACCTAAAACTATAAAATACAAAATTAAATATCACCAAAACGTTCGTTGAAGGTTTTCGCCATATGGTAAAGCGGGCTCTTGGGACGCGAAGTACATCCCCAGATCTGGTCCCGCAGGAGGGCACAAGAAAGTAAATTTGAGACAATAACGCCGGAGAGTCAATATTATTTATTAAATTAAAAGTGAACCTGGCACTCGAAGTGTCACGTCGCAAAGATAATGCTTGAAAACCGTGTCTCTCACGCAAGGTATAATCAAAACCGCGAACAGGATATTCTCCGTCCTGTCTAAAAGACAAAAATTTTAAAAATCTTTTTTGTATTTGCTCAATAAGAAGCCCCTGGTAAACATAATACGACGTCCAAACAACGGGCGCATATTCCAGCTTGGTTCGAACTAACGTATGGTATGATGTTACTAGTGTTTTCTCATTAAAAGCCCTAGCGGATCACATGATAAATCCAAGTACCTTTGAAGCGGAAGAGCATAAAGAGAGTATATGACTATTAAATGTAAGTTGGGAATCAAAAAGGACTCCTAAATCAAGTATTTGTGATACTCTAGAGATTGGCTGTTTCCACAGAATAGTCGAACGTCACCATACCATTACAATGTGTGTATGAGACAATTGCACACTTATTAACGTTTAAGTGGACCCTATTCACTCGACACCATTCACTAATTTTGGTAAGGTTAAATTGTAATGAAAGACAGTCTGCTTTTGTATCTATAGTGCTATAAGTTTTTAAGTCATCAGCATATCCCAGACACCCACACCCAAAACCCTCAAGCAAATCATTAATATAAATATTGAAAAGCAAAGGTCCAAGGTTGGACCCTTGTGGGACACCAGAAGTAGGAAAAATATAATTAGAAGTATATCCATTATAAAAGACATAGCTTTTCCTGCCCATCAAATATGATTTTATCAATTTCAACAATGAAGGAGAAAATCCTATAGCTTCGAGCTTTCAATGGAGTCTGGCATGATCAATCGTGTCAAACGCCTTAGTGAAATCCGTAGTTCAATTTTAAGACTGTAACACTGTGGTTGACTGAATTAATCGAAAAAACCCTTTCCACGATAAATATTCGTATTTTGTACACGCATTTCGACAACTAAGTTATCATCATCAGCAAATAATCAGTGTCGGACCTTGATCCGTATTAAAACTCGCGCAGAAACAAGTTCGTACCAGACTTTAACTGTCAAAAGACAAACACACTAAACTCGTTTCACATAATTTAAAATGTATTCTAGTCTTAAAACTAACCACTTATCTTAAAGTATATCCCTACCACCACACTTACATCTTCGAATCGTTCTTTAACGATGGTATTTTTTTTCAGGATTTCAAAGATACAAGAGTATGTTATTGGATTCTTATCGATGTTTAACACAGTTTTTGTTTTTTGAAATGTGTATATAGCTATCTAATTCAAATTATTTATATTTTTGTTTAAATGTAGACAATCTGCGGTTACATTATGATTATTTTCTAGTACGTGTTTTGCTAAGCTGGATTTCTCAGGTCCATTATACTTAATGTGCGCCATTTGTTCTTTATATTGGGTTCCTATCGAATGTTCTGTCTGCCGATGTATTGTTTATTGCAATCTAGAGATATTATTTCGCAAATCCATGGTTTACAGTGGATGTTGTTTAAGCGTTTAATATATTCCGAGAGGCTTTGCGAAATAAATACATAGATTTAACGAAATTGTAATTGTAATTGTAGTTAAAATATGCATGCTATATAGTGCGTTTCTGTTACCGAACTTTTAATGTTTTATCCTTTTTGTTGATTTTACTTTGCGCATTCCTATACAATTCTGAAATGATATTTTGATGAACGAGTACAAGTAATGAAATTACTTAGTATATATATATATATATATATATATATATATATATATATATATGTATAATACTATTTTTATTCTTTTTTAATAGACGAAAAAATAAAATACAACACTTAATTTAGCATACTTCTTCTACACTTCTATACTAAGTAATTTCATTACTTGTACTCGTTCATCAAAATATCATTTCAGAATTGTATAGGAATGCGCAAAGTAAAATCAACAAAAAGGATAAAACATTAAAAGTTCGGTAACAGAAACGCACTATATAGCATGCATATTTTAACTACAATTACAATTACAATTTCGTTAAATCTATGTATTATATATATATATATATATATATATATATATATATATATATAATATAAAGTAATAGATACCGAAGTTGTTTTGTGCTCAAATAGGTTGTTAAAGTTTCATTTTTCTTTTTAGTTATAACCCATATTTTAAAGATTTGTTAAGATAAAATACACAATGAGTAATTTGTAATTGGTTGTACAAAAATCTCTAGATCGAAACGTGTTTTTCTTTGCAAATTTAATTAAAATTGTATGGTACCTTCCAAAACATTCTATTAGTTGTATTAAAGTTATTTTCAATTTAAAAACAATTTTTTGTGTTTCAAAAACATAGTCTTTATGTTTTAAAGTTGTAGTTTATGGCCTTCTTTTTTTAGTTGTTGCCCTCTTTTTTTAGCCGAACATTATTTTGTCGACAAGAATTATTATCACTGTTAACATCCACAATGTAAGAACGATGTACATATTTATTTAAACATAGATTTAGCATTTTATTGATCTAATCGATTTATGAACTAATTATATTAGTTATTTAGCGAATTTTTGTTGAACCAACCTTTCGTCATTAATATTCAAGGAGCATTTAACGTTTATGCGATTTCAAGATTAAATTTCGTTTCTTTTATTTAATTGGGATTAAGATCCTTTTTCTAGGGTAAGTTTTTGAAATTTTCTTTTAAGTATGTTGTTTTTAGACGTCACTTTCTACTTTATTTCACAATTTTTGTTGTCTAATTGCCTCTATTTTTTCTGTCGTGGAATCTTTCTAACCCTATATGAATTTTAATTACATTTTTGGTTTTAAAGAAAATATTTTCTTTTGGGGGCGATTTCTTCAATTAAAAGGTAGTGAATCCAGGTACTACCCTGATTAAAGTTAAGTGATTAGTCTTATGTTAAATTTTTCAAGTTTCCTTAATTCGACCAACATGATGTTTTTTTTTAGAACTTAATGTTATAATATTTTAAGTTGTAATTCTTAATTGCTTTCAGCCGTATGTATGGCCATCTGTTAAATGTTAAAATCATTTTAATGTATTTTTTGTTGTTTTAAGAAATATCATTACAAAAATAATAAATTACTAAATTTCGGTACTCTAAAATCATTGTATGAATATAATTATGACCGTTTCGATTGTTCCTTCATTGAAACACATTCAGTTTTGTTACACTTTTTATTATCGTAAAGAAATTTTTTTTATAAATTTCACAGATGTGAGGATGTTTTTTAAATTAACATTTATATTTTGCATTAAAGCTTCGTCTGATTACTTCTTACAAATAACGAACATATAAGAATTTTTGTATTTAAGATTTTAGCGACTCTTTTGAATTTGATTCCTAAAAACAAGAAAATTACATTACCTTTTTTCTTATTATCTGCTCCTATACGTATACAGTAGTATGCGTAAGTAAGTGACCACTATAGAAAATTTATCGTTCCGTTTATTTTCAAAAATACTAGAAGAAACTTTCTTCTACAGTATTTTTTTTAAATATTAATACAACAAAAGTAATTACATATAACTGAAAAATATTAATAACGAAGATAGTAATACTTTATTGTATGAATATAATTATGACCGTTTCGATTGTTCCTTCATTGAAACACAGTCGTTTGTGTTACAAATTTTATTATCGTAAATAATTTTTTTTTTATAAATTTCACAGATGTGAGGATGTTTTAAATTAACATTTATATTTCGCATTAAAGCTTCGTCTGACTATTTCTTACAAAGTACGAACATATAAGAATTGTTGTATTTAAGGTTTTAGCGACTCTTTGAATTTGATTCCTAAAAACAAGAAAATTACATTACCTTTTTTCTTATTATCTGCTCCTATACGTATACAATAGTAAGCGTAAGTAAGTGACCACTATAGAAAATTTATCGTTCCGTTTATTTTCAAAAAAAACTAAAAGAAACTTTCTTCCACAGTAATTTTTTTAAATATTAATAATACAACAAAAGTAATTACATATAACTGAAAAAGATTAATAATGAAGATAGTAATACTAGTATTTACTATGACCACCTTTAACAGATATTACACTTCTCTAACTATCGAAAAGTTTTGTCAGAAATTCTTGTTTAATGTTATTCTATTCTTCCAATAGGATATCAAAAAGTCGATTGGCATTAGTTGCCGATTTGTTCTGCGTCGCAACCCACGCATGTTCCATAATACTTAAATCTGAAATTTGTGGCGGTCAGACAAAAACCTCTGCAACACCTTGTTGCTTAATTTAATTTAAATAACTTTTAACACACTCTGGAGAATGTAATTATTTTCATTTAATTGTTTTCCTACTGGTATAGTATCTTGCTTCGAAATCTCAAAATATTTCGCTGACGTTAATTTTCCAGAAATTTTAATTAGTAGGCCAACTTCTTGCCCAGATATGCAATACTATACTTGCACAGACCATGTTCGTGTTTTATTGGTGACTACACACATGATGGGTTATACGCTTTTCCAACTCTTCTGCGAACATATTGTTTCTTTTTGAATCCGAATATTTAAAATTTGGACTCATCTGTCCAAAGTTCACGTCGCCATTCGTCTAACATCCAATGGGAATGAATCGTGCATATTCCAATGGTTTCTGTTTATTTCCCCTTCGCAGTAATGGCTTCCTTCTTGCAACACGACGCTTTTCAATTAGATGGCGCCGAAACTTAGAAGGATGCACAGAAACTGCTGTTGATCTACGAAGATCTTCTGTTAATTCTTTAGATGATTTGGTGCTATTTCGCAAGGAAGTCATTCGCAAATGTTGTTCATGACGTTTTACTTTTTTTGGTCCATTCTTTTTATATTAGCCATCAAACAGGAGGACTATTGCTATTATTTTGTTTGTTTTTCTTTGCTCTTGGGAAGTGCTCATTAAGTGCCACATATATTATCGAATATTTCTTTTGTACCACTAGTGTGAACCACCGTAATGGTAATTGCCTTAGCAATACTGTGTGAAATCACCAGGCTAAGAGCAATTCGGATTGTGATTAATTCAGTTGTGAAAATGGTAGCCTCAGGCGGAATGGCTCCTGATACGTTTTTGTTCAGTTTTTTTGCAAAATATTCCAAAAGACGATTTTGGTGGAGAAGTAGAAACTGAACCATCCCTATAAAATGGCATAAAAATAGGTTCGATGTTAGAAATTCGCCAAAAACTTGATTTATTATAGACTTGCAGTATGGGTTAACTTTTAATTTTATAAACCAAGAGTGGGTAAAATGCTATTGTTGACTTTTTTGCTTTAATTACGGGACTGTAAGTGTATTATGCAGTCATTGTTCTCTATAGCCATATTCTTAATGATTAATTTCTTCGCCAAGTATAGATTCATTGGCGGGTCTGCCTCTTCAACTGATAGTGCTTTAGTAGGGGAACATATCATGCAACCACTATTGTTCCTTAAACATTCAAACTTGATTTTATCCTATTTATGGATCCATATTTTGGATGAAGTGAAGTATATATAGCATGCAGAATCCACTCTACTCTAGATGGTGGCTTTATGTAATTGTTTAAGTGCTTTGGGATCAGCTGTTCACCGTGTTGACCTCAATGATCGAATAAGATGTACGGCTTGATAACAATTTTTGATAATTTATTGCATGTGTGGCTGCCTATAAAATTTCTGGTCAAATGTAAGACCTAAGTAGGCGCATTCTTTAACTATTTGTATAGTGAGACTTATAAGTTACAGGAGAACATGGCAGTTCAGAAGTCTTTCTAGTAAATATAATGACTTTTGATTTAATTGGCGAGATTGATAAATGGTGATCATCGTATCAATTGGAAATTTTTTGAAGGGCTATCTTTAAACTCGTAACAGCTGCATCAAGTCTT
Source organism: Dermolepida albohirtum (assembly GCA_031893035.1). Lineage (NCBI taxonomy): Eukaryota > Metazoa > Arthropoda > Insecta > Coleoptera > Scarabaeidae > Dermolepida > Dermolepida albohirtum. The sequence continues at coordinate 53,308 of JAVIWB010005636.1, forward strand.
TGTGATGACCATAGGAAATTATTATATAATTGAGATGGAAATACGGCTTTTAAAATACTACTTATGTTCTTAGGATTGTTATCATAGATCAATTTTAAGGATGCTATTACTTCAGAGAATTCCACAGCAGGATTTGATTTTGCCGCATCGCCCATACAATGTCTTTTGGGGAATTTTCATACAACCAACTGGCGTTTAGCTAGTGAAACCATCTTAGCGAAAGTGTAATTATTTATGTTTTATCGTTTTCCACAGCATTTTTTTACACGTAGCATCACTCTTAAACCTATGTCCTGGCTTTAAATAAATATCAATAAAAGAACGTGCTATAATCTTAGAACTTCACATTACTTTGACTCAACTATTTACTATTAAATTTCTCAATTTTGGACTTACTATGCATATTGAGTTTTTTACGCCTCGTTCTTCATTTTTTTGATTCGAGAAACTACCGAAAATTTAATATATTTCCCGATTACCTTGGCGCTTTATAGTGAACTTCCAGATTTTCGTTTTGCTGTCAAAACACACTCACTAATATGCTCTTCGGTTAATTCGTTATCGACGATATAAATACATAACACCGAATCCACTTTTTTCATTTAGTTTGTTTCGTTTTCATATTTTGAGCGACCGATGTTGTCAATTTCTCCACGTCTTTTCTCGTGCAGTCGATTAAAACAATCCCATCCATGTATTCTTTTTATATCACTCATGCCGTTTTGCTTTTTAGTGACATCTACCTTAAGTAATGGTTTCTTTGTTTCTCATACGATTGTTTTTTATCATCCGGCTCCACTTTCATTATAATTGTCTTACTACTTACTTTATGCATGTACGTCGACCCTCCTGAATTCGTATTTTATATATTTTTAAACACCTCCGTCGTTTCCATTTTAGTATTCCGTCACATTTCATTTAAAATTCCATTTTGTTCATCGTATAGTTGGTCAAAGTCTACTCACTTTGTTACATATCTCATCCTTGGACGCCATGTTGCCGATTTCTGAAAAGCGCAAATAACGAAACACTTTACGAGTTTATTTAGTAACTGCGTCGTCTATTAACTTATTGGACGCAAACAAACACAAATAAAACTATTATTTAATTATAAAACTTCGCGTGTACTCAAACCAATATAGGTCAGAATTGATGTCTCTCTCGCACAATTGCCCACAGACATGTCCGCTAGCTTCGACTGCTCAAGACGCCATTTTACAGACGATAACCAGTTGAGGGAGAGAATTAATGCCGATTTTTAAAATATACGGAAATCATTTTGTTCTGATAGAATAAACTCCTTGCAGGACAGGTGGTGCAAGAGGCTCAAAGTTATAGGTGATTACGTTGAAGAATAAAATTATCAAAAAAATCATAGATATTTTGTTTCATTATTAGGTAGAACACTTTCCACTTTTCTAGTTGTCCTCGCATTGACATTACTGTTATACAAATATCTGGAGAAAATTAGAATGACTTTAATAACCAGTTTAATTGCCTATTTTGTATACTGTGACTATTACAATAACTTTATCAACCAGTTTAATTGCCAATATTGTGGAATATAATTCTATTAAAAAGTCGCATTCCCTTTTAACATTCGTGATTAACTTTTGACTTTCCAGTTCAAATCGTTCAGTAGGTATAAATATCTTTAGGTAAGAAGATGAGAGTGAAAGTAGATCGTGTACTAATCTCGTTAGTCAGCATCTTGTGCTTGAAAAACCTTATTTACATCACTAATATCTTCTATGGTTACTTTTAGAAAAGAGGTTGGTTTCATTATTTAACACTGATACAATTAATTGTCCGAAAATATAACATCCTTCATCCTTTCTTAAAAAGCACGTTTAAAACCTTCCGTTATTCTAACACTTTAATAATTGATTCATATATGGCTGGTAATCTCGTTTCAGATAGTTTATTTATATTTAGGGATTGTTCATTAGTTATAGCTTCGCAGACTTTATGCTATTCAAGTTACCTTTCTGTACTATAAGAAAACCAGTTGTGGCATTTTTTAATAAGAAAATCCAATTTGATAGGAAACCACTGGTACTTATACTCGGCAAATTAGTGAAAAGAGTGATAAACACATTTAATCATGATTAAATCTGTAATAATTTTCTTCAATATAGAAGAAAAATAATAAAAAAAACGCCCAGTATGACATTATCACCATTCAATCCAATTCCTACACTACTTTCAATTTTAAATCTTCTGAAAGTTGTTCTGTAAATGTCCTACTACCAGAATAATTTCAATTAATCACTAAGATTGCATTTTGAAGATTTTAATAATTCTGGTATAATATCTAATAATGGTTTTCTTTGCGTCTATAGACGAACATTTAACAGTTATAAATAAAAATTTTCTGCCACGTATATACATCAGATAGTAAATCATTTAAACAATAAGGCAATAAGACACATTTTAAAAGTTGGACAATATCAATGTGGACTTACTTCAGATAGATCGATAGGAGATGTCATTCATACACTCAGATAATATAAAAAACGAGTTAATTTCGAATGGATATAGAATTGCTTTTTGTAGATTTTCAATTGGCATTTGACTCGCTTTATGGAAGGAAACTCATGTCAACACTGGTAGAATTAGGGACATGTAGCAAATAAAGAGATTAATCAGAATGGTAATGAGACAAGGAACTATTAATGTATTAACTCAAATAGGAAAAAAACCAAAACTTCGTAATTAATAAAGATATAAAATAAGGAAATTTATTGTCTGACTTGTTCAACTTAACATTAAAACATATGGTAGGAAAAATAGATAAGGGTAATCTTAGTCGAAAAGGAGGGCATTTAACTGTTTACTTGGATTATATTGTTATAGTAACAAAGAAAACGAAATATAGTGTCAAAAAAAGAAATATAGTGATAGATAACACAGGCCAACACACATTTTGGTGCCTGCGATTTTTTAACTGTTCCTGGGTTATTTTTGGATGCAAAATGTAAAAAAGTTCTCAGATTTGGTCTATCAGATCTAGTTTTTGAGATTTTTTAAAAAAATTGTGTATATATTTTACGTTATAACTGTTATAATATATAATATTACTATTGATGAATAATATCATATCTCCCTCTCTCGACCAATACATAAATGTATTGACCGACAAAGCAAGAACGCTTCTATCTCACAGATCGGAGACCATGCCTCCAGTGTGTAATAGACAGAAACTTACATCTAGGCTTTATGCCAATTAAAGAATGTTAAAAAGGAATCATTCTATTATTAATAACACATTTGCACACTTGCTTTGTCGGTCAATACATTTATGTATTGGTCGAGAGAGGGAGATATGATATTATTCATTATTTTCTGTATCGAAATGATATGATAAGCACTCTGAAGGAATCGTTCATTAATAACACAAATCAACCTGACGATTCGTGAATTCGATGAAACATATGTAGTTGATAGGGTGTTATTAATAATAGAATGATTCCTTTTTAACATTACTATTGATAGTTAAAAAAACAAAGACACATGGATTTAAGTATTTATTGCAAAAACTTAATTTACATAATTATATTAGTCACTAATCACATAAAAAATTTCTTTTATACGACTTTCTAGAATGGAGTTTACTAGGGCAGTCTCGCTGAAGGCTCCAGCAGTAGTCCGCCATCATGTGGCTATCCCATCGTCCTTGATAATGATCTTCCATAGTTTTAATATCCTGATGGAATCTTTTCCCCTGTTCTTCACTACAATCACCTAAGTTTTCTGGAAAACGATCTAGGTGGCTGTGGAGGTAGTGAACTTTTATACTCATGTTACAGCCGAGAATATTAAAATTTGAAAGCATAGTTTCCACTAATTCTACGTAACTCTCTGCTTTATGATTGCCAAGAAAATTTTGTACTACTTGAACAAATGAACACCAAGCGTTAGATTCAGTCTCGTTCATTGATGTGGTGAATTGTGGATCTTTAACAAGTTGCCTTATATGAGGACCATCAAATATACCAGCTTTAAGTTTTTCCGTGCTAATGCCAGGAAATTTACGTGATAAATACCCAAAACAATTTCCATCTCGATTTAAAGCCTTCACAAATTGCTTCATTAAGCCTAGCTTGATATGCAAAGGCGGAAGTAAGATTTTTCCTCTTGCAACCAAAGGTTCGTTGATCACGTTTTGTTTTCTTGAATCATGACATCTCTTGAAGGCCATTTTTTTAACCCAGTGCACATTTTTATCTCTGCTGTCCCAAAGGCACAAAAAACAAGGATATTTTGTATAACCACTCTGCTGTCCAAGGAGGAAGTTAACCATTTTTAAATCGACACAAATTGCCGACTGATGTTCTTCGTATTTGATTTTTCTTAAAACTAATGCAATTGTTAATTAATATTCTTCCTTCATGGTAATAGAATGACCAATAGGAATTGAGCCATATTTGTTACCGTTATGTAAAAGAACACATTTTAAACTACGTTTTGAACTGTCAATAAAAAGGCGCCAATCATTTGGAGTGTATTCAGGCAAACCCATTTTTTCTAAGAGCCCTTTTATATTGTTACAGAATACCAAATCATTATCCAGAGCGAAAAAAGGCAGCAGATCCTTATCTCTTTTACGATAAAATGTAATATTAGTACCTGGACAAAGTAGATTTTTTTCTTTTAATCTGGATGCAAGTAATTCAGCGGATTCCTTTGAGAGATTCAGGTCTCTTATAAGATCGTTTAGTTCTTCTTGATTGAAACACTGCGGAGTTGCTAAATCTGCTTCAAAATCGCTGTCGTTTTCTGATTGAATTCTTTGAACTTCGTCAGACGTTGATGTTTCTGTATCATCTTCTGTCAGTTCGGGTAGACTGCTAAATGATGGAACGGGTATTTCTTCTGAATGCGCTACAGGCCTTCTTGCAGAATCTAGATCAGGATATGTCCATTTCTGTCTATTGTTTCTATTTATGCCTTTAATATTAACGAGACAAAAATAGCAGTCGTCATGATGGTTTCGCGGTTCTCTCCAAACCATTGGTACACCAAACTTTAGGCACTTCCTCTTTCCAGTTGTCCACTGTCGCAAATGTTCAACACATGTTTTACATATGAAATGTGGGGCCCAAGATTTATCTTGATCTCCTAAATGAACGCCAAAATAGGCAAGATAAGCTCTTTTCACAAAGTCAGAAATCGTTTTTCTGCTCTCTTTCAAAGTGTATTCACCACACACATAACAAAAAACATCGGGATGATTTACACAGGTACGTCTGCTTGTGGATGGCATTGTTTCAGTTTGGTGTCTTGATACTACAAAACTACCAAAATTTACACAAAATGATAGCACAACTTTACCTGGGAAAACTCAGTAATATACTAAATCGAGTGCAGCCAAGCAGGTATAGAAGGATCGGGTCATAGGCAATTACAGGTATAAAAGTAATTAAGAGCAGTGTATTGAGTAGTTCCTAGTATAGGAACATTGGGTCAGGGACAATTCCAGGTCTCCATTTGGCTAATTACATTCTGGGAAATTTCTATTTTGACGATTAAGTACATATTTATCTCTTTATTTGTTGTCCTTTATCAGAAAAAAATATCAATTAACCTGTAACCTGTATCTCAAAAACTATAGCTGATAGAAAAAATCTGGTGGCATTTTTGGAATCAGCACATTAAAAACATCTAAAATCAGATGTTAGATTTCCTGCACCAAATTTTTTTTTTCATTTTGTTACCCTGTGTAATAGACAGTAGGATAAGAAGGAAAAATAGATTTAATAATAAATTGAAAATAAAACAAAAAAATTTGGACTGAATATGTCAAGATAGGAGTTCGAACAGATTGAAATATATAAGTATCTAAGAATGATACTATCAAATACGACTGATAAGAAATGAGAAATAAAAAGTTGGCACACAAGAAGTTTTTCAACTGCTTTTGTTTTATGTAGCAGTTATTTCTTTACAAAAAAATTTAACTTGCAGTTAGATAAAATAAAACATGATTTATTTCCAGGTAAACAAAAAGCCTCTAAATGGTGGGCTATTTAAAGTAAATTAAAAATTTACAAAATTATTGTAAGATCCATAATGATGAACGTCGCTGAAACATACAAAAAAAGATGAACAAGGTCTGAGAATTGTTCAAAGAAGAATAATAGAATAAATATTTAGTCCAGCGAAATTGCTGACATTGAGTATAGAACAAGGGTACGTATGGAGAACAGATACATCCATTGTAATATTTTTAATGTTACAACTGGAAGTTGAAATAAGAGGGCAAGCGCGATCTTAAATAAGGTGGATGAAGCAAGTGAAGGGGGACTTGAGACAGAGAGAAATAAGTAGTTGAAGAGAAAAAATGAAGAACAGAAAACTGAAAAAATAAAAAGTATAATTCCAAGAAAACTGGCATGATATACCTTAGCGAATTCGTTTATATCAATGCTTAAATTCTGTATGTAACTGAATATGGGAAAATTCCGAAACAAATCTTCTAAAATCTAAATAAAAATGTGAGATATTTGCCACAAGAAATGAAGAATAATTAGAAAATCACCACTTTTATCGGTAGTATTATAGATTCTACAAATGGAGAATTTGCATCTTTACGTAAATAATAAGAAAACCCATCCGGGCCATCTAAATTAAAATTCTTCTCGTCACAAAAACAGTTTGCCATTCTCAAATTAAGATTTATTGCATTCCTTTATTGTTCAAATAGTCGGGATGGAATGGAATTATACATTCTTCGTTTTTTCTATAAATCGTTGGAAAATTTGTCTTTCACCTGTTGCAGCAGCTGGAACTTTTTCCGAATTTTTCTTCACTAGAAAACTGAACCAACATCGGCTCGCCTTCGTGACTGAATCACTTCATCTTTACGTAAATCGTGGAAATAATAAGAAAACCCATCCGGGCCATCTAAATTAAAATTCTTCTCGTCACTGAAAATAACAGTTTGCCATTCTCTTGTCCACCCCATTTTTGCTTGAGCATGGTTCAACGTTCTCTCTAAGCAAATTCCATACTTAAGTTCATAGCTATGCATAACATAATACACGTATACCGGCGCGGTGCATTTTAAAATTTTTAAATATATCTTCTAAAATCTCATACCATACAAACTTGCAATTTTTAGTAAATGAATTGTTTTTAAGCTTCAACAACAAAAAAATGGAGCAAATTAAGATTTATTGATTCTTTCTATAAATCTAAGAAAACTAGAGGATGGTTCAACTAAGCAAATTCGTTCATAGCTATGCATAACATAATACACGTATACAAAAATTTTTAAATATATCTTCTAAAATCTCAATAAGAATGTGAATAATTCACAACAAAAAAATGAGTAGTAATTATAAACATCGCCACTTTTATCGGAAATTTTATAGATTCACAGGGAGCAGCTCAAGACTTGTTGATTGTTCAATTTTTTGAAAATTTCAATCGTTCTGCATATGATTGTTTAAACAAATAAATGTAAATGGATAATAATTATTATTTTATATAAAGATAGCACAAAATTACTAGGTTATATTCAAACTTGTATGTAACTGTATGAAATATGTATACTATGTTGAAGTACCGATTGACACGCTTCAGAGTGATCTTTTCTTAATAGATGTTTCTACGGAATCTTGCTCGTTTCCTTTCAGATCTTCTCTTCTGGTGATCGTCTGCTTCATTCTCTAAGGCTGGATAGGACAGACCGTCTGCAAACCTTTTATTTCCAGTTGTTAATTTTAATTTTTAATAGGGTACCAGTTTTTTTTTTGAGGCGCGCTAAATGTATCTCCACACCGGTCATCCCATGGCGGTGATCGATCTTGGGAATCGTCCTGTCACTGCGGCTCAAGCTACTCGAGAGTTGGTTGCCCTTTCCCATGCAGCGGACAATTTATTTAAGTATTCCTGTATAAGAATACCCTAGCCCCTATGCAACTGTTCATTTCTTTCGAATCATAGCGTGTTCGCTATAGGCCTCATCATTTTAATTTTTTTGAATCATAGGCATGGTTCTAATATGAATTCTGGCCGACGTGTACCATAACGATATCTTAAAAAAGATTCCTACAAGCAGCATATTTCTGATGTTCGATAGATCGATGCGATAGGAATATCTATCAAGAACTAGTCGTCCTTGCTGATAGGAAAGCCTCTTTCCAAAAGTCAATATACTGTCAAAGCCAACTACGAGATATTTGACCTCAATCGCCGAGGAACCCAAGTCTCTCATCATTACTCGTCGTATGAGAACCTTTGGGATTACTAGAGAGCTTCCTAGTAGTCCCAAGGGCATGACACTTTATTTATCTTAAACCTCCACTTTGTCGCTCATTCGCGGAAAGCGTCTGTTGCAGACCGAAGTCGCTTGTAATTACTCGTTCCGGAAGTAAATAGGTATTCTTAACATATCTAACGTGCAAATGGAAAAAATCTGCTTGCCAAAAGGTAGCCTCGCAGTACGCCAACCTCTAGCCAGGTAAACAACGACCGACCACAGAGGTAAGATTTAATTTGGACGTTTCTACTAACGACGATGGCAGTTGGTTGCCTATTGGCTTCTTCAAATGTTGAATGTTCGTCAATGTACCTTAGCCACATTTTATTTAATAAATTAGCAAGTATTTACAACAAACTTACTCTCTTCTAGATGAATGTTAGTTAATAAAATGCCTCTCCAGTAATTCATTATAATCTGTGCCAGGCGGAATAGACGTCATCACATTTATAACAAATACGTTATAAAACATTTTGGCACTCTTTTCAAACCAATTCGATGATATATGAATATAATATGGATACCATATAATACCATTACACTCACATTTACAACGAATGCGGGCAAAGTGTACACATTTGAGGGTGAAGGTTTTATTAAAATGTCCGTAATACATAGAAAGCTCTATGATTTAATTACAGCCCTACATGTATCGTATATGCAGCTAGAGAACGATAGAGTAATGTATGATGAGCAAAATACCTAGAATTTTAATTCATAGTTTATGAAGCGTTAGCCGTGGAAATACCACCACCTGGCTCACACTGTTAGTAAATTGGATTAAATTCATAATCTTAGAATATGTGATAATGGTATATTTATCGGTATTTAATGAGATCTACTTCTTAGTACATCACAAGCGTGCCTCGTAAATCATTTTGAAGTTCATAACAATCCGACAAATTAGAGATTTTGATATGCCAAGACAGCAGTCAATTTAAATTAGAAAATTATTAATAAAGATATTGAAGAGTAAAGTGCCTACGTTAGAGCCGTGGGATCACCTGAAGTTGGCATTAAGTGTTGGGAATGGAAACCGTTATAGCATATAAAGATAGATCTGTCCTTTCCTCCTTCTTTATAGTAAAATTACTTTTAACCTGTTTTTAATTTCGATGTTGTACTACCAGGGATAAATGTGATCTGTCTCTAAATTTAGGTACTGAAACGTCAATTAATGTATAAATCTATTCATAAAACGTGGACACCGGTATGTCACTATGGGAAAAGGATTTAAGAAAAGACCAATCAACGGCAACGATATCACGATATAATTGATTCAGGTCGGTAGGTCAGTATTGAACATGAAAGCAATGTCAAGTGCGAGATGAAAAAATATCGAAGCCATCGTTTGATGAATTGGGTAACACATAGTTCACATTTTGTTAAGCTGATGTCAATTATAAGTACTGTTGCTTCCTCCTGGTTTGAAGGAATATTGTTGTTGTACTTTCAAGTTGCAGCAGAAGTACGGCTGTGTATTGTTTCACCAGTATATGTACACGGGTGCAAGACCGCGAAGTATGTTAATATAAAAATAAAAGTCCGGAATTGGTTACGAACTGTTGTATTCGAAACGGCTATACCGAACTTCACTTTAAAACTACTACTTTGAGCGCACTAATCTATATGATAATTACAACTACATATATGATAGGTTGTGAATCGTCGTGAAGAGTATAGAATCTTGTATAATTGAATGAGTAATAAGTCAATTTACCTGTTATACAAACGAATATCCCCACTGTACCCTGATCGGCATATACTGCAAAATTAATAAAATTATGTTCCTAAACTATGAATATTATTCTAGCATAAAATAAAGATTAAAATATATCAAATTATTTATGTCGAATAACTAACAATCATCTTGAGAGCTTTGGCTTTAAATGGGAAGTACACATATGCGGGAAACACCCCGTATTTTGTCCGTTGCAGTTTTAATACACACTAAATTGTCTTTTCCTTGGTGTAGTATTGTTGAGGTGGTAGATTGTCTTCTTTTATGACGACTATTGCCCCTGTTTTCAGTTGAAGAGGAGCTGTTGTCGTCTAGCGCACTCGTTGTTGCAATTCCGATACGTATTTCTCTGACCACCTTTCCCAAAAATGCCTTCGTCGTTGTGTATTTTCGAGTAAGGTGATCTTTGATGAGGAAACATCAATCTTCATAGAGTTCGGAAGAGACGTAAGACTCTCTCCTATTAGAAAGTGTGCTGGTGTGAGGGGGTTTAAATCGGAAAGATCAGAGAATAAAGGTGTTAATAGTCGTGAGTTTAAACAACCCTCTATCTGCGCACGTTAATTTTGTATCGCTCAATACAAGTTAAATGTGATATTTTATACTTCGTACGCTGGCTTCCCACAGACCCCCAAAATGATTTAGGTGGGATGAAGTGCCAGTCGGTTTTTGTTTGATAATCTTTCTGATAAACAATTTCCTTCCCTTTGAAAGAAATTTGCTAACTCTTTCAAGTCGTTATTTTGCACAAAGTTGTCGGCATTATCAGAGTAAATATCGCTACAACTTCCTCGTCTACCTATGAATCGATGTAATGTATTTAAAAAAGATTTTGTAGTTAAATTGCAAACCAGTTCCAGATGTAGAGCTTTGGTTGTGGAACAAACATACGATTTTATTAATTTAGTTCCCCGTGTTTTACGGTCCTTTATTGAAAACGGACGGCGTAGTTTACTCCACTCATTTGAAAAGGTCTATTTGTAGTTAGACGAGTGACTGGAAGGTTTCCCATCAATTGATTATGTGCAACCGGTTTTGCTTTAAAGCAAGTTACACATTCGCGTACGATTTTGCAAGTTAGGTTTCGATCCGCGATACACCAATAACGTTGAAGCTAGAACTGCTTGCGGCCCACAATGAAGAAATCTTTGATATTTATCACTTTTAGGCAAAATTATAGGTCTTTTATCATAATTGACCTACCTCCTACTCTAAGTATCTCATATTGATCTAAGAAAGGGTGTAAAGATAATAATTGACTGGGAAAGTTTGAATTTGTTATATTCGTTACAAAAACACTGTCGTTGAATCCATCTTCTAATAACTATTTCCGCATTTTCTAATTCAATTTTAGTTAAATTACCCATTACACGATTAGCTAGAATAACTTTACAATGCGATGCGAAATGTAAAACATATGCTATTACACGTTGTAATTTTCGAAAAGATGAATATTTATTGAATATTTCAGGAACCTCCGAAAATATAGGAAATGTAACTGTTTTCTTGAATTCTAGTAAATTGACATTTGTTTTCTCGGGTTCAAAGTTTTGAATAGGACTTTCTGAGTAATTTCTACTAAGCCATAAAGGACCTGACCACCATATTTTTTTATGAATTAGGTCGTTTGGTAATGTACTTCGGGAAACGACATCTGCTGGGTTTTCTTCCGAGCGTATGTGATGCCACATGGAAATATCACTTACTTGTTGTATCAATGACACGCGATTAGCCACAAATGTTTTTAATTTGTGTGTGAAAGTGTGAATCTAAATTATAAACGCGGTATTTACTGCGATTTTAGTGGGACTGCCTTTGATTTTGAACATAATAATGTATCTTTGCTCCATTAAGTGAATTTGTGGATTTGACAAATACACACACGCCATATGCTGAATTGGAAGCGTCATAAAGTCCATGTAATTCTAATACTTCTGGTTCGTTACACATTATATCGTATAACGTACAATGTTTAATGAATTTAGTAATGATATCTGTTCTATAAATTCTTTCCACATTGTGTATAGATTTAATGAAATTGATTAATTCTAATGCAAATTGATTTGCCATAGAGTTTGAATAATAATTTTAGCAATGATTACAACTGGAGACAGTAATCCTAAAGGATCATAAATTTGTGCTACGGTTGATCTAATGCTTTGCTTTGTTATTTTAGATGTTTGATACGGATTTATATTATATTGCAATGTATCTAGTCTTGGAATCCAATGGATACCTAAGATTTTTGAATGTTCACATATTTTAACAAAATGTTCGTGGTCCATGCTATCTGCAGATGTTCGTTATTATTGTTATTTGAAAGTGAAAGTTGTTGTAGAATATATGAATCATTCGATGACCATTTTCTCAATTCAAAATCTGCTTGCGTTAAAATATTAGATACCTCAATACAATTTTTTATAAGTTCCTCTCTAGAATTAGCGCCAGTTAAGAGACCATCTACATAAAAATCATTCAATATTGTTTTACAGGCTTGCTGATATTTAGAGTTTTGGTCTAATGCTAACTGTCTTATACATCTCATTGCTAAAAGTGGAGCAGGTGTGTACCGTACGTAACGGTATTTAATGTATAAGTTTACAATAGTTCATTTGCATTTTTTCGCAATATTATACGTTGTAAATCACGTTGGGATGTATCAATAAAAATTTGTCTATACATTTTTGTAATGTCTGCGCTTGTTACATATGGGTCATTTCTAAAGCGTAGGTTTGAAATTGTAAGGCAGGACCGATAACTTGAATGTCATTTAATGATGCACCGGTAGGAGATTTTGCAGAACCATCAAATACTACTCGCAATTTTGTAGTAGTACTATCTTCCCTAGTTACCGCGTGATGTGGCAAATAAAATTATGTTTTTGATATATCATCGGGTTGTGATACTAATGATATGATGTCTGCAACTGATTTATATTCTTCCATAAATTGAGAATAGTCATGATGTAGTTGTGGTTGTTTTGCGAATTTTCTTTCTAGCGACAACTGTATTTGAATGGCAACCTTTTTAGATTCTCCTAATACACTAGTGGGTTTGAGATAGGGAATTTATACAGTAAATTTACCTTCCACATTTCATTTGGAAGTTTTTATAAATAAATCCTCACAATACTGTTCTGTTGGTGACATCTGAAAATTATTAAACTCCTCTATTTGCCAGTATTTCCTTATTTGAGATTCTAGCGATTCAAGGCGGCATCGTGTTTTTAATGGAGAATTTATACACATAGAAACGCAACCAGAAATTATCCACCTCAGCTGTTTTTTCTAAAATAGGAAGGTTCTTCCCTAAACGAATTGTTCCGACAGATAATAAATGCCAGAATATCTGAAACCCAACTAACATGTCAATTGATTGTGTTTTGTAAAATTTCGGATCTGCAAAGCGTATATTTGGAGGAATTTTCAAAGCCGATGGATCAAAAGTAATGCTAGGTAGTTGATCCGTTATTTTTTGTAAAACTAAACAAGAAATATTGGCATGAAATGATGATATTCTAATGTGAACCTTAGATTTAATCTTTAATAAAGATTGACTGATACCAGTGATCGAAGTGTTAACCGCATATTCTTGTGAATATGCGGTAACACATGGATCAATAAGTCCCGAGACTAACAATGAAAACAACATTTTTTTTGCAAAATTTTTTTTTATTCATCAACATAATCACCTTTTAGGGTGATACAATGGTTCCAACGCTTTTCCAATTTTTCAATACCATGTTTATAAAAAAATTTATCTTTCGCTTCAAAATAAGCTTCAGTTTCAGCGATGACCTCCTCATTTGAGCCAAATCTTTTTCCCTGGAGCATTTTTTTAAGATCAGCAAAGAGCCAGTAGTCACTGGGGGCTAAATCTGGCGAATATGGGGGGTGGGGAAGCAGATCAAAACCCAATTCGTTCAATTTTGCCATTGTTTTCATCGACTTGTGGCAGGGTGCATTGTCTTGGTGAAAAAGGATTTTTTTTCTCTGCATGTGCGGTCGTTTTTTTGCGAGTTCCTCCTTCAAACGCACCAGTAAGTCAATATAATAATCACTGTTGATCGATTTACCTTTTTCGAGGTAGTCAATGAAAATCACGCCATGTGTATCCCAAAAAACTGACGCCAGGACTTTGTCAGCTGACTGCTGCGTTTTCGGACGTTTCGGACGGCTTTCGCCAGCTGTGCGCCACTCAGATGACTGCCGCTTCGACTCTGGAGTGTAGTGATGTATCCATGTTTCGTCCATGGTCACGTAACGACGCAAGAAATCTTTTTTGTTGCGAGTAAATAGCGATAAACAGCTTTCTGAATCATCGACTCGTTGCTGTTTTTGTTCCATCGAAAGCAATCGCGGCACCCACTTGGAAAAAACCTTTTTCGTGCTCAATTTTTCATGAAGGATAGTAAATACACTTCCATATGATATCTGTGTCATCTCAGCAATCTCACGGAGCTTCACTTTACGATCTTTCATTATAATTTTTGTCACTTCACTCACATTTTCCGGTGTAACGGCTTCCACAGGTCTACCCGAGCGTTCCGCGTCATTTGTGTCGGTACGACCACGTTTAAACTCGGCAAACCACCGACAAATCGTTGCTTTTGATGGACAAGAGTCGGGGTAACATTTTTCAATCCATTGTTTTGCTTGCGTGGTGTTTTTACCCATTAAAAAACAATGTTTTATCAGAACACGAAACTCGGTTTTTTCCATTGTTTAAACAAACTACAAAACGACTTTACTCCAACCTCGATAACTCAGCTGTTTCTGATCCGATCGACTTAAAATTTTGACACGTTTCAAGCAAAGGTTAGTACTCTAGAAAGACGTAGTTACTGGTTTACTACGAGCGCCATCTATGGGTTAGTCTCGGGACTTATTGATCCATGTGTTATATGCATATTATTGTGAATATGTCGTTTACACATATCGTACTTTCTATTATAAAATTAGACTGCGATCCAGAATCTAAAAGCACTCTGCAATTATAGTCTTTGCCGTTATTAACACGCCTTTACACAGGCAGTTAATGATTGATGATGAAAGACCTGATTAATATTATTGGAAGTAGAGTGATTTGACACACCAGAAGTAGATGGTTGCTGTAACGACACAACAACAACATCTAAATGAAGAAGAGTATTGTGTTTTTTTATTACATTTATTACACACTTACTGAGATTTGCAGTCTTTTGTAGAATTACCTTTTCTGAGACAATTGCAACACATTTTTAATAACCTTACTTGAAATGCGCGTTTGTTAATTGTTAATTTCAAGAATTCATTGAAGTTGTAAATTGAATGTTGATTTTTACACATTGCACAATTTAATGTATTAGTGACTAATTTTTTTTAACTGGTTTGTTATTTGTCTGTTTGTTATAGTTGCTATGCCGATGTGAATTTGGATGATTAACGATATTTACTGTCCCTAAAATGTCACAACGTTTGCGTAAAAATTTTATAAATTCTTTAAATGTTGTTATATCACCCTCTGTTTTATAAAATTCGTATCTACAGCGCGTGTTTTGATCTAATTTAGAATTTACTGAATAAACGATCAGAACATCCCAAGAACCAGTTGATAGCTTCAGAGACTCTAAAGACCTTAAGTGAATTTGAACTTGGTCTATTATTGCTCTTAGTGCTACATGCGATTCTTTATCAATCAGATTTAAATTAAACATAGCGCTGACATTATGAATTATAAGTTTTTTGTTTTCAAATCTTTCGCGCAATACCTTTCCACGCCTTTGGATAGTTTAATGCAGAAACCTCCAGTGATTGTATAACTGTTGCTGCTTCGCCTTTCAAAGAAGATTTTAAATAGTGAAATTTTTGTGTTTGATATCGTATCATTTGTATGTTGTATTAAAGATTTAAACGCATCATAAAATTCAACCATTTTTCATATTGATCTGACAATCTTGGCAATCGTATTGTTGGCAATTTAACCTCTATCAAATTTTGTGCATTACTCTTGTAATTTTTTGGGTGCTCCAGAGCGCGCTTCATCAACACTGCTTGTTCTACCACGTTTAAATTCATTTACTACCCATCTACTTATTATGGCGGTTGATGGAGCAGATTCACCTCATGTTTCCTGTAACTCATCTTTTATTTCGGTAGCTTTCATGCCCTTAATTACGAAGTATTTAATCACCCCACGATACTCTGCTTTTTCCATTTTAACAAAACGACGTGTTGCTTCTTTTTCAATCAGCTGTTAAAAATAAACTAATCAACCGATTTATCTAAATATCGGAATGTAAACATATAAATAGGCAACCTAAATTACAGTACACTTGTTTTACCAATTAGAGCGCCACCTATGTGTCATTCCCACTATTTGTCAAACTATTTCGTACGACCGTGGATTGTTTCACCACTATATGTACACGGGTGTAAGACCGTGTAGTACGTTTTCTATTTTATTTATTAATTCCTGTGGTTTCGTTATATTTATATGATATACAAAAATATGTTGTGACGTTATTAATTTGGATTTTCCTATTTGTACTGGTAATATAGGATTATGAATGTCTTTTATTCGTAAAAGACTCTGTCAGGGCTGTTTGAGGTTTCTTTTACGGTTGTGTTTGCACCTGAAACAATACGTTGTGGTTTTAACGTTTTCATATGATATTGTTTACTTTTTATTTTAACTTTGTTTCGTTCGGGTGATATTTTCACGTTTTATATCTTCTATATATATAAATGAATGTTTGTCTGTATGTTCTTTATAGAATCGTAAACTATGCATTTGATCATGTGATGATCTTTATCAAAGTTATTGTGCATGAGCGCACGAAGGTTTCTAAGTTGGTACGACCAATTTTCGACAGCCATGGCACTGCCGTTCCAATTAGAAATTTTGCAAAATAATTAATGGATATTGGAAATAGGGGAATGCAAATTGATGAATTTACGCAATGTATCACCTTGCCAGCAAACTTCTGTAAGATCACAGAAACCATAGACGAATTGCTCAAAAAAACAAAAAAAAAAACATAACAGGTAAAATATCAAGATTAACCACATTGACCACTGATAAATCCAAGCCAAAATATAGTATGGGAATAGATATTATTTGGAATACCACTTAGTATATAGGAGTTGAGGCTGAATTGTCCTAAATTCAAAGTCAAGTTAGAATAACTAAGTTGGTCTATACAGGTTAATTCCTTGATTTCAGGTGGAAGACAACCTAAGCTTGTTAAGATAAGTTTCTGTGAGAATTTTGAATACAGGCGGTCTAGTTCCGCAATACTCAGTCCTTTATTAAATTTTAAGAGTCGTCTTGGATTAACCGGTGTAAAAACATGAGATATAACGTGTGTTATAATGAGGAATAAGATGATAGATACCTATTGGTGCAAAAAGTTTTCCCAAACATTGCACAGAACTACAAAAATCATCAGTGGCTCAGTACGCGTGCTATATTAGCGGCCAAAAACATCGATGTCAATACCATCAACTTCACCATTCAGAATAGAATACCCGGCGAAACGACAACATATAAGTCCATCGATACTGTGGTGAATCAAGACGAAGTTGTCAACTATCCAACTGAATTCTTGAATTCGCTTGATTTGCCATTCATGCCACCGCACGTTTTTACATTGAAAATTGGCGTACCCATCATTCTTCTGCGAAACATAAATTCACCAGGACTTTGCAACGGAACCAGACTCTCAGTCAAGAAAATGATGAACAATGTTATCGAGGCAACAATTTTGACTGGAAAATTCAAAGGTGAAGACGTACTGTTGCCACGTATTCCAATGATCCCGACAGATATGCCATTCGAATTCAAACGTTTGCAGTTCCCGGTACGACTCGCTTTCGCAATGACTATCAACAAAGCACAAGGACAATCGTTGCAAGTGCGTGGATTAAATTTGGGGAATCCATGCTTCTCTCTATGTGGCTTGCTCACGCGTCGGAAAACCTTCTGATTTATTCGTTTACGCACCAGATGTCACAATTTTTTCAAAATGAACAAAATCAATAAAATGACTCCAAATGAATTGAATATTTGTGTAATGTCTTTCCTTCAAATTTATTTTAGTTGATGGCTTAGCAACGCGCTCAGGGTACAGCTAATTTTATATAAAAGTGATGAGTTTAATTTCTTACTCGGATCTAATTGAATTTTTTGATAAATTGGTAATTTTTCATTAAATTCAGGAGTTATTCTATGCTCATTACATTTTTCTAAAATCTTTTGTTGTCTATGTTTTTGTCTATCGTGAATTTGAATGGATACTAATTTTAATATCTCTGCATGATCATTAATATAATGTGTTGTGTTCTCACTTTCATTCATTTCAAATGGGTTATTATAATTTAAATCTAACTTTAAGATTTGAAAAGGTGTATATTTTGTGCTACTGTGAATACTATTATTGTATGCTAATAATGCGTAATTTATTAAATTTGAAATAGGTGTTTTCGCTCTTTCGTTTTTAATATACGAGGGCTCTCGTTTAGGCTAGAGTGAAATCTTTCTTATATAATGTATCTCAATTTTATGTAATACACAAAATCTTGAATTACTTTATTTTTAAATTCGGGACCGTTGTCACATGTGATTTTTCTAGGGATTCCGTAATAGCTAAGGAACATTATTAATTTATCTGCAATTTCTGTTACAACTAATGACTTTATATCATAAGTTTGTCCGAATTTTGAAAAACTATCTATAAGAGTTAAAAACGAATAACCGTCAAATTTATAAGTATCAATATATAAATGTAATTCCGCTACAATATTTGAAAATGCTGCTCTTAGATTTTCATTTTTAAAATTTAAACAATAAGTTGTTGTTTTAAATATTCTTTAATTAACTGTACTTTCGATTGGTATTTGCCAAATTTGTCGTGTTTTATCAAATATTTTTTCTGTTGTTCATTTATATTGTGGATATTTACTTGTTCTTAGAATGATATGATTTTTATACACATTAATTGCTTTTTCTGAAATTGGAATAATTAACACGGGGTTATTTATTTCAATAGGGGATACTAACTGAATATCTTGTAGTTTCAGTCATTAGTTTCAGTATTACTACCTATAAAATCATCATCATTATTAATGAATGATATTAAATCATCTTCTTCAATTGGATTAATTTCTACTCGTGATAAAGTGTCTACATTAGTATTTAGTTTACCTTTTTTTGTGAATAATCTCGAAATCGTATTCTTCTAATTTTAACTGCCAGCGTACTAATTTTGAATTAGGTTATTCTAAGGAAAATAGCCACTTAAGGGGTTTATGATATGTAACGATTGTAAATTTCTTTCTGTATAAATAAGGTCTAAAATTCTTTACTGCCCATACAATAGCTAATTCTTTTTCTATGGTACTGTTATGTGTTTCCGCAGGATTTAAAGTCTTGAGGCGCTAGATAATGGATAAAACACATACGAAAGACACTTCAGAGGAAATCGAAGATTCTTGGTCCGACATATTCCCAGATCGATTTTACGTAGCAGCAATACCTGGAACGTCAATTATTCAACGTAGTACACCTTCACAAAAACGTGCTGCGTGGTTTAGTTCGGGTACTCATTCTTCTCCAACCAAATATGGTGAACCTGAAGATCAAAACTTCACACCTCAATCAAAAAAACGTAGAACAAAGACGGTGTCTGAGCCAAAGTTTCGGATGTCGGCATCAATCACCCAACCTACATTTTTAGAAGATGAATACGTGGGCGAACTGTTACCGGAAACTCCTACTGGTGTTGAAAGTCTACCAAAAGATGATGAAGAAGTCGAAATGAATACAAGTGAAAGTGTAAATTTCGATAAATCAATGGCTCACGCTATATCGCTTTTGCAAACTAAACCAAGCAAGTCAATAATTGCTAATAAATCACTGAATAAAACCCTTTTAAAAACAGACGTAGTTAGGGAAGTACTAAAAGAACATGATCCTATAATAAGTCCATATCTCATCGGTTTAATGATAGATGGAAAGGAAGAATATGATGAAAAGTATGGGGTACACGAAGATGCTGGGGAGTTAAAAATTGGAAACGCTGATGTTAGATTTGATGGAAACAATATTATAATCGGACAATTCACCTATAAAGCTACTAAGGGTTTACTAGAACTACTTTTCAAAAAAAACAAACCTGGAAAATCTATATGCCGATGCAAAGAATTATAAATTTATTCTTAATGATACAAATGCACATAGAGTTGATTACAATCCTAATAAAAAGTATGCAGCTAGTAAAGGTACCAAATACACGACAATTATTAAACCTATTATACAAGGAAAAAAAACTGAAGTTTGGTGGGCAAGAACTTGGAAAACTGGTTTAGGTCTACGAAAAGAAATACCTGTATGAAAAACGGTTGTACCCAGCGGTAGAGTATAAATATTGGGATGATGTAAATGAATTGTGTGATAGATTGCAGTTACTAGTTGCATCGAAGGATACTGGTCATACCGGACACGACAATGAGATATTAGCAATAAGTGAGGAAATAAAGGAGTCCAAAATTGTTAAGTAGTTATGATAACTTCAAATGATATATAAGTAGTTGAAAAGAACCGTTTCTTCAGCAGTTAATATATTGATATAGATTGTGCATATACAGCAATTACCATAGATAAACTTGGGAGACATATACATAAACATGTTGTTAAGAGACATTTAATGGAATCAGACGTAGTGTCAGACCTTCTCGAACATCCCACAGTTAAAGGGGTATTATAAATGCACGTAGAAAGCATTTTGTCGCCCACTACACCTTCGAAGCATCTTTTATAGTTATATAGTGATGGTTCCATTGGTGTAAACGGTTTCTATACAAGTACCGATTCATCGAAGTAGCGAAATTAACACGATTGCAAATTGACAAGGAACTATTTGATCGCAAGAAACCAAAAATATTAACAAAAGAGACAACACTTAGATTGAAGTACCTTGGTTCAAAACCTGCACCGAAACAAACGGAACCAGTATTTGCGGAAATAGTTATCGAAGGAAATGTCATCAATTAGAAGGGATGTCGTAAACGAAATCCATAGTCTTACACGGAGAAGGTTTCCCAGACGACTAGTTATAATGAAAGGATTGCGGGATTTATTTCAAATCGATTCGATTGAAATGATATCCTATGCCAAAGTGAATGATAATTTCAAATATATTTTCGTATGTATTAATACATTTTCGAAATATGCTTGAGCGATTCCTGTAAGAAACAAAATAGCGAACGAAGTAACGAAAGCCGGATTCCATGGCTTGTAACAGGGAAGAAAAATATTCCGAGAAACGTTCAAAGCGATCAAGGAAAGGAATTTTATAATGTACATTTCAAAAAACTTATGGACCGGTATAATAATAGCCATGATAGTACATTTTCCAATTTAAAAAGCTCAATTGTAGAAAGTTTTAATAGAACGCTTAAAAATAAGATGTGGATGGAATTCAGTTTCAATGGAAGTTACCGTTGGATAGAAATTTTGCCGAAAATAGCCAACGGTTATAATAATACTGTCCATAGGACAACTAAGCATCGACACATAGAAATTAATCAAAGAAATGCCAAAAGTATTTTAAGAAGTGTTTATAGTACTATCAAAGTCACTGATCCAACCATTTCTAAATTCAAAGTTGGAGATCCGGTTCGTATTAGTAAATATGGACATGTATTCTCAAAAATGTATTATCCAAATTGATCTAACGAAATATTTACAATTAATAAAGTTTAAAATACATATTTTAGAAGGTACATCTTACAGGATTCTGAAAAACAAAATATTCTTGGTGGGTTTTGCGAATCAGAATTGAAGACAGTTAAACATCCTGATATTTATCTCGCTGAAAAAGTTATACTTCGAAAAAAACGATGAAGTTCTCGTTAAACGGTTGGATATGCTCTCAACACATAATTCGTGGATTTCCAAGCACAATGACTGTCTGAAGACTAAGGTGTATAGATATAATAAACACTACGTTTATAATGAACTGTTTTTTATTGAGCAAGTAAGAAATACATACACAATTATTATAGAAAACTAGCAAACCCGGCGAACTCCGTTTCGCCACCAGATGGCTTCGTTCTATGTAACATTTCGTTTGGTGATTAAAAGATGAAGAAAAAAATTTTTTTTTTGTTTTATATTTGAAAAGGAAAAATTTTATTTCATTTCACAACAGTAATGAATTCATTTCGATTACAAAAATGAAGTGTTATTAAGTTGAACTAGTACATGAAAGTGAATCCAAAGTAAATACTGAATCGAAGCATTATACGTGTCCGCAAATTATCCGTTTCATTGAAGTGCTCTTTGGTAAACCACATTTTTTGTTTTTTGGTCTGACGTTAGCACAAACAAAGCAGATGGTTTCCCAACTCGTGAACACGCAACGTATAACTGCCCATGTGAAAAACAATGATTTTCTAAATTTATCCCGCAAACACTAAGCGATTGGCCTTGCGACTTGTTAATAGTCATTGCGAACGCAAGGCGAACTGGAAATTGCAATCGTTTGAAGTCAAACGGAAGATCAGTCGGAATCATTGGTATTCGAGTAATACATACATTTTCACCTGCGTACTTTCCGTTAATAGTGGTTGCCTCAATCAAATTCGGCATAAGTCTTTTTACCGAAAGTCGAGTACCGTTGCAAAGCCGCGGTGGATTCAAATTACGCAATATCATAATAACTGTACCAACTTTGAGTTGCAAGTTATGTGGTGGAAATCCTGGTAACTCCAGAGAGTTCAAAAACTCCGTTGGATAATTTACTACATCATCGGGATTTGTTATGGAATCAACGGATTTGTATGTCACCAAATCGCCAGCAATTTTTGATTGAATGGTGAAATTCAGTGCGTGTACATCATTATTCTTTGCGGCAAGAATTGCTCGTTGACTTAACCAAGCATAATTCTGATAATTCTCACCAATGTTTGGGAAAACATTTTCAATAAGATGTTTTCCACTTGCGCAGCACAATCCAGCCGTTTCTCTTTTGAACTTTAACGCATTGCAATATCGGCATATAGTCGTCATTGGTCCAATATCTAAATTTTCATCATCACTGTAGTTCGCAGTGGGATCATATTGGAATGCCAAGCGATTGTATGATGCCAATGATCTTCGTGTGCTCACGCGTTGTCTCAATCGGGCATTTTCTCTTATTATATTTTGTCTTTCTTCGCTTAAGTTCTGTGAATACACTTGTTGCTGGCTTGCATGTCTTGTGCGGCGGCCGATGTTCGCACGTCGTCCTCTAGGCATTTTGGACTATGGACAGAGTGGTGAATTTAACCTCAAATGCACGATCCACATAATTTACACAGTTCAACTTACCACCTTAAAGACAAATGCCTACTGTTGAAATTGAATAAAAATTTGCACAATACACGTGATTGATTTGATGGTTTCCAATTGAAATGTTAGAAAATGAATAACTTATTTTTTGTACTTTTTTTTCACAATTTCACAGTGAACACAATACCGGTTTGTCACATGAAATTAACTGAGCAGAGAACAATGAGTAGCTGTCAAACAATGTATCACGCACCGACGCTATCTACTTAAAATATTGGTTTGTAGTACATGCTATGTATCAGAGATGGCGCTGTATGTGAAAAATGATTTTCCAGCTTTTCTGTTGAAATTTTTCCTGAATTTTCTTTGCTATAAACCTCACGGAGCCCGAGACCTTTCCAACGAATGCAAAACCGTGGAAATCGGTTCGTGCGTTCTGGAGTTATAGCGTCAGGAAGGAAAACCCGACTTATTTTTATATAGTAGATACTCAGCATAATAAGTAGTAGATACACATAATCCTAAAATATAAAGACGTAATAATTCTAAATTATTATAACAGTATGTCAAAGTAATGATCACATTTTTAGATTTTAAGCCAAATTTTCTAAATTACAGATTTCAGAAATCAAATTATTTAAATTTTTCTCATGTTCTTATCCTACTATTTGATAATGACCCCATGCTAAGGTATTTTTTTATTGGGAAGAATATATCGCTTGTCATCTTTACATGAAAGGGCAACTTTATTTTTCAATTCTGTGAACACTGTGTGCAATTCAGAGCGAAATAGATACATCCTTCTCATAATGGTACCACTATAATCTACTACAGTTTTATAGTCAGGAACAATCAGTTGTTTATCAATTACACTTTTTTTTTAACTCCCTTCGCGGTTTTAACAGATTTAGTAAGTAATTTAACGCAGTAAGCTTCAGCGGCGGTACCATAAAAGCATTTAATAATTCCATCAGCATATTTATCCTACATTTTACCCAATTTAGGTAGACTAGGAGGTATTCCGTGAATATTTCCTTCTATGGAATTACAAGTATCGAACATATTTAAATTATTTTTAATATCATTATATACATATATTATAATTTTACACACATATAACTAATGAATCTGTATCTGTATATAGTAACGAAACGTCTGTATCCGAATATAGGTTTTTAAAAAAATCATAAAAGAAGCTATACATTACCTCCTTAG